>BMAU01001774.1:0-405125 GCA_019973935.1 Trichonephila clavipes
CTCGAAGCAGCTGTGGCCGAGTGGTTAAGGCGTTGGACTAGAATTCCGTTGGGGTCTCACCGCGTAGGTTCGAATCCTACCGGCTGCGGGTGTAGTAATTAAGTTTTTTAGAACTTGCGTTGGGATTCGTTTTTACTTAGAAATTTCCTAGATTTAAAATCTGCACACAATACATTCACATAATCTTTTGCCTTAGACGTATCTATACTTGTCTTAATATAATATGTATGGTTATTTAAAAGTATATTCTTTAGGGCTTGTTTTAATGAAGTATACATAATTACTTCTGTTACTTTATTTTGAAGATTTATAACACACACATAAATAAAACTTAAGTTTACTAAAATACTTCAATGGTTAAAGTACTTCTGAGTAAATATTTGCTAAGTTTAAGCAAATATTTACTCAGAAGTACTTACATTTCAGTAGAAGTGGAGGGCTTACATCTTTCCAGAATCCTTCAACAAGGACTTTTTGAAAAGACAAAAATGGTTGGAAATGATCCAGGTTTTAAGTGCCTGCGATTAGTAAAATTTAGGTATTCGAAACATTTCTCTTCGAAATTATCTGAACATAGTAAAGAGTAAGAAGAAGGTACGAAAATTCTTCCCGCCTAATCTTTGCTATCCATGTTTTTAATAAATTTGGATTTTTTAAAGGAAGTTAGAAGAACACATTTTATTCCTACAATTGTCTTTCTGTTTGCAGTTATGGCATCCATATGCTGCACAGTATGTCATTTCTGAACGTAAAAAAAGAATAATTAACTATACGAGTTTAAGAGCAAGATAGTCGTAAACAAATGACGCCGTATGCACGTACACAAGAGCTCACTGGAATCATGTGATCGTGACGTCACATGAATTTAGTCCATTGTACAGCACTGTCATGAAAGGGCACCATCTATTTCCTAAACAGATATTCTGTAAGTGGTAACTGTTCAGTCTATGTGAACTCCGAATATTCCGGAAAATTCTGCAATCGAACTCGACGCTGTTGTAGGTGATGCAGTTATAACAAATCACAAACATAAGTAGAAACTAAAATTAATGTATTAACCTCATAAATTAATCATGGAATTTTAGTTTATGATGGATATTGTAGTATTTGACAACTCTTGGTGGTGGATTATGAAATGTTGGCACTAATCGACGCGTTTCCGGAGAGAGGTTGATGTTTTATTTTAAGGGGATGATTGACCCTCGAACAATGAGGTCAGGGCAAGAGAAAGTTCCTTGTTTTTGAAAGCGCGAAGCGCTGGACTGGTTTTGGGGTTAAGGTAGTGTTTCTCAAACTACGGGGCGCGCCCCCCTTGGGGGCGCGAGCATATCGAAAATAAAAGATTTAAAAAACCATTAACTTACTGGAATGAATTAAAACAAAATACTTTCAGACATAATAAGAAATTCACTTTTACTCTGATATAATTTATAGGCGCGCGCGCGTGATATTAAGTCATCAAAAATAAAAACTTCTTCAATGCCTAATTAGCTATCTTTGATCCTATAACCAAATAAAAAAAACTTTTATTTTATTTGCTGTAATCCCATGATAAGAGAATTTTTATTACGTTTTATTTTTAAACCTAACATACTACTCTTTTAGAGAAAAAACAGATTCCAGACCCAGAATCGAATAATTTAGGAACATAAAAATTTCATCACTGTCATTATTTTTGAAATACTGCACATTATAGCTGTAATATGTTTAACTTCTAAGTTATTGGTACAGTTAGTTATGACCTCTCTCTTATGTGTTCGTTTCTCATTTAGGGAAGTTGTAAGTAATGTATTTCTCTGTTGTACTTTTTTCCATGCAAAAGAGTTTTATGATATTTGGAAAACCATGGAGAGCACACACACACTCTGAAGGATTAGTTGGTCAAGACATATTTTTAAGAGTATTCTCAAACATATAAAGCATAACGAAAAACGTTTTACACAATTTTCTTAGCAGTAACATACATATTATCATAATGAATATTCTTTTTACCCGGAAGTGGTCACGTGGGACACACAGATTACGAAATCGTTTATTCTGGCAAAACTGTTTATTTGTTACCAAAGAAAAATTGAAAAGACCTTGAAAGTAGGGGTAAGTAAACTTTCTCTTATTTAAATTATTCACTGGAATCCCGATTTGTATCGTGCACAATAAAATCATTAGGAAAAAAAAAGGATTGGGGTGACTCAATAATCCCGCTCGACCGTAACGAGTGCGCACCTGCTCCCGGGTTAAAACATGTTGAAGTCTTTTCGCTTTAAATATTAAAAATAATACAATTATTCTTCATCGGAGTTTTGTATTATTGTTCATTATTTAACATCAGTGGCGCACACGGGGAGGGTCCTAGGGGTCCAGACCCCCCTAAAGCCCTTGATTTTTTTCCAATTAATTATAATTCTAAATATATATTAAGCAAAATTTAATTAAGTATTTGTTATTAATGATTAATTTTATTAATTAATGCTAATTATTTATTCAAAAATTAGTTTGTAACTGTGTTTTGTTCCCAAAAATCGACAAAATCAAAAGGAACCTGATACAAGATGGGTGAACTTTCGACCCCGGAACCCCCCCCCTTGAAAAATTCCTGTGTGCGCTACTGTTTAACATCAATTATAAATGCTAAGTCTGTGAGGCTTAAAATTACAATTCGCTTAAAACTATTTATAATTTGAGCAACCATTTTAAAAAAATCATTTTACATTTTTGTAAACATTGTCGAGCATTCGGCTTTGCTCTCCTTACAATTCAGCTATTTTATATCAATAATGTTTTATTCTCTTATAAATGAACTCGTGCAAAGAGCGGGCACTTCAGCCGGTATACTTTTAATGTATCAGTGCTGCACAGAGTATTTTATAACTAATTAAATGATACTAAATTAAGAACAAGTTTAATGAATATTAACGACTTCCATGGGCTTGATTTGCAAAGCAAAGTTTTTATAAGGAATGCTTATGATTAGAAATTGACCCTCTGAGTTCTTTTTCTATATTTAGCAGATATGTATATTTTGTCTTCTAAGCAGCCACCGCATTTTGTAATATGTTCAATTTAAAAATTAGAAAAAGGAAAAGTAACATAATAATTATCCTATTATTTTTATTTATTTATTTATTTTTTTGCTTAAAAGTAGTATACAAAATTTAATACTTAAGTTACTAATTTGTATGCTTTATAATTAAGAACGCCTATTGTAGCTTTAGCGTCAAAGTGCATTATTATTGCATTCAGTACATTATTAATCTATAAGGGGGGGCGCGATAAAAATTGTGATCGAAAAAGGGGACGCCAATATTGAAAGTTTAAGAAGCACTGGGTTAAGGAAATTGAAGTCCTTCGGTAATAAACCGACGCATAGCGCATGGTTTGCTGTACAAAGAGTAAAGTTTCTTGAGAGATGTTTTAACACGACGGACTGTGTTGGATTTGAGAAGTTTTAGAAAGCAGGTGAGATCGATGCACAGCGCATGGTCTGGTGTACTAAGAAGAGATAGTTTCTTGGGAGTGAGTGAGTGAGTGAGTGAGTGAGTGAGTGAATGTAGGGATTTTTGGCACAAGAGCCAATTTTGGCTAAGCTGCACCAAACAACTTTTTAAGTACTAAAAGTATAAAATTCATGTATATTTCAAATAAGTTGTCTGTGGTCTCGACGTGAAAAGAAGAAAAGGGAAACATGAATGGCAAGAAAGAGGGCCAAAAATAGATAAAGATCACTAGGGTACCCCGGGGTCGTGAAACCCGTGTTTACCAAAGAGAGTAAACCCCTTGGGAAAAGGAAATGGTCACTAGGGTACCTCGGGATTGTTACACCCGTACTCACCTAAAGAAGGTGAGCCCCCTGAGGGCATAGTTTCTTTAGAAAATTTTTAACACGACGTACTGCGTTGGATTATAGTGATAGTCGAGATAATTGTGTTTGAATTGATTGTATTGAGAAGTTTTAGAAAGTAATTGTGAGTCATCACAGGTATATCTCCGCATGCAAATAAATAATTACAATTAACGAAATGTCGCTTATCTGACAGAACTAACAGGCATGCAAGTCAGCAAAAACAACGATCCTCCGAGAGTACAAGAATTTGGTTAAAATGAGCTCCGAATTGTTAGCTAACTGCCACTTTAGACTATTCCCTATTAATATCTACCTTACTTAAGACTCTCTATTTTGATTCACTTAGAACGGCGTTTATTAAACTGCGGTTCGAAGAACCACTGAGAGTCCCCAGCGCCTTTCTGGAGAGAGTGGGATTTCTCATTTTATGTTAAGATTTCCTTCTTTTAAAGACTTTGAAAGGCCTCATAGAAAAATTGAAATGTATACCATCCTGGACTAGATCAGTAAATTTCCCTTAAGAACCTTTAAATCCTCTAGACATGTGTTGGTTGTCAGGGAGTAATATTTAAAATCTTGGGGATTCGTGATGTCAGGTTGATACATAAAAAGGGTCCGCGGACATCGAAAGTTTAAGAACCACTGACTTAGAGTAATAAACCTTATCAACATATCATATTACTTCTATAATAACATTAATGAAAACTCTAGGTTAGTTAAAGTAAGGGTGGGCAACTTTTTCCAGGGTACGGGATACTTCTAATTTTTTCAAGGTGTTGTGGTCCATCTAGTGGCGTAAGTCCATCTAGTGAACAAAGAAAAAGATCTACAATATTTATTATAAATTAATAATAAATACGGAATATGCGTACTTACCTACATAAGTACAATAAAATAAACTTACACTTTTTAATCAAGTAATTGCAAGATACAAACACAATAATAATAGTCATGAATATAATAATGTCAAAAGATGCATTTGTTACGAAACAATTCAAAATGCATTTAAAAAATAATACATTTTCATCGAAAGTCACTGCTCATAGTCATAGTCAGTAAAAGACTTAGTCTGCACATTGTCAGCCAATCTTGAATATTTTCGGTATGCATTTACTAACTACTAATCTTCAGGTGCAGTCATCCCAAAATTTAAGCCAGAGGCTCCCCCCCTCTGTCTTAAAGAAAGAAATTTGACGTGATAGCCCATTACAATTTTATTATTTTATTTTCTGCGTTCATATTTGTAATTCCTACACAAAGGATTGGTAACTGAAGCAAATTTACAATTTTTGTACTTCTAAATCTAATCTTTTTTTTAGGTAAACTAGTTTAAACATTTTGGAAAATTAAATTACCATAAAGGTTAAGTATTTTAACACACATTAAATATTTCTCAATTTCTTTAACTTTGCTTCTGACAAACTTATACTTATGAAATGTGTAACTTATAGAAGATTACGTAAAAAGGCAATGCGCGTCTGACAGATTCTTTTGAAGTTAATTCGTGAACAAGATTTCAAAGCCAAGATAAATTTGATGCGTCGCCAAACACTGCCAAATTAGAAACCCTTATTTAGCAGCAAATGGGCCTGCTATTTAAAAAGAATCATAGAATTGTACTTATTAGAACATTTGCGGATTTTATAAAGTTAAATGGCGATAACGTTTAGGAAGCTATTAAGGTCAACTGAGTTCAATCTTCTCTCTCTTTTTAATTCAAATATTTCAATCTCACCAATATCAATTCAATGTAAATTTCAATTCAATCTCTCTCGTGTATCAGAAAATGATATACGAGGGAGGTTCAAAAGTAAGTTTCATCATTTTTTTCACTTGAAAACTTGACTGCCAAAAATAAATAAATAAAATACACCATAACACCTTGAACTACACATCGTGCACTATTTATCGACGTAGTCACCACTGATATTGACTCATTAGTTGTAGCACGCAATCATTTTGAAGAAAATACTGTGGTAAAATGAGGTGTTCTGAGATGCAAGTAGTTGTCACACAGACTGCTTCACCTCATCCTTGTTTTGGAGATTACGTTGCGAGAGCACTACTTTCAATTCAGAGAATAGGTGACAGTTCTATGGGGTAATGTTTCCCACTTAGGTTCCCCAATGTGAAGGAATGCCAACTTTGACCTTCTTCTACAGCAGGTGTGGGTAGATTTTCCAGGGTACGTGCTACTTTTAATGCTTTTAATGTGTTACAGTCCACCAAGGGGCTTAAGTGTATTAAAATTGAATGTTTTCTTTCCTTAACATATCTTTTTGATATAGTACCCTCTTTTAAAATATAACAGTTTACTATTTTTACTACGAAAACGCAAGTAACACAAAATTGTCCAATTGAATGCTTGAAGAACTATGAGAGCAATTGCTAGATCTTTGAGCGTTCAGTGTGCATGAACCAATGAATTTGAAACCGACGTATGTACTTATTTTGTTCGCCATCTCGGGACATGATATCAACACATGAATCCAATTTCGTGGAAGAGTGGTATTAGGAAAAATTATGTCTTAATAAACAATCTCATGCTATTACGGGATGAGCTGATCATCAACATTTATACTCCCTTTCAGTCGGCGTGTGGAGAAAATTCATTTATACGATTGGTATCGCTTTTTTCGCCAACAGTGGCAGTGAACGTGTTAAGCGTCATCTTGCGCTTCCAATGAAGATGCATGTGTCGTCTACACATTGATAAAATCATTTGCTTCAGTAACAAGTCGCATCGATTGTGAAAAGTGAAATTTCTAGTCTAGCTGGCGTCGGTGTTCCCTAAATATGTTTCTTTTAATATGCGTGTCTTAGGTGTTAGGGCATACGGTCATCCCAAAATGTCTTGGTGGTCCCCCGGCCAATCGCGATCGTCTTAATTACCATCCCTGTTCTACAGTCTTCCTTCCCTCTTAGAGCATGTAACACCAGAAATCAACAATTAACGTAACCGGGGCTCTTCTCCATACACCTTTGTAGGCATTGATGGCTGACAGACGTACTAGTTCCACGCGCCAATTCATACCCCAGAACAGCACGGACTTCCTTTGGCAACTCCGTTATCAGCACACTTCCACCTACCATTGGGATTTGTACTTGAATAACCCTGGGCATACCAATGTATTGTGGCTCTTTCTTCTTCGATTCTCTGCCAATGCGTTATTCTTCTTGCGCTCACGCTCCTTCCGTTATTTAACCAGAAACATATGTGGTTTCTTATCTCCATTGAGTGTTTTGTCACTTGGTGCTCCATCTTTCCCTTCAAAAAAATGACGAAACTTATTTTCGGAACATCCCTCCTACGTTTCTTCACAGCTACTTATTTTTACTCTTAAAAATGTCGAAACATATCTCTTCTTAATTTATAGTTATTTATAATTATTTATTAGATTGTAAATGTTTGAATATGATACAAATTATAATGAAATTAATCTAAGATTATTTACGCACTGAGACTCAAAAACAATTAAATCAAAGTCTGAAAACTTTAAAACATTAAGTTTATTAGCATTAAAACAAATTGTTTTTTTTTCCCAAACCTAAACATATTAACTCAACATTCAATTGTACAATTGTCTGAGATGTACCCTCCTCAGGCGAACATCTCTTTGATTATCAGCGTGAGCTAGAGGTGTGGGATTAACGGAAGAACTAGAAGCATACATAATCTTAATAGGACTTAAAATTTTTAACTTGGGATTTTAAAAAATTAAATAATAATATATGTGAGAGACTCTACGGTGGCAAAACACACAATATATAGATAATACCGAATTAACCTAACCCGGACCACTATCAATAACTGACTCACCTAAACTCAATTCCAATACTATAACAGATCTTAATATTAAATAGTAAATCCTACCTTGCTGTAGTCTGAAGTAGCGATCACAATAATCCTAGATGAAGTCGCGTAATTTCTCGAGGGCAATGGTATGCACCATGACTCAATGTATCTCTATCACATGTAATTTCTGTTAGTCGTCACATAACCTTTTTCAAAACTTCTTCACGCTTGAACCACGGATTATGTTTGCATTCCTCTAATTGCCACCCCGCTTACTCTAAGTTCTGATATTTAAAAGCTTCCTAATTTGCATCTTTCTTTCACGCTTCACTTCTTGTATTTGGTTGGAAAAGAATTGCCATTAATTCTGGCTCCAAAGAACCCAAAGGACATGTTAAAAAAAGACGCGTGAGCCCGTCACACGTCTTAAGAAACAGTCATAATAATAATTCTTCGACCAAGAAGATCACGTGTCCTTATATATTAAGGGAGGAATTGATGCCATAGGGAAAGAGAGAACTTTATGAAAAATTAGATGTGGTACGCTCGATAGCGGTACTACTAAATAGCATCAAGGTCTACTTATACTTCACTTGAGGGAAATTCCAAATGAGACAGAAAATTGAGGTAAGGTGAAGGTTTATTTCCAACAGATGTTAAGAAGAAAGTTATTTTTTGTGTGGCTTTATTATCCATCAATTCCTTTCTTTCTGTTTTCAGATTTACTACTAGATACTACCATTTGTTATTTTGAAATAAAACTAACAATAAGGAGCTTCAGATTCAAAAACAAATTCTCGTTAGACAAGTTATTTATACCCAGTGACACTCAAAAGAAAATTTGAATAAAAGAAAAATCAAGAAGAATGTTAAATGTAATCAAAGATTTCTTTTTTTGAAAAGGTAATATTATTTAAGCTACTAAAGTAGCAAAGAATCGCATCAGAGATTTATGCGATTAAATACTTTCCTCAACTCTTTGTCCCAATTTGCTTAGTGCAAGAAATACTTTTGTTAATATTTCGTAGAATTTAATTTGCCTTGTGACTAGAATAATAAAAAAACTTCATATTAATTTATTAATGTTCTTTTTTTGCATGCGTCGTATTTTTAATGAAAGAATATTTTTTTGTAGAGATTAGCAAAAAATAGTAGCAAAAAGCTTATCATAAGTGTCTTTGAATGTAAATTAGAGATAGTGCTTGCAAATTTATTTTTTATAATATTTAACAAGCACTTAAAAACAATTAAAAGAGAACAAACATTACTTTTTATGTGTTATTTTCTTAGCAGTATTTAATTTCAAAAGTTTTAATTGATAAAAGTTGGATTTTTTCTTCCTTTTTTTAAAAACATTTTACTGGAGGCAAAGTACAAAAAATACTTCAAATGGAAGAAAAATTCCTTTTTTTAAACAACATCATACAAATTTTTTTAAAAAATAATAATTGAGTCGTTTACAGTTTTTCTCTTAAGTGCCAAAGATGAAATGGATGAGTGTTTGCAAGGTTTTCAAACATTCAATATGGTTAAGAACTTAAAAGGTACATTTATATATATCTTAAAGACACTATAAAGTACATCTTTTAAATCATTTTTATTTGAGAAACATGCAGTAATTTTTTTTCCATATTTTTTAATAGTTATTGTTAAAATACTATAATTACTACAGTTAAATTTTATGAAATTTTTTGTTATTGTACAGACTTTTTAGAGTAATTAAAGAATAATAGTTGTTTTCCACATATGACATGGTATTTAGGCTTCATGGATCTTTCGAGAAAAATTTGTTTGAGTCATAGATCGTAATATTAGTAGATTTTTCCTCTAATTTTTAGAAGAATCCATAGGGTCACTAACTCACCAACATAGTCGCCAAGTTACCAAAATGGTCCCCTTGTCATCAATATGGTCACCAAAAATGATGCCAACATGGTTCTATCACCAAGATTTCGCCAAGTTTCCATTGAATCGCCATTATTATGTAAGGAACGGCATTGCTTGCACATATTACAATTTTAACATAAAATTAATACAACATATAAACGTATTACACATCCAGATCTAAGTTATATGCACTATTTTAAAAATTATTTACACAAAAACCGTAACAATATTCAACAAGCAGTCTCTCATTTTTTAGTATTTAACATGCTTTGAAAAAATGACATTAATTCCTTCCATTATTTTCTCATAGAATCTAATTTTAGTATTTAATTTACGACATCAATTGTTATCTTAGTTTTTTAACTATAATTTTGTGTATAGCTTTTAATATTTATTCTACTTTAAATTAAACCACTCTAATTCCCTGTAATTATTTATGCAGATATACTAATATATGAAATGAACTGCAGCTTTAAGTGCTGAGTACATCATGTTGTTTTTAAAAACAAAAGAAAAGACAAGATAATTGTAAGACTAAAATTTATATCATGAGAAGAAAATAATAATTTACACTCCTTTTTCAACCGGGGTAAGCATTAAGTCGATCGCGATCGACCGGTGGACCGCCAAGACATTTTGGGGTGACCGCCTTCACATAAAACGTTAGACGCGCGCACTATAAGAAACATAGGTGGTTATCAAGATAATGGAAACACCCGTGAATGAAAGTGACATCATGAATAAAACTGCAATCCAAATTTGAGAGACGTTTTCAATGTTTACTAAAATTGAATCAAAAGTTGCATTCATGGGTTACCCATTTGACAATGTTGATGTGAAAAATATAACTAAAAATATGTTACATGTTCCGGAGGAAAACGAAACTTTTTATTTTCTCCTTCAAAAGGACGTAATTTGTAAACAATAACTTTTGGAATCTAATAGACGAAGAAAAGTATTCTAATTTTAAGGGGTGTTGGAAAGCTAAAATCTTATTCTTTTGACAATTTGAGATTTTTACATTTTCAAATTGTATAGATTTTAACCTTTTTAAAAGTACCTTACTTTAACCTCTAGGGTATTTAGAAGCCCTAAAAACGTATTTTTAAATAATCGTTAAATTTGGGCCACGCCTATTTTAATGGCGAAAATTGTAAACAAATTACTTTGTTTTTGCTTAAAAGTATAACGACTGATATAAACCAAAACATGAATCTTTTATTTTAAATTGAGCCTTTTATTTTTTTTATTTCCTAGCCAATTAGAAGTCTCACTGTGTACATTAAAATCAATTTATCTCAAAATGTAAATTTTAATGTGCGATGTACCTTTTCTAAGAAACTACTGTTCACAGGTATGTAAATTTTTTATGAATTATATATAATGATGTCTAATATATACTAAAATGAGCTTTTTGTAAAAAAACTCAAAAATTTAATTTTTACAATTTTTTTAAGTAAAAAATGGGTCAAACTTCGCAATGTTTGATAAAATATTTCATAACTTATTAAAAAATTCAAAATTAGCTAAAAGCTCATTTTAGTATGAGAGAGGTGTACTTTAATAGTATGAAAAATTTCAAGCATGCACATAAAACAAATTTTGAGAAAAGGTACATCGAAAACAGCCAATTTAACATTGTCAGTATAGACAGAGAGAGAGGTTTCCAACTCACCTTAAAAAAAGTTGCAATTCATTTAACATCTTCCTTTCACTCTACCTATCTGTGTGAATCTACATTTTGAACGAAGAACATACTTAAGAAGACACGGTACCCTGTACACAATTTCTTTTACTTAGATAATTATAAGAATAAATTTACATGTACTGTTTCGAACACATATGTAATAAACATTTGATAAGAAAAATACTATTTTTAAAAAAACAATTATTTAAATTTTTAAAATTATTTCAAATTATTAAAATTCTTACTATTTTTAAAAATTTAAATATTTTCGAACCATTTTTTTTTCCTTATATTCCTAGAAATATTTCCCACGAGTCTGTGCATAAGATTGGTATTACGAGTGATACTTTTATTTTTAGAATTTTTTTCCCTCTTAGACATTATAAAAAACAGTAAATAAACAGCTTTATCTAACTTTATAGATTTCTAATAAAATAACAGTTCATCTAAATACTTATTCCATGCACAGAATTATCAAACATATTATATTAAACAACCAGAGAAAGTTTCATTATAGTGAATATAAAAAAAAAGCCTTAGCATTTTAAACACATGAACATCATGAAAAATAAAAAGCTGGGAAAAGGAAATTTGAAGTTTTTGAAATCAGAAAAATAATTGAAACAGCTAAAATATAGCATCCAATTTAATATATATGAAACTGCAAGTTGTATTAAGTATTTGCATCTTGCAAAGCATTTTGAATTATCACATATTACAAAGTAAATAAATTCAGAATAAATGGAATGAAGTGATACAAAACAGTAAACAAAAAAACAGCTATATCAAACTTTGCAGATCTTTTAAAAATTAGCTCTTCATATAAATCATTAAGCTATGCACAGAATTATCAAACATTTTATACAAAACAACCAGGAAAGTTTCAAAGAGTTATAATGAATACAAAAAAAAGCCTTAGCATTTTAAATATATGATCACGAAGAAAAATATAAAGTCGTGAATAACGTTTAAAGTTTTGAAAGTCAATAAAATACATGAAAGAACTAAACCTAGGCATTCATTCTAGAGAACATGAAGATATATGGCCTTCTTACCACACACGAAATTCTGTTGAATTTTCTCCCAAATCAGATTTTATATGTTCACATTCAATGCAGCTTTTCGATATAATTTCAAAATCCATGAAAAATCCAGTAAGGACATCAATCATGCAACCTACACCTCCCCGAGTCAGCCAAGTATCATCAAAAGAAACAACTATCCTTTTAATGTATCCGACTACGTTCGGAACTGTGATTTTAAAAAACGCATAAATGGATAATTATTTAATGATATTTAGTGTCACTTAGATTAGAATACATGCATAAAATTGTTTTAAGGACATTTTGAGGGAAAAAAATTATTTAAATACAATATTTTGGCAAAAAATCAACTTAGAATAATCTTTTTTCCAAATGTTCTCCTTTTGTGAAAAATGCTTCAATTATAATAATATTTTGCCTGTATATAGCTCAGACCTCTCTACAGAGAATCAACTAGAATTTTTGAAAGTTATAACTTAGAAGTGGGTTTATCCAGATTTTACGACAACAGAGGGAGGCAATTTTAAGAAAAAACACCAATAATTATTTCAAATGGTGGTAACTCTGAAAATAATGTGAATTTTTTAAACATTCTAGTTGAACCTCTGTAGAGAGGTCTGAGCTATATACAGACAAAATATTATTATAACAGAACTATTTTTCACAAAAGGAGAACATTTGAAAAAAAGATTATTCTAAGTTAATATTTTGCTAAAATATTATATTTAAATAAATTTTTTTGTCAAAATGTCCTTAAAACAGTTTTCTGCATATATTCTAATCTGAGTGACACTAAATATCATAAAAATTAATCATTTATGCGCTTTTTTAAAATCACGGTTCCGAACGTAATCTGATACCTTAATGCAACTAAAATTGTTACAAATAAGGAAATTATTGATGTATAATTAACTCCTTTATTACTTCATTATTTATTAACTGTACAAATCTTTTGGTTTGTTTTTACAAGTATAAATAACCACAGCATGTTTTCGAACTGCTTTCGTGGCCTTGCGAGGCCTTGAAATGTCATTAACACATCAAAAATGGCTTTTCATGCCAAATCTTTTATCCTGGAATGACCAGGATGAAAGTCATGGTATGTATAGCAGATGGATTATAACGCTTCGATCTTTTTGCGAGTGGAATTACAATATCCTCAACAATTATTGCCTTCATCAACAGTTAAAATACTTTTGTTAGTAGGTGGAGAGATGGTAACACTTTAATTATCTTTAACTTAAATTTTAAGCGAACCATTTTGATTTTTAGAGGAATTTTATTTGATATTGCATCTTGTTTGCACAGAAACCAAGAAAATTTGCAACACCTAAATCAATGTAATCAATGTGTTCAAGAGACTTTAATGGTAAACAATGATCCAAAATTGTCTTTCCATTCCAAATATTCCCATGTGTTTCTTCATTGCTCTCATCTGAACTTGGTTCTTCTACCAGTATACGCGATTCATATGTTTTGTTCGCAGTATTGTCATCATCCGAGAGATCACTAAGTTCTAATCTAAGTTCAATCTGATTTCTTCATCAAATAAAAAATTTCTTCTGCGAGAATTATTTTCCTTTTAGACACCTGAAAATGTTTTTGATTAAAAGTTAACACAGTATATATATTCCGTGAAAAATAGTAAAATGTATCAGAAAATTTTACTATTTAAAATATATATATATATATATATATATATATATATATATATATATATATATATTTAAACCACACCATGTGACGGGGCTTTCATCGCGATTTCAATTAACTGTCCTCTTGAGATTTCTTTGGGGCCAGAATGGCAATTCTTTCCAACTTACTCAAGAAGAAGAACGTGTATATGTAAATTAGAAATCATAGCTTAGAATTCGTGGAGTCGCTAAGTGGAGTTTCTAAGTAGAAAGGTAGTCGCAAGGTGATATGAAATATAGTCTAGAAGAGGAATCTTTTGTAAGGGAATTAGCCTAACTGTGCCGGTGCAGATTAACCAAAGGTGGGTCCGAGCCAACGGAGTATAGCCGGATTAAAGCCAGAACATAAGTTATAAGACCCGTAGCTGTTTGTCTATGATATAGCGATAAGCTTGATAAGTTAAACTTTAAGTATAAAGCATTTACTATTGAGATAGTATTTAATCTATAAAGTTAGATTCAGTGGTTAGTTGCGCTATTGATTGGTGATACGCGTTGCGTCTTCTCATTCTTGATCAGCCTCTTTAGATTATTCTTGTTGTTCTATTGTGTTTAAACTAAGATCTTAATAAACAGATTTTAGTATGAATGACTTTAGTAGTTCTTCGTTCCTCTCCACGGACACAGGTCCTGAGGATAGTGTAGAACGGGTGTCCCCAGGGGTGGGGGCATCACAACCATATTAACTCAAACCGCAAAACCCAGATTTTTTCGGGGAGGGGGGCAAGAGGTATGGATGCAGATATCTATGGAGAGGATAAAAATGCCATACTCCTTAACAGATGCATGAAAAAGAAAATTAATTGCAAAAGAGAGAGAGAGAGAGAAAGAGACTCATCCATGGTGACCCCCAAGGAAATTTGGTATTAACTATATATTTCATTTTTATGCAGGCTTTCATCAAAATTATTGAAACAGAAAAGAGAATTCGCATGCTAAGTACTTACCTTCGCAGCTGCAGTGACTTAAGTAACGCCCAACCCGCACGATCGTGCAGACAACGAAATCCCGAGTCCTACAAGCCACATTAAAAGAGTATAAATAATATGTTTTCTACTTTTACAATTATTTAAACATTAATAGAAAAATTTGTATTCAAGCAATGAGAAATATATTGATAATTACCTTTTTACGACAGATAAAAAGAAGACGTATTTTCGTTGTATTTGAAAACAAAGCTAGATTTACCAGCTGAAAGTAAAACATGGACCACAACCATCGTCTGTTGATAAAAAGTAACACTTTACACTTTCTGCAAACCAGCTCAATCGTTAGATTCGAGATTTTCTTACATACGTCTATTCCAGAAGCAAAAACATATAAGAATATCTAACACTCACGATAGTGCTGGTTGGGTCTTAAAGGGAAATCAGTAATGGCACTACTCCTGTGATAAGCACTATTCCCTTGACTTCGAACATCATTCAAGCTTTTTTCTGTAGATATAACCAGAGATTTACATAACTTTTTTTTACATGTATTGAATGTTCTGCTTGAGGATAAATCCATATTCAATAATATACAAATTTTTACATAGTTAAATAATCTTCCCCTATACTAAAAAATGATTGCACCATGCGCATGTTTATGTCAAGTGATTGGCTTCCATTACCTTCACTGTCAGAAATTCGTCTGTATGTAAAGTTACTTGATTTGATTAAGAAGTGCAAAATACAGAGATGTTTCTATAAAATCCAAGCTTTTCACCAATGTCAATTTTTAGTGAATACGATTTGCAAACATCACACAATAAGTTTTTCAAAATTCCTTTTAAAAACTGTATATCCATTATCATATAATGAGGGACTTCAGAATCCCTATAACAATTTAAATCGTTTAAGCAGCCGTCTTCTAAAGTTTGGCATCTCATATTTTTTTCTGGTAATTCTGATGAAACAAAAGATTTATCTTTTCTCTGAAAACATGAGTTTCATGACTATTGGGTTCACCGCACCATCTCTTGTCAGCTTTTTGTTTACTAACAAGACTCGATCACTATTGTCTGGGCATGATGAATAATTAATCCTTATTAATCCAAATATATTCAAACCAGTAGTTAAAAATATAAAGTAATAAATTGATTATATAATTGGCTTTGAAAAGGTCTTTTGTTTTGTTACTAATGGTTTTAAAATAAGAAAAAAGAATGCGCAAAAAGAGAGAGCAAAATTGAATAATGTTTCTTTCTTGTGCATAAAAACAAACGAATTAATTCACTTCTCTTCTAATTAAAGTATTAAGCTTTAGAATCGCGTGTAAAAGTAAATCAATCGAAATTGCTTCGGCTATGATGATAGCGTCTGCATAAGAAGCAGACATCACGTCTTTTAGTTTCCGTTTCACTTCGACATACTGTCAAAAAAGTTTAATAACTCGCGAAATAATGCAGATAGAGCTACCAAAATTTATAATAATATTTAAAAAAATCACACAACTAAAATAGATCAAAAAAATTCGTTAATTTCGTTATTTTTAGGGTAATACAACATATCATTCCCGTTTCACAGACGACCTCTTAGAATCCAGTGCAAGATCAGCATTTAATAAGTATATACCGAGATGTTTAAGATTGGGGCGGATAATATGAAGACTAAGTCTTCTACTGAGACTATAGCTACAAGAACTATTTCTAAGTGAAAATTATTTATTTTTTGATGTATTGCGAATTGTTTGAAAGTTTATCATTTGATATTATTAAATTTATGGATATAATTATTATGTTTGTATTTTGCGTTTTACTTAAAACGTAGTTTTAAAAGAGTGGATTTTTCTACTATAGTTATGCAGGTAAGTACGCATGTTTCCTACACTCCTCTCACTGAACTGTGACTGAGCGTGCCATACTTTCCCGCCTTCCTACCCCAACTGAAACTTGGGAACCCCGTACCGGGACATTCTGTAAAGAGGAAGAGCAACGGACAGACGCAAGGTCTTGTCCGCATCAATCCGCAGCACCTTCAAAGGTGTAATTTTCATTTAACCGCATTACTACCTTTTAGTGTAAACTTTAAATGTAAATATTTATTTTCTTGTAATGTAAACATATGTACTATCTCCATCTCTGGCTGTTATTCGACCTCAACCAACGACAACAACACATATTCAGTATTTATTATAGTTAAAATTTAAATATAGAGTTGGGCTAATTTTATTTTTTTTTATTCATCACATCTACGTTATAAAGTGGACCGCAATATCTTTAAAAAGTTAAAAATAGACCGTGCATGTAAAAGTCTACCCCCCTGCCGTACAACAACTAAAGTATTTTTACGTTGAATGTGTTGAGTCATGACTTATGAATAATTGTTATTTAATGAGTATAACATATTTGACAGTTATTTTTCACTTTTAAATTAAATAATGTTCTGCTTACCTCAAATTCAGACTTAAATTTGTTACCTCTGAATTTGAGATTTTTTTGTTAAGTGACCATTCAAATAAAAGAAGTGTTCCATTTTTTTTAATAGCATAATAGATAACAAATAACATAAAAAAATTTACGTCAATTCCTACTTGCATCAACAAAGAAAAATTTTATTTTAACTACTTTTAATTAAATAGTTAAAATTAATATAAATATGTATATACATATCACAGAATCATAACATTAATTGATAATTCATTTTTATTAATTATCTTTAAAGTATCGTATTATCATCCAAAACAATCGAGTATATAAAATTTCAGTTCAACTGAAAGCTTTAAAAAGTGAGATAAAAAATATTTTCAAGTTTTGACACCAGTCGCCAAAAGGGTCACTAAATTGCCAAAAATGATGCCAGCGTGGCTGTATTTGTAATTCTTTAAATAATTAGTTTTAATCAATTAATTTTTATTAAGTATAATTTTAAAAAAAGTTGATGTATTGTCATCCAAAATAATCATGTAGGGTTGGATATGTGCAATGGACAACCCCTCCCCCTGTACTTAGGGTGGAGCAGTCCACACTGACGTCTCACCCCGTCAGGAATGTCCGACTAAAGGACACACCGGAAAATACGCAGACGGACGTTAGGGACGCTAAGCTTTAGACGTAGGAGAAAGACGTTTCCTTTGCTGTTTAGTATAATATATAATTTAGATATTTCATCTTGTTAAATAAAGCATTTATTCTCCTTAGGTTGTAGTCATTTTCCCATATTTTGGGGGCTCGACCTTTCTCTTGCATGTTAAGGAAAATCTCCTCTATACGAGAGAAAATTTTTAAGACGCGTTAATATTTTTCTTCAGTGGACGTTGCATTGCAAAAAGCGTGAAAAACGACTTGTTGCTGTTGGACTTTATTTTTCTTGGATTCCTATAGTGCCTCAACTGGTTCTGGATTTATTGTACGGACTGCTCCCCAACCCCAGGTAGGCAAAATTTAATTAAACGTATTTTTTTTTGTTTGTTTATTTTGGCTTTAAAATTACTGTATTTAGTAGTTTTAACTCAGAGTGTGATAGGGAAATTTCGATTACAACCTTGCACCGTCTATAAATTTTCAAAGTGATTAATTTTGTATATTAAGATGTCCTGTAAAAATATTAAATTAGGCGATATTCCTATAATTGCTAATTCGTTGAAATGTGGTACAACTCGTGCTGTAAAAACATTAAATTCTATATTAAGATTCACCGAATTTGACCGTTCTTTGCGAAATAAAATAAGAAATTTTTCTACATTCCCTAAAGAGTTTAGAGTTGAAGAACATAAAGAAAAATTTTAACCGAATTCTCATTGCCTGATTTCATCTCAGTCGCTAATTTATTGCATTTAGACGTAGAAACAAATGAGCAAAATTTATGCAGTAGTATATTTAAAACTTTGACGAACTTAGATGAATTCCAACTAACATTAAATAATTCGGAGACATCCTTTTCTGAAGGCGAAAACGTAGTTTCAAAAACGAACCACGTTAGACAGGAATTTTTCATCGGAAGGGACAGACCAGCACTCCCCATTTCAACATCCGGTCAGTAATTCTCCCCTGCCCAGCGTTCAATGTTATTCTTTCATGCCGGCACATCAAAACGTTTCATCTCTTTGTACACAAAATACTTTTCCTCCCTATTCAAACGAAGCTTCCCTTACAGAGATGAATACCCAGTTTTGGACTTTATTGCGGGATATTTCGGCGACTAGTAGAAAATTTACCGGGGAAGATTTTTATTCTGTAAATAGTTTCTTTCGCAATGTTGAAGAAAATTTTGATTTATTCCCAGCTATCAGTTCTCAAAAATTAATTTTCGCCAAACGTCTGGTATGTGGAACTGCTAAATAATTTCTTTTTTCACAAAGAAATTTAAATACAAGCCAGTCATTCAAAAAAGCTTTAATTGAAGAATTAATTTTCGGATTCAGTTACCTCCATAGAAATTCACCGCGAATTAGAAAAAAGAAAAATGTATAAAACCGAGACTTTAATGCAATATTTTAATTCCATGCGTGAATCAGCAAATAGATGTGATTCAAAAATTGACGAAGCATCAATTATCCAGTACGTCTTTAATGGAATTGATGGGCCTCGTGTGTTCAGATAAAATAATCCTCTATGTTGCAACCTCATTTTCCGAATTTAAGCAGAAATTACGTACCTATGAAACTGTAATTAAAAACATGAGAATACATAACTCTAATTCACCGAATTTTCGTCATTCATATGAAAGCCGAGGACGCGAATTTAATCAACAAAGCTTCCCACGAAAACCCGCAAGATTTAACGTTTCCGACGCAGTTAAAAATCCCCAACGTTGTTTTAATTGTAATGATATAGGTCATTTATCAAAATTTTGTCCTAATCATTCACGTAGCCCCAGATGCCTCTCATGTAATCTTTATGGTCACAAATCATTTGAATGCCGACGAGCTAATTTAAATAACACTTCTACACCACCTTCTGGTGTAAATGCTGTGCATGAATTGCCTTCTCCTATTAATACAGTGTTTCTCAAACTGTGTGGCGCGCCCCTCTGAGGGGGCGCGATAACCCTACGAGGGGGACGCGAGCTTATCGAAAATAAAAGATTTAAAAATAATTAATTTACTGGAATGAATTGAAACAAAATACTTTCAGACATAATAAAAAATGCACTTTTACTCTAATGTAATTTATAGGCGCGCGTGCGATATTAATTCAACAAAAATAAAAACGTCTTCAATACCTAATTAGCTATCTTTGATCCTGTAATCAAATAAAAAAACTGTTATTTGATTTGCTGTAATCCCATGATGAAAAATATTTTTACTACGCTTTCTGTTTAAACCTAACATACAACTCTTTCAGAGAAAAAACAGATCCCAGAAGCAGAATCGAAAAAATTTAGAACATAAAAAATTCATCACTGTCATTATTTTTGAAATACTGCACATTGTAACTGTAATCTGTTTGACCTTCTAAGTTATTGGTACAGTTACTTATGGCCCCTCTCTTATGTGTTTGTTTCTCATTTAGGGATGTTGTAAGTAATGTATTTTTCTGTTACGCCTTTTTCCATGCAAAAGAGTTTTATGATATTTGCAAAACCATTACTTTGCCAAGACTTAATTTTACGAGTATTCTATACATAAAAATCATAATGCGAAAAATGTTTTGCACAATTTTATATAATCATAATGAATACACTTTTTACCCGGAAGTGGTCGCACGGGACGCACAGATTATGAAATTGTTAATTCTGGCAAAACTGTTTATTTGTTACAAAAGAAAAATGGAAAAGTCCTTGAAAGTAGGTAAGCAAACTTTCTCTTAATTAAATTATTCACTGGAATAACGATTTGTATCGTGTACAATAAAATAATTATTAAAAAAAGGATTAAGGTGACTCAATAACCCCGCTCGACAGTATGGAGTCCGCGCCTGCTCCGGGGTTAAAACATGTTGAAGTCTTTTCTCTTTAAATATTAAAAATAATACAGTTATTCTTCATCGGAATTTTATATTATTGTTCATTATTTAACATCAAATATAAATGCTAATTCTGAGAGGCTTAAAATTACCATTCGCTTAAAACTAATTAAAATTTGAGCAACCATTTTAAAAAAATCATTTTACATTTTTGTAAACATTGTCGAGCATTCGGCTTTGCACTCCTTACAATTAAGCTATTATATCAATAATGTTTAATTTTCTTATAAATGAACTCGTGCAAGCGGGTACTTCAGCCGGTATGCTTTTAATGTATCAGTGCTGCACAGAGTATTTAATAACTAATAAATTAATACTAAATTAAGAACAAGTTTAATAAGTATTAACGACTTCCATGGGCTTATCTTGCAAAGCAAAGTTTTTATAAGTTATATGCTTATGATTAGAAATTCACCCTCTGAGTTCTTTTTCTATAGTTAGCAGATATCTATATTTTGTCTTCTAAGCAGCCACCGCATTTTGCAATATGTTCAATTTAAAAATTAGAGAAAGGAAAAATAACATAATAATTATCCTATTATTTTGTTTTATTTTATTTATTTTTTGCTTAAAAGTAGTATTCAAAATTTTAATACTTATGTTACTAATTTGTATGGTTTATAATTAAGATTGCCTATTGTAGTTTCAAAGTATTTCAAAGTGCATTATTATTGCATTCAGTACATTATTAATGTATAAGGGGGGCGCGATAAAAATTGTGATCGAAAAGGGGGGCGTCAGTATTGAAAGTTTGAGAAGCACTGTATTAATATGTTTAAAGACGTAACAATTTTTTGGCCGTAAACTTAACGGGTTAGTAGACACAGGCAGCAATTTAACATTATTAAGAAATTCTACTTACATAAATATAAATGCACCGCCACTGAAACAAACCAACACATTATTAACAGGTTTTGGTTTTTCGCGAATTAATGTGATAGGAACTTTTGATTCTGAAATTACTATCGATGATCAAATTTTTCCTGTTACTATTTCTGTTGTACAAAATGCTTGTACAAATTATGACCTTATAATCGGTTGTGACGTAATTAAACAAGCACATCTAAATATATCGCCTACAGGCGTAAAATTTGCACCAATTTTAAGGCCTTCTGATAATGCAAATGAAAATTTTATTATGACGATTTCTGACGGTTCACCCACATTTGATATCGGTCCAAATGTTTCTCAACATAATCGAGCTGAAGTCGAACAACTGCTATCGACATACACGCCTAAAAAAACAAAAACTGTAAACATTGAGCTTGATATCGCTCTCACCGACGACGAACCGATATTTCATAAGCCCCGACGTTTGCCATTTGCTGAACGAGATATAGTGGACGCTCAAGTTGATGAATGGGTTAAAAATGGAATTGTTGAGCCGTGTTCATCCCCTTACGCTAGTCAAGTTGTGGTAGTAAAGAAAAAAAGACGGGAAATCAAGAGTTTGCATTGATTATAGACGCTTAAATCGCAAACTTATTAAAGATAACTATCATCTTCCTTTAATTGACGATATTTTAGATTGTCTCCAAAATGCTAAAATATTTACTACTCTAGATCTAAAAAATGGATTTTCCATGTCGCGGTAAATGAAAGGAGCCGTAAATTTACTAGTTTTGTTACTCACAATGGTCAGTATCAATTTAGACGAATGCCTTTTGGACTGAGTACTTGTCCTTCCACCTTTATGCGGTACATAAATGCCATTTTCCGACATCTGATTTCGAAAAGTATTGTTCTCCCATATATGGATGATATCGTTATTCCCGCTGCTAATGAGTCCCAAGTCCTTGAATATCTAAAAATTGTTCTACAGGTAGCTTGTGATTACGGACTTGAAATAAATTTTTAAAAATGTCAATTTTTACATAATACAATTGAGTTTATTGGCCATATTATAGAAAACGGTAGATTGTTTCCTTCCCCTTCAAAAACTAAAGCTGTTATTAATTATCCTGATCTTAAAAGTATTAAAGACGTTCGCCGATTTCTAGGTCTTACTGGCTATTTTAGAAAGTTTTTACCCTCATATTCGACCATAGAAAAATCTTTGAGTGACATCCTTCATGAAGACTCCATTTTCCAATTTTATGCTGAACAACAGACAGCCTTTCAAAAATTAAAATACTTACTTTCCCAACAACCCGTTTTAAGTATTTTTAACCAAAATTCTCCCACTGAGATTCACACTGACGCGTCAATCGATGGTTTGGGTGCAGTCCTACTCCAAAAATCCATACACGACAACCAGTTTCTCCCTGTATTCTACATGCCAAAAAAGACATCAGACCATGAAAGAGTTAGTTTTGAACTAGAAGTCCTTGCAGTGGTCGAAGCACTTAAAAAGTTTCGCATCTATGTACTAGGAACATCATTCAAAATTATTATTGACTGTGACGCCCTCGTCAAAACACTAAGTAAAAAAGAGCTTAACCCCAGGATAGCCAGATGGGCACTTTATCTCCAAGAATTTAACTATACAATAGAACACCGTACAGGCTCAAAGATGGCTCATGTGGATGCTCTCAGTCGACCTCCAAATTATATTCTAATCCAAAATAGTGTTCATCTTCAATTTCTCAAAGCACAACAGGCTGATGACCAAATAACAGCGATAAAGACGCTTCTAGAAACACCGCCGCATGATAACTATATCGTAAAAAACAAACTTCTTTACAAAACAGTCAATGGCACCGATTTACTAGTGGTACCTGACGAAATGCAGGTTATCATCATTAAAACTGCACATGAAAGTGGACATTTTGCTGTTCTACGCACACAAGATTTAGTTAGCAAAGACTTTTACATCCGACGACTTAAAGACAAAGTTGAAAAATGCATACAAAACTGTGTTACATGCATTCTCACAAACCGGAAACATGGTAAACAAGATGGCACGCTTAACCTGATAGAAAAAAAACGATTTACCACTCCATACATTTCATCTAGATCATTTGGGTCCCCTAGCGACAATTTCTAAGAAATATAAGCATGTTTTTGCAGTGATTGACGCATTCAGTAAATTTACATGGCTGTATCCCACTAGATCTATGGACGCTGCAGAAGTCATAAATCGATTAGAAAACCAAAGACATGTCTTCGGAAAAACCCCGCTAGGATTATCACTGATAAAGGATCCGCATTTACTTCCTCCGCATTTGAAGATTACTGTAAAAAGCAAAACATCCTTCATATCTCCATTACAACTGGTCTCCCAAGATCTAATGGCCAAATTGAAAAACAAAATTCCACCATCATTGCTGTGCTGTCAAAACTTTCTGTCGACGATCCTGAGAAATGGTACTCTCACGTACCCCACCTGCAAGAAATCCTGAACTCAACTTTTCAAAGAAGCATCAAGGTGACTCCATTTGAGCTCCTTTTCGGCACCAAGATGTGGCCGCGGTAGCCGAGGGGTATTGGTATCGGAACGTGGCTTGCTTTGTCATGGTTTCGAGCCCAGTACCACTAAAGACCCGCCGTGTAGGGCAGCGATGCACGTTAAATCTGTCGGGAGCTGAAAAGTCCTCCCGTTGGTGTGGTGTGGTAGTTAGGAGAGGGGGTGCCTGCTCAGGTGTCGTCCACGTCACTTGACCATGGTTCAAAATTACGTGGTCCGTCGCCAAAAGCCCTCGTGTAGCTGAACAGTGCGACGTTAATATTCAATCAATCAATCAATCGGCACCAAGATGAAGTCTTGCCAGAACATTGAGATTGTCGAACTTCTTAACGATGAGATTACAGCGCAATTCCAAGAACAACGTGATGCTCTCCGTCAAGATGCCAAAAAGCAAATCTACAAAGTTCAAGATGAGAATCGCCGCACGTACAATCTCCGGTGCAGACAAACTCATAAATATCAACTACATGACCTAGTAGCAATTAAACGCACTCAGTTTGGTCCAAGCTTGAAACTTAAGCAAAAATACCTCGGACCATACAAAGTTACAAAAGTCAAGCACAATGACACTTATGACGTAGAAAAGTGTGATTTTGTCGATGGACCATCAAAAACGTCTACTTGTGCAGAATTCGTGAAACTCTGGCCAAACCACAAACTAACTCTACTTGATTTCTCCATTAAAAACTGTTCACAATTTTTCTTCCTGTGAAAGACTTTCGTTATGGACATTAACAACAGACTTTTTACCTATTTATTTATTTTTGATTCCATTTTTATAGAATGACTCTAACATTTTCTTATTTTATTTTAGTACAATTTAAGTGTTTAGAAGTAGGAGCATCTTGCTTCAATATGTTCCTGTTCCTTATTCCAGATTCTTATTTTAGCCTTGATCTTATTTGTATCGTTAATATAATTTGTTTTACCCCAGTGGTAATGTATGAAATGTTTTCTATTTATGAAATATTACTTTAAATTTGTTTATTTTTCAGTATTTTTGTACTTTTTCTTTGATGATATTTTGTGTTGTGTATAATTCTTTCATCTACTGTGTAACTGTGTACATTTTTAATATCTCATTACTATGTATATGTACCATTTTATCATTGTAAATGATCAGGCGAGGTCGCCTTCCCCGTCATGATGGCCGATGTAGGGTTGGATATGTGCAATGGACAACCCCTCCCCCTGTACTTAGGGTGGAGCAGTCCACACTGACGTCAGACCCCGTCAGGAATGTCCGACTAAAGGACACACCGGAAAATACGCAGACGGACGTTAGGGACGCTAAGCTTTAGACGTAGGAGAAAGACGTTCTCCTTTGCTGTTTAGTATAATTTAGATATTTCATCTTGTTAAATAAAGCATTTATTCTCCTTAGGTTGTAGTCATTTTCCCATAATCATGTATAAAAAATTTCAGCTCAGTTGAGCGCTTTAAAATGTATTTTATTAACGATTGAAAATTCCACCAAGATAAATAAATAAATATATAGGGAGTATGAGCTAATAGTAGGAATTGAAAAATGAAATGGCGTAATACTCGATTTCTGCACTAAATAAACTAACCAAATAGAGGACAAATGTAAATAAATTGACCAAATACAAGACAAATGCAGTAAATAAACTGACCAAATAGAGGATAAATGTAATAAATAAATTGACCAAATAGATGATAAATGTAGTAAATAAACTGACCAAATACTAGACAAATGTAGTAAATAAATTGACCAAGTACAGGACAAATGTAGTAAATAAACTGACTAAATATAGGGCAAATTAGTAAATAAATTGACCAAATGTAGTGAATAAACTGATCAAATAGAGGACAAATGCAGTGAATAAATAAGACAATTCTTTGTACTGTCAAAGCATATATAGCGGTATATTTTACCTATAGTTATTTCTTAATTATTTGTCTTTTGGATTGATGGATTTCGCATTATTGCTTTTTTGATTCAAATTTTTGTGAAGACAATCGGTTTCAAAATTAGGCAATAGGCTGTTAAAAATAACTTAAATGGAACATAAATAATGTAAACCCTTTAACACTTTTAAGGAATGTTGATACAGAGAATTTTCTCTCTTAGTTGAAACGTTTCACTAATTTTTAAATGTTCAAGCACGAGGCACGACCGTACCATTTTGTTCTTCTGTATCCGCAGTGGTAGTATCGCAGCTCAACGCTTACCCACTCGCGATTCTGGTTACTTGTCGGTCCAGTGACGCCATTACAGATGGTCTGTGTTGTATTTACGCGTGTTCTTGAGCTTTCAGAAGGTTTAAGACAACTGCCAATCAAGCCCAAGTTCTGTGTAATCCGTTGCTTAACCCTTTCGGGATGAAGGATGCAAACGCGTGCGTACCTGTCACTCACAGGCCAGAGGGTTTTGTGTACTTAAGCCTAAATTCATAAAAATACCGAAATATAAACGCGTTGTTCAATATTTTTTTGTATATTATATGAACGGCATATGCTTTATATATTTCGTATTAATGTACTTTATTTACTTCAGCCACTTTCTGTTTAAGTAAAAGTTTTTAAACATTTTATTGTCAGCATTTGTAAAAGTCGACTTCGTAAAAAAGTAAGAAAAAGAAGACAAATTTTGTCTACCAGATCTAATTATCCATTAAAAACTACACTGCAAACCCAAATCAAAAGCTTTAGCGAAAATAAATCTCTCATCTTCACTATAAACAAAAACCACATGTCCATTTCAAGAGCAGTCGTAAAGCACTCAATTCGAGAACATTCCCTTCCTCTTATGTTTATAAAACAAAAACCACGTGTATGTGAGTAATATTTCTCTCATTTTGAGTAGAAGATCAGGTCTCCATCTATCTCAAATCTTATGGACATAGAATACCATCTACTGCCAAAAAATTTAGCTTACAAAACGTTCCAAATGCCTGGGGCACTGGTGAGTCGTTCAGCCAACGGAGAAGAAACACGCTATCTCCTTTTTGAGTCATTCGGCCTTTGGCGTGTGTGTTTCGCGTTGCCTCACATTTGGGACGTTCGTCCCTAAGGGGTTTTAAACGTAAGGAATGTTAAACCAGTTAAAATTCACCGTTAACTTGCAAAGATATATGTTTAAAATGAAATGTTTGATAGAATGGTGAGAAAATGGTTTTGTGTTGGAACAAAAATTGTTCCTTTAACAGCTAATGGCTGCCCAAGTGAGTTTAATAAACAAGAAGAAATGTAATAAAATTATAGAGCGTTATATTTTGAGAAATAATCAATTTTAAGATAAATTTCATAATTTTATAATTCGTCATTTGTATCATACAATTTTTGTATTTTATGTAAACTAAAAGTATTTATTTCATACTTGCAAATCTGGAAGCAATTTCTTTGTAACCCTTTTCATTTTACCGGATTGGCAACATTTCTTCGTTTGTTGACATCAGGCTAGTTACAACGTTTTGACATTAGAACAACTTAACTTTAGAGGCAACTAAGGCTAAGAAATTAACGTGTTTGAATTTTTTGCAACTTTCTATACTTTAATGATAACAAAAAAAAACCTAACGTTCCTAACAGGTTCAATAATTCAGGGGTGGGCGCACCAGTGATTACAAAGAAATGCAGAGTAGGCTGCCTTCTGTTATCAATGATTGTTTGGTAGAAAAGGGAATGAGAAAATTCGAGAAAACAGACAGTTCACAATAAGATTGCTTTGTGATAAAAGTTTTTACTAATCGTTATTCAGCAGCTGTTGGTTTCTCTGGCGGCACCTTTTGTTGAAGAGGGTATAGATAAGTTGTTTTAGCGATATGACAAAAGTCTGAAAAGTGGTGGTAACTTTGTAGAAAAATAGTTTCCAACGTGTTTTTTCATGAAAAAATAAATTTTGCTTAAAAAAAATTATTCGAGTTTTTTCGAATGAGTGAGTGAATATTAACGTCGCACTTTTCAGCTACACGAGAGCTTTTGTCGACGGACCACGTAATTTTGAATCATGGTCAAGTGACGTGTGTGACACCTGAGCAGGCAGCCTCTCTTCTAACTACCACAATGGGAGGACGTTTGAGCTCTCCACAGATTTAACGTGCATCGCTCCCCTACACGGTGGGCCTTTAGTAGTACAGGGCTCGAACTCGTGACAAGACCAGCCACGATCAGATACCTTGACCACTCGGCTACCACGGCCTTTTTCAAAGTTGTACACCCAACTCTTTTTTTATACGGTATAGATACGTTTCTTAGAAAACCGTACAAAAATATATGCGTCTTATGGTAAATTTGGAGATGAAAAGTCTTTAAATATATTCCCCCACCACCACAGCAAAAAAAACGTGCAAAAAATAATTTAAAAAAATACATGTTACATATTTATGAAACAAAAGCAATTCATTTTTGTTTTAAAAAATTTTAATTAGCATATAGTGAAAATTTATAGACCACAAGTATAAACAACAAATAAAAATTCAAGCTGAAATTAGGAATAAAAAAACCACTAACTATATAACAACTATTCATATAGTTACTTGATAACAAACGTACACGTTTATTACGCCATTTATTTAGTCCATTGGTCTAAATTCATATGACATCATAGTCACATGATAACTGAGTCACGTGTCTTCTGCCAATCAGTTCATAAATTAATTCGACATCATAAGTATATCATAAATGTAATCACGCGTTTCCAGCCAATTAGTTCATGTGCTTCACTGTTGCCAACTTTTGTTTTTTGCAAAAACTTTCTTTTAAAAAGTAAATATTTGTCAAAGATATAATAATGCACATAGTTGAACAAAATGTACTTAATTAAAAAGTATTCGTGTAATGTAAAGTGTTTTTTTTTTTAATTTTGAAAACTGTTTGAAGAATTTTAACACACACGTGAACTCTTTACCCAATCATCAAATTTTAAATGTTATCTAAACTTTACAAGTTGAATAGCTTGTATATTAATTTTTAATCAATGGGAAACACATGATTACTGTTATCATGTGACCATCATGAATTTAGTCCATTGGATCAAAAATGCTATTATCAGTAGATGTGTCAGATATGTCTTGCGCATCTGTCCGTTTTTATTCAAATGAAGATTTTCGTTCATTATTAACAGCCTCCTTTGGTCTTTTTTTGTTGTTATAATCTTATTAATGGCCGTCTTATTTTCTCAAGTTGATTAGATATTTTTTGATATCCTGATACACAAAATTACTTCGAAATTTAGTGCATGCTCTGTGTTAGGATCATGGAAATGCTGTTCCATACTTGAAACAAGTTTCAAGCCCTCGCGGATTAAATCAGCTGTTAATAGTTGAACTTTACGTTCACCTTTGCCATTATAGACCTCTTTACTATCATAAACTGTGTCATAAACTCGTTCAAATCGTCCTCATCCAAAGGGCACGAATCACCAAATTTTTTGGGGATTCGTACTAGAACAAAAATTTCGTTTAAAAAAATCGTTAAATTCGGGTATCGTTTTATTTCAGAATCGTATAAAAAACGTGTAAAAAAGAGTTGGGGGTACTGAGTTTCTGGATACGCCTCTCGTATTATCAAGTTCTAAATTTCTCTTCTTTCAACCCCCCCAATTTATCTTCTTATTTACTCACTACCTGTTAGGAAAAAGCAAAACCCCCTACCAAGCTTTGAATCGAGCGCAAAATTAAATATTTCTTGGCATAAGAAAATTTCCCTCAGAGTTCACTCGGGGAGGGGAAGGGAAGGATAAAAAATTATTTAATAAAGACGTGATTAACTTTATAAATATCAGGATACCACTTTAAATTTATTTTTTCACATACAAATTTACTTTAAGAAGAAAAAAAAGAAAAAGTGAAACATGAATGTTTTATTCCTTAAGCAGTGGTAATAGAAATATTCTACGTAGGATAATGGAATACAAAAAATTATCTCCGACAACAAGCTTGAAATATTAGCGTCTTGTTTGTATGCATCATTAATAATCATTTTCGGTCCGATCGGTAACCTAATTATTGTCTTCAACCTCAAAATAATTTAAGAACTTTCGAGCTCCGCTTAGAGAGAAAGTGAAAAGTAATTTGAAACCTGTCTGCCTTCAGATCAAAGCGTGTGTATTCTGCTTTAATATTTTAAAATATTTACTGGAATAGGGTGCACAGGAGGAAATAAACGCTTTAAGTCCCCTGCATCAGTTAAAAATGCTCAGTAGATAATCTAATATTTTTTACTAAATATTTTTGTACATTAATTTTTGATTCACCAAAGAAATGGCAAAGTCTTCATTTTAGATATTCTTTTCTTATAACAAGAAAAAGAAAATCTCATCTTGGAAATCATACTTTAAATAGAAATATTATACCAGTTTTTATCGAAAAATTGGTTTTATACATTATTAAAAGTTAATCACACACATCTATTAGTCATTAATCAACTATGAAATTCATATACAATTCAGAAACACTCTTTATATTTAACACATAATAAAAATACATTTATTATTAAAGCAAAGAGGACGAAAGTCTATCAAATTTTATATGTTAGAACAAATTTTTTTATTCAGGAATGAAATACATAATACGAGGATTTGGAAAATGCGTATCCCCTGTCAACTGTGATCAGGGTTATGTATACAAGTCAAAAAATTGAATGAGACATTAAAGATTATTTTTCCACATAAGTATCAAGTACATTGAGACATTTGTCATAGCGCTTGATAAGCTTCAAGAAGCCCTTCAGGAAAACATCAGAGCTTTGCATACAGAAAAAGCGTTTACTTTTGCGTGGACTTTTTGGAGGTTAGAACCATCAATGCTATGTGGTACTCTGACACCCTGTAGAAATTGAAAGAACTAATTCGGAAAAAGTGGCCTGGGCTTCACAAATCTGGTGTTCTATTGCTGGATGACAATGCAAGACCACACTCGGTGACGGCAGCGCAAAACCATATTGCAACTCTTGCTTGGGAGAGCCTACACCATCCACCATACAGTCCTAATCTCGCACCAAGTGACTTTCGTCTGTTTTTGAACCACCTTTGAAGAAGAATCTCGCCTGAATGCGCTTTGGAAGCAATGCTGAAGTCAAAAAAGCAGTAAAGCCCTGACTTTTTCTTAGAGGGGTTTTTTCAAGCTTATCAAGGAGTATGACAAATGGCTCAATGTACTTGGTAAAGGGTGTTTTTTTAGAGGTGTAGAACTTTAACCCTCTAACCGGATAGCACGGAAAATTCCGTCAGTGTAAAGATGCTTCGAAAATGGACTGCACTGATTTTTCTGCCTTCAAGTAACGTTTTCAAAAGCGGATTAGCCGCAATTTTCTGAAATCATTTCTCCCTTTTAAGGTTTAACATCTTGAAAGATAATTGGGGACGGTGGAAGCAACACAGCAGGACACTGAGAGGAAGTTTTATAGCTCCCAGGAAACCCCGTGTTTTGACCCTGGGGCAATCGTAAAAAATCGGGGGGAAATTTCTTTAGACCTCAGGAAGTGTTTACTTGTTACCTCGTATTTTAAAAGTTTTGAAAAGTCCCAACGCGTAAGTAAAATATGTTACAATTCCCTTTTGGTTTCATATTAATTTGAAACTGTAACAAGTTGGGATGTGTCAGTGCAATCTGCTATTTTATATAGTTAGACAAATTATCTTTTTTTAAGTATATTCTTTCCCTTCATTTTTCTTATTTTAATCAAAGCTTTCAGTTTTTGAAACATGATTATTTTATTATAAGATACTGAAAAAATTAATAAAACACCAAACTCTTTAAAATTTGGAACCTTTTCAATTTTCCAACCACTAAAAATGAATAAATTTAAACTTCATCAAATCATTTGAAACATTTTCTTACACTTTGATAAAAATAATAACGAAAAAAAACTAATTAAGATTTATTAGTTTTTTTTTTTAGATTTCAAAGCCTAAGTGTTCAGGGAAGTTTAAGTACAGTGTGTGTGTGGGCCTAATTATATATTGTTAAAATACACCGAATTATATTTGAATTTTAAGTGCTTGAACTTCAGTTTACATCAAAGAAAACATGAATGAAGATTTTCACACCTTTTTTTTATAACTTGAATGTTTGAATAAATGGTAATCAAAAATATACTGAAACATTACAGTAGACATTTATGCATATAAATAAACATAAAAATCAATTTTAAATTCGAGCTATTCAAAAACATTCGAATTATTGTTCAAAAATATCTATTTATACAAAATACCTCAACATTTATCTTTTTTACAGGCTAACTGAATAAGTAATTAAAATCTGGAAATTTTTTTAAATCTCGACCGTATAAAGCTAGAAATTTTATGTTAGAAATTCCATTTGAAATTTCGAAAAAAAAATGCATCGCGCAGTTAAAAATTATTTACTATAAGTTTTAGCAATTGTTTGAATATAATAAAAATTTCAAATTTTTTATTATATAGCTTCTTTGGTATCTTTTTATATTTTTCGAAGATTTCATACAATTCAGTTGAAAACTGCATGCTAAGAGCAAAAAATATACTAAAAAAATTCATGAATATACAATTACAATAAATTCTTACATAGAGAAGCAAAACTGAGAAGCTAAAGCGTAGGAATGAAAAATTTTGAGTATATCTGAAGTAGTTTTCGAAATATTTATTTTAAAATTCAGAAAATTTGTCTGCTTTATGTTATACTTAATATTAATTAATTGGTTAAAATAATATGTTAATATTAGTCATGTAATCGTTTGACGACACATTCATATACTAATAAATATTATAATGGTCATTGATGCGAATGTCAAGAATTTTATGTAATTTTAAATTCAGACATTAAGATATTGATGTAGAAAATATAAAACGACCATCTAAAATACATGAAAAATGCAGTCTGCTATAAAATGATCTTGACAAACAAAATCCGGCATTTTCACTTACTATAGCAGAGCCGGCTTAGTCAGGGGAGATCTGGAAAAACAGAGAGAGAACCGCGGTTTTGATGGATGCCGCTCTAGCTTTTAAAGTTCCCAGGAAAAATTATATATATATAAATTACAAATGCAAAAATAAATCTTGTAATTTTCCATACATTTTTATAACAACGAATTGTGGAATTAGCTTCCAATACATTGTTGTGTTTGACAATATGTAAGGTAACCAACCCTACTTTAGATAGATTTGTACTACTTTTTCGTAACCGTATTCCTTTTAAAATTAATTCGTGCAGCCGAAATACACCTTTTGCACACTTAAAAATTTATGTAAACTATAACGGTTAATTTTAATTTATGCAACTTGTGAAATGTTCATAATTAACCATTTCTATCTAAACAGATGAAAAAAAAAAGAGTTTGGTCTCCCTCATTCATTAGGGATTTATATAAGATTCTAACATTAAATTTTATTTTTCACCGAATAGGATTGAGTGGTAGTGTATAGTGCTTCCACACCAAAGGTCTGGGGTTTTATTAACGGGCTGCGCAAGGTCGACTCTGCCTTTCATCCCCGCTACATTAGGTCGATAAATGAGTACCAAGCTAGCTTCGGGTCTTAAACATTGAAGGTATCTCTTCAGACAGACCACCAAATCGGGACATCTGTTCATGCACCTCAGCGTCCAATGGTCCCGTGTATTATGATGGGCACAGTAGTTCCTGGCCCTCATGGATTGTTGTGCCACTGAGTTTGAGTCTTAAGTTTGAGGATTACCTCACTTTGGGATACCCCTTAGATAAACATGTATTTCCACTCATTTGCAATTAAACATTTTTCTTTCAATTACGTTTATTTCAGAAGGAAGTTTGATTTTTCAAATGTATTTGCTTAATAACATGTATATTTGTGTATTATATTAAAAATTTGATCAATCCAAAATTACATGTTTTTAGCTCCTCTAAAAGCTTTTAGGATTATACAACTGATCTTACAATCCATATACGTTTTATAGTAGTATATTTAAAAATGATAAAGACATTTTTACGACTGTGTGAGCTGTTATGCCTCGTTTATAAATATAAAAAATTGCATTCAGCTACAGTTTTTAAAATGTACAGAAATAAGTGGAGAAACAGGATACTTACATATTATGAATATTTTTGACTGCAGTAAGATATATTTATATTTCAGTTTCTTTACAATTTGAATAGAAATTGTAAGCCATTTTCGAATAGTTTGATATTGAGTATAATTCCATAGGCTGTTTAATATTGTAAAGTGTTTTACTTTGATACCAGCACACATTAAAATAAGGCTCATTTGCAGTTATATGATCAGCTTCAGTGATATTTAAATTTTCAAAAATAGTCTACACGTACGAAAACATTCTTTCACAACCGCACACCACATCTCATACTATGTCTTCCATACAGCAGGAAATATGTGTGTATACTGAAAAATTTAATCCAGGATACATTTCCAAGTGTTAAATTTGTTTTGAAAATTGGGTATGAATACATTGTGGAACTGTCGGTTAACTTCACTGAACAAAATTGTTTTAAGTGTACTGTTTTGAAAGACAAAATTAATTAGGGAGAACTTTTCTCACAATAGAATTTTTAGTGACTGAATTGTGTGAAAATGTAGTTATCGATGTGTGACATTTTTCCTTGTAATAAAAGAAACAGAAAGATAAGAAATTTAACTTCAGTAGAAAATGGTTAAAAGTACTGTCATGCGCATTTGAAGAAGTATATCCCCCATTAAAATTAAAAATTATTGACTGAATGTGTGTGTTATGTCCATCACAAATGCCGATGTAGAAAAGGAATTTTTATTTAATACAAGAAGTTCGAAAAAGAGAACACTAGGAAGGAAAATTTAAATTTTTTCTGAAAAATATTCAGTTAACATAAAAATATCTTTTATATGATTTTAATTAAAATAAATTAAAAGTATTGAAATCCTTTTTTATGCTATTTTAAATTAAAAATATAACTTAATAGACAAAGATTGGTTTTATTTCATAAATATAATCATCGTATGTACCATTTATTGTGTTATTGTTTAAAAATGAGATAGGGCCTTTGCTCTTTTTACCTCATTACTTTTTTAAAAAACAGGAAAGTGAGCGCGTTTTCTTACTCTCATATTCAAAAATGAATACAGGATGCTTTTTCTGGTTCAAATCGCAATACTAAAAAAATTTTTTTTTTTTAATTTTTAAAAAATGACAGAAAAATAAAATTTGTTTGAAGAAAATATAATTATTTTTCAACTTCTAACATACTATTTATTTCATTTTTTTCCTTTTTTTTGCCCTGCATTTTGTTTTAATTTTACTGTGACGGAACATATAGGAGAAAGAAACACCGAATTCCACTACAGTTTCATACAAGATTGCCCAAGGCAACTCTACAGCTAGCTGTAAACGATTGATCTCTTGGTTCTTACTTGACAAAGTAACCGAACTAGGTCATAAAATTGTCCCCGTTCAACCTCCCATGTTCTAAAAGGGGGAAAGGAAAGAAGGCTAGTGCATTTTTATAGCGATTTTCAAAATAAGAGTTAACGCTTTCGGAATAACTTTTCATTAGGAAGATCTCCACTTAGAGGGTTAAATTGCAATAAAACAACGATGTATTATTCGATTGACATGATTTTTTTTTATTCGAAAGATAATCTTGTGGCATTACATTTTAAATATGATTTCTGCCATAGGACTGCCACGGCTGGCTCGGATGTAGTCCAATCTGGACGTCGAATTTTCGACGACTTTTTCCAACATTTGTGGCCGTATATCGGCAATAACACGGCGAATGTTGTCTTCCAAATGGTCAAGCGTTTGTGGCTTATCCGCATAGACCAATGACTTTACATAGCCCCACAGAAAATAGTCTAGCGGTGTTAAATCACAAGATCTTAGAGGCCAATTCACAGGTCCAAAACGTGAAATTAGGCGGTCACCAAACGTGTCTTTCAATAAATCGATTGTGGCACGAGCTGTGTGACATGTTGCGCCGTCTTGTTGGAACCACAGCTCCTGGACATCATGATTGTTCAATTCAGGAATGAAAAATTAGTAATCATGGCTCTATACCGATCACCATTGACTGTAACGTTGTGGCCTTCATCGTTTTTGAAAAAGGATTCCACCAGCCCATAAAGCGCACCAAACAGTCAGTTTTTCTGGATGTAACGGTGTTTCGACATACACTTGTGGATTAGCTTCACTCCAAATGCGGCAATTTTGTTTGTTGACGTAGCCATTCAACCAGAAGTGCGCTTCATCGCTAAACAAAATTCGCTTATGAAAATCGGGAACAACGGCAATCTCGTTTTGGGCCCATTCGACGAATCTACGCCTTGCTTGATGATCGTTTTGATGAATTGCCAAACCAAACTGAGAATAAATCACTTGACAGCTGTTAAATTTGTCGCCATCTTGGAAAGTAATGCCAACTTAAACTTCTATACCTGGAAAAAAACACTCTTTACTGATGTAGAAAAATAAAGTTACGTTTTGTCTTCAATGTCTCACTTTATTTTTTGACATTCATACACAACTCTGACAACAGTCGACGGGAAAACTTATTTTCCAACCCACCCTCATTTATCAAAATACGAAGATTTTTCTGTATAATTAAATGTGTAGTCAGAATATGATTATTACTTGAAAATTTTTCTGATTGTTTTTTTTTTAATTTCGATTCCAAAATATTTTAAGATAGTCTTAGTTCAGCGTTTTGCAAACTGCTGTGGGGCGCTGCCTCTCGGGGGGGGGCATGATAACTCTACGAGAGGGGAGCAAGCATATTGAAAAGTCGAAAACTAGAGATTATTTTTAAAAAAAATTATTAGTTTACTGAAAGTAAACGAACAAAATACACTCTGGCATAATAAAAAATCAAATACATATTTACACTGATATAAAACACTTATAAATGCATCAGTACTGCACAAAGAACTTTATAAATAATTTAACAAAACTAAATTGAGAACAACATTAACAAATGCCAATGACCCCATGGGCTTGTCATCTAAAAATATAAACAAAAGTTTACACATATCTTGATAATCTGTACGCAGTTTATAATTATTCCCTTAACTGCTGAATTAAAGTTACACGGTTCGCTCCCCAGTGCCCCCCTTTTCCACGTAAGCGCACGTATGGGATATATTGGGGGAAGAGAAGAGAAAAGGAATAAAAAAATAAGCAAATCTCCTCTCTGAAATAAGTAAATCCTTCGCAAACACTGTAAAGATCCTTGTATTGCATTCCAACATTCCAAAGCCTTCGGAATAATTTTATGGATAGCAGTGCACAGAAAATATCGTACTTCGGAAAGACGTATATATAAATTCGGGAGCAATTAATGCTTTGGCTGGGTGAGATGTTTATGTATGCTACCGGCAAAGTATGAAATCTGGCATTCTGTAGAATGCCTAAAACTAGCCGGCAATGTATGAAATGATTCTTATTCACACATTGCCTAGATATTCTATCGAATGCCCAATGAGAAACCGGGAAAGTATGAAATACATCTCCGACTCGATTCGAATATTTTGCGGCAAGGCTCGAGACTTTAAACTCTTGTCTCAGGCTTGGAATGTGTCAGTTGCACATTGCGGTTTGTTCGGGGTTGTCAAAATACTCAATTTTACTTAAACTTGTTTAGCAAAATAAATGGTTTTTTCCTGTTCTGCATGAAAATGGAGAAGTAAACTGTAGTATTGGAGAAAAAGTCATATGATATAGCAGAGGTTGGCAACCTATGGCATACGGTACAATTATCAGTGGCACTCAGCACTACTCAACAAATTAGTCAATTTTTGAATGAACTTCATAAATTTGTAATATACTTTATATTTGTGGCAAATATCTCCAGAATTTGGACAATTAAGGAATTATGAAAAAATTTGAAAGATAACTCGAAAGGTAAATTTACAGCTTTTTTGTAAATTATTGAATGCCATATAGCTTTAGTTATTTAATTGTTTGAAGAGAGAAAATTGCATATGTATTCTGCTTTTCCGCGATTACTTCTACATATCTATAGAATATCTTTCCTCGTATGAAAATAATTCGAGTCCGCAAGGAAATTGTTTAACAACTGAATGGTCAGAATCATTTCAAAGTAAGAGTCTTAAACCAAACCACATTTTTTGCGATATGAAAGTATAGCGAAGCAGTACTAGGTTCACATTAAAAATCTTACTAAACTGTAATCAGGAGAAATACTTATATTTTACTTTGTCAATAATATGCTTATTTAATAATAATATTTCTTATTTCAATAAATATGCTTAAAAACATAATATATGAACAACTTCGGGATTTTTTTATTATTTTTGTTGAAGAAATAGTTATATTTTATGTTTTTTTATTTTTATATTAAGAATATTTTTAATTGATGCAAAATCAATGTGTGATAAAGCTGTAAATCTATATAATTGAACTGTATTCATTAACTCTGCATACATTATCGCGGGAATAGAATTGTTTCACAAAAATGCCTACAGTGAGGCACGCTGAATCATAATTGGTAGATTGATTTTTAACACGCCACAGCTTAAATATTGCCGACCCCGGTTTATAGGCATGAAATAACTATTCGATGACGAGCTGCCCAAAACTCGAGTTAAAGCAGCATAAAAAATATTTTTTAACTGAAATTATGAACAAGAAATTGATAATTGATGTACAAAAAGCCAAAATGACTGCTATAAAGGAACCCAGGGCCTATTGGTTGCTGAACAGCTATGATGTGATGTTTGGTGAAAATAAAAGTAAACTCATGTAACCTGTTAAAGAAGGCACATCCGTACTATACAGAATGGTTCCCAACCACCAGTCTGTGAATTAAATGGTATTGGACCTTAAGGAGTATTAAATTATTTCCATTTTATTTACTGGAATGTATTTCTCTAGTGTTTGTTTGACTTTCCATGGAAATCACTTAATATTTCATGTAAAATCAATTAACATTCATTTTTGGAGCAACTAAATTTTATTCTGAAGGCATGTTTAAATACAATTAAATTATCAAATCAAAACAATTTAAAATATAAAAAAAGTCCCACCCTCAGTGGTAAAATTATCAAACGTTGACCGGTCCACGGGGATAAAAAGGTTGAGAAGCACTTCTATACAGTATTGCATCACGCATTCTGAGTTATTTTAAGTACTTTATGATGCTCATTTGGCTATTGGACACGGAGGATGTGATAGAATTCTGAAAGAACTTTCAGCCATTTACAAAAACGTAACACGTTACGATATTGAACTGTGCATCCACTTTGTAAACCTTGACAGAAAAAAAGAGAAAAATTATTTAAAAAAAGACATTGTTGTGAAATTTATGATTTTTTTCTGAATGACAATATATTAGCACTTGTAACGAGTGGGAAAAATGGTTTCTATCGACTTGGAACGTCTGAAGGAATTTTAAAACAAGTATATGCAATATCACAATTTACTTTGTGCCCTAAGAACTTGCTTAGAATTAAAGATATTCCTGACCATAAAATTCCTAATCTATCAGTTACAATTGCTAATTCCAATGGGAGCGGTGAAGGATTCGTCAAATATATGTGTAAAACAAAGTAGCAAAATAATAATGGTATTTGCGTGAAAAATGTAATTCAAAATGGCATTCAAGCCTATCTTAATGCAATAAGTAGATTAATTTTAAGTTCTTATTTTTTATTGGAAAAGTTTGTTTTCCTTAATAAAAGATAAACATCAATTTTGTTTGGTACAATTTTCTTTTTCCTTTTCGTATTTTGAATAATTTTTTATTGGCAATTTCATTCTTTTCTCAGAATAACATTTGCATTTTTAGAAATATACGTCATTGATATAGTAACCATATCATGACCTTATTCCATACTTTGCCTAAACAGCTTTAATCATTCTATAGAATCCCTAGGCATACTATACAATGTCTAGGTAAAGTATGAAATAATTCTCTTATTTCATACTTTACCTAAAAACGTCCGGCATTTCATACTTTGCGGTAACATATACATATTCTAGGCAATTATACATATACATATTATATAATAATAAGGAATTAAAATTATTTGGAAAACTGCTGATTGTATAATTTTGATGATTTTTACGTATAAGCAAAGCAAATGAAAGATAATAAGGAATTTAAATTATGTAGGGTATCCATAATTTCACGCAAAAAGTAATCTTCATAAAAAAAAAGTCAGGTTTCTAATTAAAAACTGTACATGTTTTATTGATTCATGAACTATACAATATAGAGTATAGAATATAGCATATCGTGTATAGCTACGGTTTCGCTGGCCCAATATACATTCTTTAATAGAAATTTTCCCATGGCCATTTTGCATAAATATGGCTGTATTTCGTTAATACAGGGCTCAGTTTCTTCTTTAAGGCGTGAATGATCATTCGCTTGTTGACATGAATCTTACACTTCAAAGATCTCCAAGCTAAGAAACCCCATAGCGTTAAATGGGCTCAATTCATGACATGATAAAGACAAACACGTGTTCTCCATTGAATTCAAAACAGACATCAAACTACTTGTACTTATTGTTCTATTAGTAAAGTTCCAAATTTTGTAATTGAGTAAAGATGTTCAAGTATTAAGTAAACTATTTAATTAAAAAGATTTTAAATTTTTTTTATAAAATATTATTCTATGCATGCATTTAAAAAATATGTATATTCTAAACCTATGTGTGTTATTATTGTTGACAAATATGTACTTTTTAAGAGAAAGTTTCTGCAAAGAGTAAAAGTTGGCAACCATGAAGTGCATAGACTAATTAGCTGTAAGCACATGATTGCTTTTATCGCACGCCTATGACGTCACATAAGTTTTTGAACTGATTGCACTGCGAAAAATGGATATCCAGAATTGAGAACAAAATACTCACTTTTCAATACATCACATACACAAAATGGTTCTGATGCAAACACACTCAAATTTGAGAATTGCATGTACTCATGTTTGTCAACAAGTACATACTCAAAATTGAAACTTAACATACTCATTTTTAATGTGTTACTGAATCAAACTAAGAATGAAACAACAAAATGAGCATGTATTGCACTCATTTTTGAGTTTTTTTGCTACGTCAAATATGAGTATGTATAGTATTTTTTATTTTCGATACTAATGTATCTAATACAAACTTTTAGCAGAAAAATATTTCAACTGAAATTTAAAGGGATCTAAATACGGGATACCTAAGTTGTTAATTTCATTTTCTACGTCTTATATATGTGGTGGTATCAGATCGATATAAACAAGTTGTAGCCAGCACACGATGACGATCACTTTTGCGGGATGACTAAAATACTCATTTTCGGAAAAGAAGATTCTCAGATCTAATCTTCCTCCTTCATTTGGTGATCCTAGCCATGCAAAGAGAACCGCACCTTTCAAGCGCAGCAGTCGTAGCACCATCTATCTACCACAAAAGCAACCAAGCCATTAGACACATGAAACAATTAAGCCGTCACACAAAACCTCTTTTAATTCTCGTAAATTTATCCAAAGTGGGTATTTTAAAAATATCCAACTTTTTACTAGAAATATGTTTTTCAGAATGTTTATTTTAGTTTCGATTTGCAATTGAGTTTTTAAAAATGTCTCAAATTGTTTTTGTTTCTAGATTCCCATGAATATTTTATTCTTATTTTTGCATTAAATTCGATTTCCTTAGACAAATTTTGAACTTATTCAAATCAATGATATTGATACATTCTTTTTAGAATCTAAAATCATTCAGTTTAAAATCTTCAACATAATATTCAAACACAAACAGCCGTTGGAGATCATATAAAAGCGGAAAAAAGGTTTCAAAGCAATTTTTCTTTAAAGAAATTCTAGTAACATCATTTCAGATGGAGAATGCATTTTGTAAGATGGAGAAAGAAAAAAAATTCATCTGAAATCTGAACCAGAAATTGATTTTCTTTTCGATTATTTCTTTTAGATATTGAAACCGGCATCTTCAAAAATTCTATTAAGGTTTGTATTAAAAACGAATGAAAGTCATCTTATAATGTGTAAATTTTATATTTTTATTACAAAATTTATTTTAAGTTTAAGTTGTAAATATTTATATAAATTCAAAACAAATATGATACTTTTATAGCTATGTGTCTTTATAATATAGGAACACTTGTAGAATTTTGGATTGTTATATTAAGATGACCCATTTTTTTTTACAATGAAAAAGAGGATGAAAAATTTAAGAAAAAAAATCACAACGTATCGAAACCTTTTATTAATGCAAACAAAAATACACTAATTACGCTTACATCACTTTTAACTAATTACTTAAATGAGTAATTTTCTATTGTGAATTCACTATACATTTTTGTAATAAATGGGAAATTTCAGAGAAAAAAATATCCTTCATATATAACTTTAGATTAAGTGCTGCAACTTAAGTGTATCAACATTCAATCTTGATTTCTTACTTGTCTAAAAATCGTTACCAATTCAAAAAGGTTTTTCGACTGCTGCATTTGTTCCAAGGCCGCACAACATTAATTCAACAAGAATAACTTAATTTTCATGTGGAATGTGATCATTTTTGAAAAGGTTAAATATTTCCACCCAGCTTTTATCAATCCTAATATGTTGAATTTCATATCGTTCTAATTTATCTGAATTTAACTATACATTCAGTCTTCTAATTTCTTAAAACAGACAATTGTCATCGATTTTAATATCAGACATTTCTTTCGATAAAAACTCAATTTTCTATATCTGTCAAAAAACACTATTGAAAATTATTATTTCCTCTGATATTTGTTTCGGACTAATTTTCAACATATTAGGAACATGTTTGGTAAAGGGTTTGCGCTTTGGCACACACAAATATTTTCTATTATCCCCGGATTCATCTTTGAAAATTTTCTTTTTATTATTAAAGGAGTAAATTTTTCTTAAAATCATGATTTATATTGAAGGACAAAATCGTTCAAAATAAGATTAACTTCTGTAGTTGAAATATGTTTGCCATCAATCTTTTGAATCGTTCTGTGGAAAATAGATGCCTAAATATTTACAAAATACAATAATATCTCCGATAAAATTCATATTGTACCGGCACATGACGCGTAACAGTTCGGCCTGGCATCTCTGAATACAGAGATTAACAGATTTATTTTAAAATATTGAAAAGGAAGAAAAGAGAGTAGGAGTACTCTTTTCGAGAAAGGACAAAACCTATAAAAGAATAACTGTCCTCCCTAAAAGAAGGCGAGTGGTCTCCTTAATTATATGCACATTTTATTATTTTTAAACATAGGTTCTTTAATTATTTTTCATTTTAAAAAAAAATTGGAATTATTTCATTAATAGCTTCACTATGTTTAAGACCATATTAAACCATACGAAAATCGAAGCAATATAATTCAAGCTTTTTTAAAAGTTAAAAAAAAACTCTCTTTAAAATGTGTAATATTTTACCTTATGTGCAGCGGGCCACAAAAGTGTTCGTACACTTGCAATTTCTTATAAAATTTAATGTTTTCGACTAATAAAAATTAATATATTATAATTGTAATTTTTATTATGTCTGCAACTTATTCTTAATAAAATGACATAATTATTTTTTTAAAAAATTAACTATCAAATAGCTACTAAAAATTACGCCACAAAAGTCTTCGTACACTTAACAAAAATCTCAACTTCGCTTTAAATATTGTATTTCTTTCTTAAATTAGTACTTAGTAGGATATATTTTAGTGTTTACAACATTTTTAAACGTCTTGGTATAGATTTAATCAGTTTTTTGTAATTTCTGTATTGATTTTCATCAATTCTCTGTGATTATTGTTTTTACTTCACATTTTGTGTTTATTTGTCATGTTTTCTTTTTTTATATCACAATCTCACCAAATATATTCTACTGGACTAAATAAAGTGATTGAGGAAGTGTTTTCATAATTTGGGGGCAGTTATAGAGACACCAGTGGCGTACATTGAGAGCAGTGCGCTTGGCGTCATTATCCTGTTAAAAAATGAAGTCCTTTCCAAAATCCAAATTTCGGGCGGATAAATTAAAATTTATCTTTAAAACATTTAAATAGATTCACAATACCAACAAAAAATACCAAATTACCTAATTCTGTGGCCGATTTACACCCCCGCAAGAACCCTTCTACCTCCATGCTTTATTGATTCAACTAGATTCTTGGAATTAAGTTTAAGAAAATTCAAAATTGACAGCAAATTGATTAGAAACGACTTCATTTTTTAACAGGTTAATGACGCCAAGCACACTGTTCTCAATGTACGCCACTGGTGTCTGTATAACTGTCCCCAAATTATAAAAACACCTCCTCAATCACTTTTTTTAGCCCAGTAGAACATATTAGTGAGATTTTGATGTAAAAAAAGAAAACACGATACATATAAACGCATAATGTGAAGTAAATACAATAATCACAGAAGAATTTTTAAAATTCGATGCAGAAATTACAAAAAAACTGATTAAATCTATACCAAGACGCTTAAAAAATGTTGTGAACACTAAAATATATCCTACTAAGTACTAAATTAAGAAAGAAATACAATATTTAAAGCGAAGTTGAGATTTTTGTTAAGTGTACGAAGACTTTTGTGGCGTAATTTTTAGTAGCTTTTTGATAGTTAATTTTTTTTTAAAATAATTATACCATTTTTAAAAAAATAATTATGTCATTTTATTAAGAATAAGTTGCAGATATAATAAAAATTACAAGTATATTATATTAATTTTTATTAGTCAAAAACATTAAATTTTATTAGAAATTGCAAGTGTACGAACACTTTTGTGGCCCACTGTATATATTTCAAGGTTCGTGTTGTTCCATTCCAAATAAACATTTAAAATTTTCCATCCATCATTTTATTCATAAACCAGGTAATAAATAAAACTAATAATTGATGAACTAACTTTAAATCAGACAATAACGTTGCATAAAGCAATCGATTGAATAAAAAAATATTGGTTAAAAAACTATCGTTGCCACAGTGAAACGAAATAATAAATTACTTCTTTCTTAACTGTTAGAATTTCCCCCGCGGACAGGAAAGTTGAGCTTATTTCTTATGGATTATCAAGAATCTGAAACACGCATGCCATAATATATATTTTCAATGTTGATGCTTGGGGATCATATAAAGTTATTTCGTTATGTATTTTGAATCATGTAGGATAGCAATTCTTTCTTACATCAGAGTAAAAATTTATGACAAAACTTAAATTGATTCCCTTCTCTATTCAGATTACTTTTAAAAATAATATGAAATGATAGATTAAATATCAAAGAAGTGGCCGAAACAAATGTAATTTGGCTTTGATTAACTTTATGTAAGTATTGAATAATTTTTTTATTGTGTTCATTTTCACCTGTCTTTCATTTGGTTACATTTGGGCAAATGGCTCTGTTCAAATGCAGCACAACGTTATTATTTTTGAATGAGAGGAAAAAGCCAATTATTGGATCTTATTTCCTCTTCTTTAAGAAAAATTCACTAATCTGAAATATAATCGGATTTAATCAGAATATGGATTTCGCATTCCTTCTTTTCTAAGATATCAATATTCAATGAAAATGAAGCATATGATCAGGATCAGGAGTTATTAGGGATCAGGAGCACATTTTCCCATCTCCCTTGAGGAAAAATTAATGTTCTCAAATTCATTTTGAAGTTGTAGTCGATAACTGAGGTAATTGAACCTATAGTAAATGATTATTAATGATGTACGTAGACAAGCATCTGATATTTAAAATCTACGTTATAAAATTTTCGTATTCTATTGTTACGCACCGAGATTTGATTTGTTCAATTTAAAGAAAATTGAATGTGTTTTTATTGTTATTATAAGTTTTTCTATTTTTTTGAAGACATTAATTTTGACTTAACTCGTCAGTACGGTACTTTGAACTTTTTTTCTTTGTGACAGTTCTGATCCAAAAGAAATACTCGATAGCAAAATACATAATGTGTGTGTGTTTCCCCCAATTTTTTTTTTTTTATTAAGAATAGTTTTCTTTAAATTGAAGAAGAAAATCATGAAAAATCCTACATTCACCTCTAAAAGAAGATTAAACAATTTCCTTCAGTTCATATACTTGTAATCGTTATTAAAATTTAAAAGAGCTCAAATTCTGTCACGCCAATGTAATTTGAATTTTATGTTTTTATTTTTTAACTAACAAATTGAGAATTATTTTTTTTATTTTTAAATATAAACGAGGATTACAAAGAAATATTCGCAACTATACATTTCATACTTCTGTCAAGAACTGAGGTTACAAGTCTAAGCATTAAAAACTATATGTATTTGAAAGCGATTTATTAAAGCTGATTTCATTAAATTGAAAAATAGAATCCACACACTCGGTTGGAAGCTTTTTCAAAAAGAAGAGTGTTTTAGCATTAAGCAACATGTGGCGCTATACGAGAGCTCGAAAGGTCGACACATGTGGTTTCCTCATTTCAGACATGGACAGCGTGCAAACATGAATCGTTAACGAACGCAGAGTTGGTGGATTTCCACTTCATATATGGCCTAGCCAACGAAAATGGACGTGGGTCTGTCCGGTTGTATGGGGAAAGATATCCAACGAGGTGGTAACTGAAACTTCAAACGTTTTCGCTCGGGTTCATCAAAACCTGGCGGAACATTAATCTTTAAGAGCCACGATTGTCGACATGCTCATCAATTCTGAAATGAACCTGGTGGCATGAATATCTGTTGCTGCTGCTACGATGCGTGAAACACCCGGTATTTTAGAACATGTCCGGCAATCTAGGTCACTTCGATGTCTTGCGGGCATGCATGTCAATGGTAGCAATTTCAAATACCTCCAGTGATTCATTAATGTCATACTTTTAATTTATTAATATTTTTCGTTTTTGCAATTCAGCGTTTTACACTTTATTCTGTATTGTGGTCTTACTGTCTTTGTATATCTGTATCTCGTTAGAGTTAGATTTCCGCCCGTGTTTTCCTGTGGAATTATGGCTCCTTAGGATGTTCTCTACCTTCCCTCCAAGTATGTACATGGCATTCGGATACACCCTGTATTTACATCACTTACCAATTTGATGAAAACTGCATTTTTCTCATAAGTAACATGTATACTTAAAGGGGGGAAACTACTCTCTCATTCATCATGAAATCTCCGGAATTATTAAACCTACAGACTTGAAATTTGGTGTATGCATGTTCCTCTTGTTTAGTAGAGATCCGCTAAAAACGTGTTTTACAGAAATTGACCCTTAAGGATAATCGCAGGGGCGTTATAAATAAAAGTTCCATTTTCTGTGCTATTAGACCAGGAATGGCGAACCCACGGCCGGCCTTGAATAATTTTTTGGCCCACAAGATTCCTTACAATTTTAAAAAATACAACTATTTTATGCAATATTTGTGTTTTTAGTGTTGTGCTTTTTGTACCAAATAAATTCCATAATTGTTTCTATATTTTATCACGATACTTCTGATTTTATAGAAACGTAGAATTAGTCAGTATATAATTTCAGCAATACCCCGCAACATCACGCTTGATTCCTATAACTTTTTTTCAATTTACAACGGCGAATAGTTCTTTTCAAAAACGAAATTTATCAAACATAAATCGTTCTCAAACTTATAACATGAATTTCGATTGCAAATACATGCATTGAGATCAACGTACAAACACTAAGTGAAAGAATTGAGAAACAAATATGTCATTATTTAAAGAAATTAAACATTATTTCATCATTGCATTATAATTAATATTATATATAAACTCCAGTTTGTGAAAATTGCAACACCATGAAGGAAGCATCATAGTTGAATGAAATTTAATACACAGTTGAGTGGTAATGGTACAAATAAATGATTACATTTTCAAACCAAACAAACAATTAAAAGAGACAGAAATTAGTATTTTGTGTGGCCACCACGCGCCGCAATAAGAGCTGCTACACGACGCAGCATGGAGTTAAACAAATTTTTAATATCTGTCTGCGGAAGAGTATTCCATATTGTTTGTATGCGCAACCAAAGTTCGTCTGTCCAAGCAACAGGACGAAGATCACGAGCGATACGCCGCCCAACGATATCCCACTCATGTTCAATCGGTGACATATCCGGCGGATACGCAGGCCAAGGAAGAAGCTGTACCTGCTGCGAATCAAGATAGGATTTGACAGTCTTGGCGACATGTGGACGTGCATTATCCTGCTGGAATACAGCCCCTGGCAATCCTTGCAGGAAAAGAACATCTTAGGGCTGTAAAACTTCGTTTATGTATCGAGTACTGTTCAAATTTTCCACAATTCGTAGCAATGGTGATCATCCATGATATGCTATGGCACCCCAGACCATAACTCCGGGTGTTCGTCCACTGTGGCGTTCGATAATGCACTCCGGAATGCGCCGTTCACCGGCATAGAGCCTGACTCGAATTCGGCCATCATGGTGCCACAAATTGAAGCGGGATTTGTCAGAAAAGACGACCTGCTGCCAATCAGCACGCCAGCTCCTATGCACATTAGCCCAGTGTAGTCGCAGGCGGCGATGGTTTTGCGTGAGAGGAATCCTGTCTAAAGGAATCCTTGCGCGCAGCCCACGCTGAAGCAGACGTCTCCGAATTGCTGAAGCACACAATGAAACACGTGTAGCTGTTGACCACTGTGCTGCCAGTTGTCTAGAAAAAGCTTTGCGGTCCGTCTGAGCCATTCGCACCAGGCGTCTGTCTTCGCGAGCTGACGTCACATTTCGGGGTCCACTCACGGATTTCCGAGCTGTCCGACCCTCGTCCGTCCACTGCTACGAAACACGCATGATTGTGCTGATGTTACGCTGCACACGAGCAGCTACTGCACGATAAGACAATCCAGCTTCACGAAGGCCGACGATTCTGCCCCGTTCAAGCACCGAAATTTGCTCAAATTTCACTCTCTTTCATCGACGAGGCATAGTAAAGATTCAGTTAACGTTTACACTAGCATATAACCACCGATAATAATACACGCCTCGCTACAGTTGTCTATTTATATTCGGTTTGATCTACCCTTCAGAGGGCGCTGCTCAGCATACGCATGCGCTACCGGTCTGCAATTCTAATCTTTTGCATATCATGCCCTACTTTACATTTCCTGAAAATTTTAGCTCACTCGCGTAGGTCCTTCGTGGTGTTGCAATTTTCACAAACAGGAGTATATGTACACTGGTGCGCAAAAATTAAGGACGAAGTCGAAAAATTAGCATATCAGCTGAACGAAGAGGCAGAGCGGACAGAAAGACCAATCAGAAGATTAAGTAAGGTGATGGACGGTAGCACATGCACAGATATGCAGGTAGACGTACTGGGGGAGTTTCTGAGTAGTATAAAGCATGTTGTCGGTGTAAGATCAGTATTTCTGGCAAAGAGATTGTGCACGCCGTATATCAGTTAAAATCACACCGAGTTGCTGCCTCAGCGAGAAATGGCGAATAATCAATCTGTTAGACGACATCTGGATGCTTTTACCCGAGGTCGAATCATCAGGGAAGTTGGAGGAAGGCCGCAGTGTGACAAGTGTGGCTGCAGAGTTCGGAATTGCTCACAGCATCCTTTCACGACTTTGGAGACAATTTCAAACTACAGGAACAGCTATCCGGGGGTTCAGTTGTGGTCGTCCACGAGAAACCACACCCGCAGATGACCGGTACATTGTCTTACAGGCCAGAAGGAACAGGCGGCAGACAGCGGGAGAAATCGCTAGACACACGACACAGACGACTAAACGACCGATATCGCGTTTTACCGTGGCCAGAAGACTGCACGGTGGTGGTCTGTTTGCACGACGCCCTGTACGGTGTGTACCTTTAACGCCTGCCCATCGGAGAAGGCGTTCTCTGTGGTGCCGGGAACTCCGGAATTGGAGAGACAATGAATGGAGGCGAGTACTCTTTACAGATGAGAGCAGATTCAGTTTGAGTAGCGATTCTCATCGCATACTCATCTGGAAAGAGCGGGGAAGCCGCAATCATCCCTCGAACATCATTGAAAGGGACAGGTATGGAGGTCGCGGTGTTCTCGTTTGGGGAGGCATCATGCTTGGTAGTCGTACAGACCTTCACATCTTCGACGCAGGCTCAGTCAACGGGACCCGTTATTGTAACGAGATTCTTCTTCCATATGTGCGTCTTTTTAGAGGCGCTATGGGTCTGCAGTTTCTTTTAACAATGCACCATGTCATCGCACAGTAGCTGCCGAACAGCTCTTAGAGAGTGAGGATATTGAACGTATGGATTGGCCGGCACGATCTCCGGATCTCAATCCCATCGAGCATGTATGGGATTTTCTAGGCAGACGCTTGGCAGCTCGTACCTTACCACCAGTAACGATTCGGGAGCTTCGATTGGCGCTTCAAGACGAATGGGCAGCAATGCCTTAACAACTCATTGACACCCTCATTCTCAGCATGGGCAGACGCTGTGAAACCTGCCTAGCAGTCAGGGGAGATCATATCCCCTACTAAAGACCGGATGTTTCTTGCTGGACACCCATCACAGGAATGTTTCGGCCTTCAGTCGCATTGCACTCCATGCTACTTTTTCAATCAAGCTTCTTTTTATCCCTCTGATTTCTCTTTTAGTAAGTGTTGCTTACATATTACACATGTCCTTACGTATTGGGGATCTCACGGTATTATATGTGTTGATTTGGAAAGCTTTTGTACAAAGTTATATTGAAAAAATCGTCTCGTCCTTAATTTTTGCACACCAGTGTATATATATATATATATAATAAGGAAAACAATAATAATAATTCATTCTATTTTAAATTTTCGCTCCAAATCTAATCTAATATAAAGATATATATATATATATATATATATATATATATATATATATATATATATATATATTTATATATATAATATTTTTTGCGGTCCGTGGGATTATAATGTTTTACCGCGAAGGCCCGCAAAGTCATTTGGGTTGGCCACCTTCAAATTTGTATTTCGTAAGCATTTTTAATTTGTTAAATTGAAATCCGCTAAAAATGGGTTTTACAATAATCGATTGTGGGACGGAAGAGTAAAAATAATTATGCTTGTAACGGATCTATCCACGATTCCACTAATCCTTTTCGGTAAAATAATCTTTTTTACTGTGATTTCAGTTGAAAAATTCTCTCAGTGAAAAAGACGGGATTTATGTAAATCAGAACTTTTATTTAAAGGTTTGAAGTAGAGTATATGGTGTTGTTGAAAGTGGATATAGAAACGTCAATAAGATAATGACCAGAGATCGTATCAAAGTTAAATGTTATCCAAAGATAATCCAAGCATTGGAGTCAAGAGCTCTCCCATATTACTATACTGTTCGAATTAATTGGGAAAAATGGGAAAAAGTTATTCTTTTTCTTTTTATAATTACGTACCTTTAATAGATCAAAAATTCTGTATATTAGTACGAAGTATGTCTTCCTTTAGAAGAAATGACCCTTTCAACCCGTCTAAGCATTGGCTCCACTAGAGTAGCACACATGTGCTTGATTTTATTTTCTTGGAAACACCCTATTTTAGCGTTTTTTATCATTTGCTCTGTTGTCGTGTGATTCATCTTAGCGAAACGATTCTTGAGAATATGCCATCAGTTTTGAATAGAATTTAAATCTGGGGAATTTTCAACCCAATCGGGTACTTTTGTTTTATTTTCCTCATAAATGTATGGACCAATTTTGAATTGTGACAAGGAACCAAGTCATATTGTAATGTTCCATCAAATGTTTTCATGAATTGAACAATCCTACTACATAATATTTCTATGTATTTCACAGCATTAATCATGTATTTAAGAAAAAATAACCTTCCACGCCCATTTGTTATGAAAAAATCCCAAACATCTGCTTAGAAGGGTGTTTTGCAATCTGTTGGATATGATCTGGTAACAAAGTTTCAATATTTCGTCTAACTAAACTTGATTTGTGTCACTGCATAAATAAATGTTTCATCACTCAAAATCATCTTCTTCTAATCGTTAACAGTGCATGATCGGTATATTTTGGCCGATGCTAAAAGTTTTTTCATCATTTTCTGAGTTAGAAATACATTTTTTCCTTAGTCTTGTTGCCTTAAGGCCACCTTCCAGAAGCCTTTTCCGTGCAGTTGAGGTACTCACTTCAACACCATTATTCAATAAATCCCTTCAAAGGACGATGCTTGGAATTATTTTACGAATTCTTATTAAAATTTTATAAATTCTTGAAGTAGTTTTCCACTTGCACTTACATTTATTTTTTCTATTTGGAGACGATTAGCCAGAATTCTGAAATGTTCTTGTTGTTGCTATTGTTGTGGCTAATGCCACCTGTCTGACGTAGTCAGAACGAGGCCCACGAAATTCATCGTGGCAAGGGGCTAGAAATACGCCTGTCGTTATCCTTGAGCACCATACAGAAGACAGTGCGAATTAGCTCGGCGAAAATCCCCGAAGGGACGATAGATGGCGACACTACCTATCTCCACCTCCACAATTTTGCCATGTTACTGGAGGGGAGGTAAATATTCTCCAGTCCCCTGCACTCGTGATTCAATCCACTGATTTAACGAGCACGTACTTCGTATGTACTCGGAGGGTATTTGGTGGCATCGGACATCGAACCCAGGCCTTCCGATCTGGAGTCCGATGCTCTAACCACTAGGCTACCCAAGGTCTGGAAATATTCTTAAAACACTTATACAGTGCCACAGTTATATCTCTAACAGTCATAGAAGTGTGTTCATTAAGAGCGAGAGAGATTTATTTTAGAACGGTTCATCGGTGTAATATCCATCTTTGAACAAATAAAAGTAATACGTCTTATACAGAACTCAAAATTGAAATTACCAGATGCCCCACTGAAAGGCTTACAACTGAGCTACTGATACATTAAAATGAATAAACTATAGTCAAAGTTGATCCGTCACACTACCTTAAGGCAGATATAATGGGTTTAAGTAGTTTAGGACTTTACTAGTAATCACATGCCAACGCAAACAAGAAAAACATGTTTGTCCCAATTAATTCAAACAGTATAGTAAGATAAGTGTGTTTAATTTAATGATATTTCATTTTTAATCCAAAGTGATGGTTCTTCGTGTTCAAAACTTTAAGTGAATTCTGCCGCTTACTTTGTCTAATTCTATTAAGTTAAATATATAATAAAATTGTGTTTGTGAGTGTGTGAATTACTATGGCAGATCTTTACTCGAACCCCCAAATTCCAACATCCACCGGGACGTTACATACTTCAATTTTAGAAATTCAAATCATGTCAATTTTACATAAAAGAGGTAAAGACTATAAGAATGTTTTTCTATGTAAGCGAAAGCTTAAGGCTGGGACTTTTATATCAATAACATAACAGTATATATAGTCATGCAACATCAGAAAATAACCATCCAAGCATGTGTGTAATTTCTTAACTAGAGCAAAGATTCTTGTTTTCCGGCCATTTTGAGTTTGTTAATTTAATATTAATTACATGAAAATTCAACCTTCCACTTCAAATTTAAATAATTTTGTCGATTTAAAAGCAATAAAAGGAACCCAAAGAAGAAAAGAAATGAAGTTTATATTTTTTACAACATTTTTCTTTCAATTTCTGAAAGTACTTCAATGTGCTTTTTTTTAAGATCTGAAAACTTGCAATTGAAACCTCAACATGATGTAAACGTATTTTCAAATAATAGAGTAAAAATAGGAAACATATCAGGAAAACATGTTTAGAAAAACTTTCATTTCTGTGCCTTTCGGATGCAGTTTATTGCAGTCAAATCGATACACTAATATAAGCAGCAAAGTAGAATTTCCATAATTGTTCGCAAACTCAAAATGATTGGCAGAATTTACGAGCCCTCAACCTTAGCCTAAAAGTTCATATGTCGGTCAAGTGAAAAGGACGACACTTGAACTGGCATTTCCTTCTTCAAACTACCACACCACATAAATGTGAGGATTCTGGGCTTCCCCAGAATTAACGTGTGCCCGTTTTTGTTCATGGGAGGAATTCAGTGGCACTAGAACTCGAAACCAAGACTGGACAGCTCTGACCGTAAATTAGCGAATATGACCATTTGACTACAGTTGAAAACACTTTTATAAGAGAAGTTTCCTTCGTGAAAGAGACGTGTTCTGGAAAATTGGTATCGATTAGGGGCCACTGACAAAACCATTACTTATGATAGTCATCTGCTTAAAGTAACTATATTCACTTCAAATGAAAAAGAGGTAAACTTTCTTCATATAATACAGTGAAATACGTTTAACACGAAAATGCCTAAGACGGAATAACAGGAACTAATACACCAGTGTGAACAAACTACTATGCATTTTCATGCATTTTTTTCTCTTAACATGAATCGAAAACCGCTTAACACAGTGTTTCTCAGACTTCAATATTTGTGACCCAATATTCAGTCATAATTTTCATCGCGCCCCTCCCCCGCCCCATACTTTAATCTCTTAAGTGCCACCGGCGTATATATATGTCTTTCTCAACCTGTACGTTAAATGCTTGGACGTATACATACGTCTTTCCGAAGTACGATCTTTTCTGTGAAATGCTATCCATAGGATGATTCCGAAGGCTTTGGAATGCAATAAAAGAGCCTTAACAGTGTTTAAAAAGGATTCACTTATATCAAATGTGATTTCCCTATTTATTTTTCTCCCCAATACATCACATACGCGCCCATGCGTGGAAAACGGAGGCATAGAAGAGAGAATCATGTGACTTTTAATCAGCAGTTAAGGGATTATTTATAAACCGTACAAATTATTAAGATAATTGTGAAAATCTGTATATAATTTTATATATGACAATCCCATGGGGTCACTGGTAATTATTAAACTTGTTCTTAACTTAGTATTTTTACATTAATTATAAAATACACTGTCTAGTACTGAAACATTTATAATTGTATTATATCACTGTAAATGCTAATTTTACTTTTTATTATGTGTGTGTCAGAATGTATTTCGTCTAGATAAATAGCTCTTAAAACTTCCATGTCCTGTTAGAATCTGGGATAACTTGAAATCAGTGACAAATTTCTTATTTATCTCTTTCTTCGTTCAAAAATGGTCGGAAAAAACATTTTAGTCCACACAGCTTTAGGCGAGGCCAAGAATTCGGTCTTCCAGGAGAGGAAACAGTCCTTTCCCAAGCTACATGCTTCTAGTGGGACAATGGCACAGACTTTAAAAGGTTCATATCTTGGCAAGTTGCCTCTTTGGCCAACTGATCCGCTCTATCATTGCCCAGATTTCTGCTATGGCCCCGAGCATAAGAAAAGTGGATGTCACAGTCTAGGTAGTACAGAATAGACTGAGCCTCTACAACAAGTTTTTCTGTGGAATTTACGCTGAGCAAACATTGCAGTGAAGAGAGTGAGTCAGTGCAAATAAGAAAGTTGAGCGCTCCACACTGGCGGAAAGACGGCCGCGGTAGCCGAGTGGTATAGGTATCGGACTGTGGCTTGCTTTGTCACAGGTTCGAGCCCAGTACCACTAAAGACCCGCCGTGTAGGGCAGCGATGCACGTTAAATCTGTCGAGAGCTGAAACGTCCTCCTGTTGGTGTGGTGTGATAGTTAGGAGAGGGGGTGCCAGCTCAGGTGTCGTCCACGTCACTTGACCATGGTTCAAAATTACGTGGTCCGTCACCAAAAGCCCTTGTGTAGCCGAACAGTGCGACGTTAATATTCAATCAATCAATCAATCAACTGGCGGAGAGAGTCCTGAATCCATTTTTCGACAAGATTAGTGCAAAGTAATTCAGCTTGAAAAACAGAGCATTCATCACTTAATCGATGATGGAAAGTAACATTTTCAACACCTTCCTCATAAATAACGCAGGCAAGACCAACCCTTACATTCAATTTACTCCCATCTGTGAAACAAACAGTTTTATATTCTTGAAAGACTTCATTTGTTTAAGTCACAAGAGTGATGGATTTCCTACATGAAGGATGGGGCAATAATGAAACTGGAATCGTCCCATCCAGCGTGCGTAGGTTGGTACTCAAATAGTTTTCCCGAACATCAAGATTGTTCAGAATAACCAAGTCGATAGGTGGTATGCCAGAAATAGCAAACACATTTATTGATAATTATTGAACTATTTTAGTATTTTACTCAAATAAATGTTTAAAATCCACTTTTCTTAGTTATTAAATTTTCCCTTTTCATTGTTACGTAAAATGCTCCTTGTGTTTCAAATTACGTCATATCTCTTTGAAATGTTCACAACTTTTAAAAGTGATATAATTCACAAATTTGTGCCTTAGTTTTGTAAAAAATTCAATGGATCATATTTTGTGTACCTCGAATGTGTGATAATTGGTGTGATTCGTATAGTATAGAAAATTTATCTTTTTTTCATCAAATTTTATTCTGAATTTAAAATCCATGCACAGATATGTTAGGTTGTAGTTTATCTATATATAAAACACAAATTATGCGCATATCTTAAAAACTAATGCGCGAGGAACATTTTTAAAAATAGTTTAAAAAATTCAATTTTTTTAAAAAAATTAATTTTTAATAGTTTTTTAAGAAATATATTTAAATTATGATATATAATAACCATTTAACTGTACTAATTCCATTTTCAGCTAATTAAGCTAACAATTTAAGAAATTAATTTTGATGGTCCACCGTCCCCTTAAACTATTTTTACTGTATTTGCCCCATTGTTGAGCACAATACACTAAGCCGTCAAGAACTATTTTTTGTGCTTGAACTTGGTTTTTGTTCTACATACTGTTTGATATATTTGACAAACAAATATCCGTGTCTACCGGCGCCGTCCTTTATTATGAAAGTTGAAAAAGTTATGAAAGTCCCAGATGAGATGCAGTTTAGCATAATTGTCACGAGAACTCTTACAAGCATTTGCGCTTATTGGAATGACGGTCTGCTTATATTTCCACAGATCTCATCCTGCCTAACAAAGTTGCAACAAAAATTAATTGCATATCTGAAAGTTTGTTGAACAAATTCTGATTCATGTTAGTTTGAGAAAACACGAAGTCGATACATAACCAGCTGCACTTGTCAGATAGCTTTACGTATGAATGAATGTCGTAGAGAGAGATACAAAAAACGCTTTCTCAACATCATACATTTCTTTGTTTCTGTACTTTCCAACAAATAATTCTTTTCTTTTGAAATTTATTGCACCTCTGCAAAAGCTTGATGGCTTAGAGGTAGCGTGTCCGCTTTGTAAGCCCAAGGTTGCGGGTTTGATCCCGGCTGGAGTCGATAGATTTTCTGTGGTTGCGAAAATAGACGGCACGCATGCCTTATGATTATTTGGCATGTAAAAAATCCCTTCAGTATCAATTTACAGCTCTGATGATCTCGGCAAAATTAAATCATGGCAGTATTTAGCATACAATAAGAGCTTGAATTTAAAATGAATACGTGCGTCTCAAAATTTGGCAGCAAGAGCAGCCACTAGATGGGAATCACCGGGAAATGGCTCTCCCTCACATTTGGGGACTTACCGTCCCCAATCCTAGTTCTAGTTGCTAATAGGCGACTCATTAGGGGGGATATTTTAACTATCTGTCCTAATTTACACAATATATATAAGTTTCAGACTTAATGAGAATAAATTAAAATAGTTTTTGCTAAAATTTATAATGTTCTTGTGGCAGTTAATTTGACATTAAATTTTTATGCGTATATTCGATCAAAAATTCTTAAAATGTCTTTATTATTTTTTTAATTTGGTGCACCTAACTTTTAGAGAAAAACAACTTAAACACGGTTGTTTTTCAAACGACAAAAAGTTGTATAATTGAGTTATCTAAAATTCATTCTTCAAAACTGTTGGATAAATTTAATTTTTTTTCCAAATTTAATAATGATAATGACTCAAACTTAGTAGCGCAACAGCCCATAAGAACCAAGGCCTACTGGGCTTAGCCCAGTATACGTGACCATTGGGTGCTGAGGTGCATGAGCAGATGTCCCGATCAGGTGGTCTGTCTGAAACGAAACCCCCAGTTTTAAGTCCCCAAGCAAGCTTGGTACTCATTTATCGACCCACTGCAGTAGGGATGAAAGGCTGAGTAGACATCGCCCAGCCCGGGAATAGACCCCGGACCTGTGGTGTGGAAGCGCGATAAGCTACCACTTGACAATGAGAGATGCTTAAAAATACGCATGCTCATTGCAGTTATAATTTTGTACGTCATAATTATTTTCCGTTAGTTCTATTATTTAAGTTACCACACATACATTTGTACTTTTAAAAAAGACATAGTTATATAAAAAAGCATTATTTATCCTAGTTTTTTCTGAAAAATTCACTCCTTTCTAAGACATTGTATTTTTTCTTGCAGCTTCATTATGCAATATTTTAAAAATGCATTCATTTTTTTTTCATTTAATAAATCTTTTAGTGTTTACCTCTTCAAAAAAACAAAATGCATTCAATAAAATATGTGGATTTTTCACACAATTTTCTTTTGTTGTTTTTTTTACTTTTTTTTTCTTAATGTACAAGAAAACACTTTCAGAAAACAATGCTTCTTATTTTGCAATTAAAGGTATTTAAAAAAAATCTTTAAATTATCTTAATTCCAAAAAATGTGTGTTTTTCTCAGAAAATCAATGCACGTAAAAGTACATTAATAAATTTTAAAAAAATATTTTTATTTTTTAATTGACTTAAATTAAAATCTGAAGAAAATTAACAAAAATTTCTGTTACGCAAGACACACTCATAAAAAAGAGATAAGAGTTCCAAAAAAATTCCGTCGTTCTTTCTTATCTCTGCTACTATTAACAGAATTAATTTCGTAGTTTAAGTGATATTATCTTAACAAAAATCTGTGTTTATTTTTGTCATTTTTCTTGACTCTCTTTCCGCTCGCTCTGTTTTTAGAGGTCCTCATCTTAGAATTAATTTTATTTTAGTTTTTGTATACACCATACACTGACAGCAAAAAACTACACCTAAGAATAGATAAAGCAGAGAAAAAGGTGTTTTTCTGTCTCATTCATATGGGGGAGGGATTTATAACACGAGAAAATTGCGAATATATGAGGTGTGATCACAAAAAAATCTTCCCTCTTTATTTTTTTAACAAAAAAATGACTCATATTCAGATGCAGGATTCTCTTACAGCTATCGTTTTCAAAATAGTTCCCATGACTACTATACACCTCAGAATGATATTGTTGCTGTTGGAAACAGAGCAGGAAAGTATTTTTTGACATGGTGCCCAATAGAGAGAGATGGGTTTTGAAATGGGTTTATATTAAATAAAAATTTTTTAAAAAAATTTTCAGCCTTTAACTTTTCCATGAAACTGGTTAAAACTTCAAGTTTTTACTGGTAAAATACAAGGTTTGATTATAACTTAAAACAGAAAAGTATTTTCATAGTGATACTAATACAGTCATTTTAAAAAGAGGAAAACATAAGGTACATGTATGCACTTACACATAAAATTAAGAAAAAAATTAACATAATACCCCTTAACACAACGAAAATTTATTAATTTTAATCAAGATTTGAATTATTATTTTGCATCCTTTTTGTTCTCAAAAAGCAAACAAGTAATATTAAATAAAAAATTTAAGTCAAAATTCCTACTTAGGTCAAAGAAAAATTTTATTTTAGCTACTTTTCATTAAATAGTTACTATTAATATTATTATGTATATACATATGACAGAATCACAACATTAAGTCAGTGTTTCTCAAACTGTGGGGCGCGCCCCCTGGAGGGGTGCGAGCAAATCAAAAATAAAAGATTTAAAATATTTAATTTACTGGAATGAATTAAAACAAAATGCTTTCAGACGTAATAAAAAATGCACTTTTACTCTGATATAATTTATAGGCGCGCGCGCGCGATATTAAGTCATCAAAAATAAAAACTTCTTCAATACTTTATTAGCTCTCTTTGATCCTATAACCAAACAAAAAAACTTTTATTTGATTTGCTGTAATCCCATGATGAGAGATTTTTTTTTATTACGCTTCCTTTTTAATCCTAACATACTACTCATTCAGAGAAAAACTAGATCCCGGACCGAGAATCGAAAAAATTTAGGAACATAAAAAATTCATCACTGTCATTATTTTTGAATTACTGCACATTATAGCTGTAATCTGTTTGACCTTCTAAGTTATGGTACAGTAAGTTATGACCCCTCCCTTGTGTGTTTGTTTCTCATTTAGGGAAGTTGTAAGTAATGTTGCGCTTTTTTCCATGAAAAGAGTTTCATGATATTTGGAAAACCACGGAGAGTATATATATTTAAGAGTATTCTTAAATATATAAAGCACAACGAAAAACGTTTAACAAAATTTTTTATTAGTAACATATATATTATCATAATGAATACACTTTTTACCCGGAAGTGGTCACACGGGGCACACAGATTACGAAATCGTTAATTCTGGCAAAACTGTTTATATGTTACCAAAGAAAAATTGAAAAGTCCTTGAAAGTAGGTAAGTATATTTTCTCATAATTAAATTATTCACCGGAATTACGATTTTTATTGTGTACTATGAAAATAATTATAAAAAAAGAATTGGGGTGACTCAATAACCCCGCTGGACCATTGGTATCGAGTGCGCGCCTGCTCCCGGGTTAAAACATGTTGAAGTCTTTTCGCTTTAAATATTAAAAATAATACAATTATTCTTCATCGCAATTTTATATTATTGTTCATTATTCAACATCAATTCTAAATGATAATTCTGTAAGGCTTAAAATTATAGTTCGCTTTAAACTAATTATACTTTGAGATACTTACATTTAAAAAAATCATTTTGCATTTTTGTAAACATTGTCGCGCACTTGGCTTTACTCTCCTTACAAAATTCAGCGATTATTTCAATAATGTTTCATTTTCTTATAAATGAACTCGTGCAAGCGCGTACTTCAGCCGGTATACTTTTAATGTATCAGTGCTCCATAGTAGTTTATAACTAATTAATTAATACTAAATTACGAACAAGTTTAATAAGTATGAACGACTTCCACGGGCTTGTCTTGCAAAGCAAACTTTTTATAAGGAATGCTTATGATTAGAAATTGACCCTCTGAGTTATTTTTCTATATTTAACAGATATCTATATTTTGTCTTCTAAGCAGCCACCGCATTTTGCAATCTGTTCAATTTAAAAATTAGAGAAAGGAAAAATAACACACATAATAATTATCCTATTATTTTATTTATTTATTACTTAAAAGTAGTATACAAAATTTAATACTTATGTTACTAATTTGTATGGTTTATAATTAAGATCACCTATTGTAGTTTTAGCATCAAAGTTCATTATTATTGCATTCATTACATTATTAATGTATAAGGGGGGCGCGATAAAAATTGTGATTGAAAAGGGGGACGCCAGTATTGAATGCTTGAGAAGCACTGCATTAAGTGGTAATTAATTTTTATTAATTATCATTAAAGTATGGTATTGTCATCCAAAACAATCTTTTATATAAAATTTCTGTTCAACTGAATGCTTTAAAACGTGAGAAAGAAAACTTTTTCAAGTTTTGACAAGTCGCCAAAAATGATGCCAACGTGGCTGTATTTGTAAATCTTTAAATAATTAGTTTCAATCAATTAATTTTTTAATTATAATTAAATTACTGTATTGTCATACAAAATAATCATGTATATAAAATTTTAGCTCGATTGAGCGCTTTAAAATGTATTTTATTAACGATTGAAAATTCCAGGAAGATGAATAAATAAATGTATGGAGTATGAGTTAGTAGTAGGAATTGAAAAACGTTAATGAATTTACAGCCTCCTCATGTTTTAATTTTGGACACAAAAGTACCAGAAATACAATAAACTAACTCACTTGCTACAAAGCTGACTTAAATGTCTTCAAATCATTAAGTAATAATTCTAAATTTCTTTGTTCTTTTATTGGTACAGCCTCTAAGACAGCGTTTCTCAAACTGGGGGGGCGTGATAACTTTACAAGGGGGGCGCGAGCATCTTGAAAAGTCGAAAACAAAATATTATTTAAAAAAATATATTAATTTACTGAAAGTAAACCAACAAAATCATTCTGACATAATAAAAAATAAAATTAACATTTACACTGATACAATACACTTATAACTGTATCAGTACTGCACAATGTATTTTACAATTAATTTAACTATATCAAGTTAAGAACAAGTTTAATAACTACGAATGACTCCATGAGCTGGTTATATATATATAAAAAAATCATACACACAAAAAATAACATTATCGCTCCCCAATACTCTCATTTTCCACGTAGGAACGCGTATGTGATGTATTGGGGGAGGAACAAATAGGAAATCCTCTGATATAAGCCAATCCTTCGCACACTGTCAAGGTCCTTCTATTGCATTCCAAAGCCTTCGGAATAATTTTATGGATAGCAGTGTATAAAAGATCATACTTCGGAAAGACGTATATATACGTCCGGGGAATTTAACGCCCCCGGTTAAGTGAGACGTATATATACGTTGGTTAAGAGGATAAAGTCGTATTGTACCTTTAGCGTCAAAGTATATTATTATTGAATTTCTGTAATGTTATTTGTATGGAAGGGAGGTGCGAAGAAAATTATGATTGAATATTGGGTCACAAATGTTGGAAAGTTTGAGAAGCACTGCTCTAAGATCAAAAACTTCTCTATTGTTTGAGGACTAGAAGAAGTCAATTCTTCAGGCTCTTGTAGATGTTAGTTTATTGCTGTTTTTATAACCTTTTTCATCATAGATATGTCTTGATTTTATTATACGTCACATGTTTTAACATCGCAGTTATCTATTGTAGAATAGTATTCATATAATATTAATAATATTGGGTTCTTTGGGGTTGAAAAAGGCAAATTCTTTCCAACCAAACCAGAAGCGAAACGTGATTATGCAAATTAAGAACCTTTTAAATAGCACAAGTTTAACGTAAGCGGTGTGGCCTTTTGGGAAGTGATTATGCTAGTCTGAGTTTAAGTGCGTAAGCTGAAGTAAGTCGATATTCCAGAGTTCAACTATTCGAGCCAGTGCGTTCAAGTCAAGGTGGATACCATTCCACACGAGATAAACCGTAACGCCATTTTGGATCCGAGAGATTTGCGGCTACCCAAGATATAGAAGTAGGGTCGATCTATTAAATACTATTAACTGAGTATAAACAGAGATTAGAAGTAAGTGGTAAAATTAAATATAGTGGTCAAGATCGCGCTTATTTGGTAATACGTATTGTGTGTTTTTTCACTTCAGATCCTCTAAGTTAAAATATAAATAGTATCATTGTATAGTGATTAAGTTAAGATCTGAATAAAGAGATATTAAGATTATGGTAACTCCTGGTTCTTCCTTCACTCCCACACCTCTAGGTCACGAAGATAACTTAGAAGTAAGTCATCACCCACGGGCTAATGCCTTACGATATATGCCCGGAAATCCAATTTTTTTAGTGAATGGGAGACATTTACTAGAAGGTTTCGTCCGAACGAACTGCGAATTTTGTAAATAAAGAAGTGTTACTAAGCTCGTTGGGATATTTTGGAAAATTGATGGGTATCATGAGAGTTAAGAAATTAAATAATTGATTTATTTCGTCCACAGCTATTAATTATAGTATATACAGTTGGTTAGAAGTTATTCAAATTATATTGTCTAAGTCCATTCTTCAGAATATGTTATTAAGGAAGGAGGAGGCAAATACAAGTGTTTCAAAACGTACTATATTTCTCCTCAATCGGGGGGTGGGCAGTCGCCTCAGCACCTCGAATTACATTCGGAGTTCCTCTCGTTAGTGTAGTGTTTTTCTCTCAAGGCCATTGGCTGTCTGGAGATGTTAGATTAAAAGATCCCACAATATCTAAGGGATGCACGGGTGGAAAGGAAAGATGTATGCTATCTCCAAAAAGAAACCGATTTTGCAACTACGTGGCGCGAAAACGTTACATAATTTTCTCTTCCTACTTTGATCCGTGTCTTTATAGCAACCGATTTCAATTAACTAATTTATTAATTCATCCCACAAATATTCAACTATGTCTTGTTTACAAATGCGTGGCTTGCTTGTCTATGGCTTCGATTGCTAATCTTAATGGTACTAAAATTTTAAAATGCTCTAAGATTTTGCTATAATCTTCGTGATTTTCATAATCTTATTTTGCTATAATCTTATGTGAGAAGTATTAACTTAAATCAGTGGCGCTACAGACATGAGGTCCAAGGCCTACTGTGCCCAACCCTTGGGCGCTGAGGTGCATGAGCTGATGTCCCGGTCAGGGGGTCAGTCTGTCGTGAAACCCTCAGTGTTAAGTTCCCAAGTAACTTTAGTGCTCATTTATCTACCCACTGAAGGGATGAAAGGCTGAGTCAACCTTGCCCAGCCCGGGGTTTGAGCCTCCTGAGACGTGGAAGCGTGATGCACTAACCACTCAGCCACTGGGCTTATTTAAGTCTCTTAGAAAACAATATAAAAACAAATTCCTTTAAATATAAAATTTTTCTTCCATGATCCCCAAACTATTCCAGCTCATTTTTCAGTCTAGAATCAGACTTAATACCTTAACTTATTGGGGTTTTTTTCAAGTAATTCTGAAGAAGGTATTTTCTATAATATTTGCATATTTTTTTTATTCGCGAAATAAAGATTTTTTCGTAAAAAAAATTTTAAAATACAGGAATAAAAGCATTCTATAATTTCGACCTTGACAACTGGGTTAATTCCTCCAAGTCATCTATAGACTCGTTATTTTTAGAGTCCTCACAGATAGCCTTTGCATTTGTTTCAGCAGAATTTTTTATTTTTATGTAGAAGCACAGAAAAAATATTAGGAACATCCATTTAAAAATTAATCGTCCTACGACAGTCAAATAAATAAATCGCTACGTGTCACAACAGTGTGCCACTTAGTGGTGGTGAAAGGAAAGGTATCAGTCAAGCACTTGACTGTGTGAAAGTTACATGAGAAAGTTCTGTTCTTAGCAAAGAGTAATAATGTCCGTTCTCTCCGATGTGAAAAGGTGAATGATATTTGAAGTTCGCTTCACTGGAGCGTCCGTGTCCAGAACAGCCAACCTTGTAGGTGTTTCAAGGACCACTGTTATAACAGCCTACACAAATCTGGGTAAGGTGTCTTCTGTGAAGCGCAAAAGTTGGTGAAAATTGAAATTGAAGGACCGTAAGAGACGGGTTTTGAAGAGAATAGTCGTCCGAAAATGAAAGTCTACACTGCCCCAGATAGCGCCCAAAATGAATAATACCCTCCTTCAGAACATCGAATCCATAAAAACTATTCAAAGGAGCTGCATGTTGCAAACATTCATGGCAGAGTAACTATTCTAAAACTGTTAGTTTCGGCACGGGATGCTATGAAGAGACTACAGTGGTACCGAGACCACTTGAACTGAACACACTTACAAAAGAAACAATGCATCTGGTCTGATGAATCCTCTTTTATATTATTCCACACCACCAGACGTGTGTTCGTATGGCGAACACCGGCAGAATCATTTCTTATTGACTGCATGTTTCTAAACATGAAACAGGGAGGGGGCACAGAATCTTTTCGTGTATTGGGGCCGCTCGCTGTTTCGAGGGGGACGATCACAGGTGACCATTATCGAAGCATTTTCACATATCAACTTCACGCTCTCTTTCTGGGAGAACGTCGTGTGGTCAAAGATAACAACGTCCCTGTTCACGCGTCTCGCTGTGTTCAGACATGGTTATATGAGCATGATAATGAAATGGTACATCTAACGTGGTGCCCTGAGTCACCTAATCTGAACATCATTGAGTGTTTGGGGAGTAGGGTTTAGTGAATAAAAATTCCATGCTAGGTTGCCTCCTTCACTTACTCTATCTGAACTGGAGACGGCCCTGTAAAAGGAATAGGTACGAATTCTGATGAACTTTGTTCAAGACCTTTTTTTTCAATCCGACTTCGAATGGAAGCTGTCATTCAGACTAAAGGTGGACCAACACCTTGCTAATAAAAAATTTCCGGTATTTCACAGGTGTTCCTATTATTTTGTCCTATTTAGTAGAATCTGTTTTTGTGCGGTCTTTTTTATGCGATTTTATTTTTGTGCGATTTTTTATGTGAGATCTTTTTATGCGGTGCATGAATTTCATTGGCTTTGGCACCAATGTAATGTTTTCTATCAATTTACCCGTGGCGTAACAGAGAATGTTAGGAACCCCCTCCCCCCTGAAAGTCAGGTTTAACCTTTAATATTTTATAAATTGAGTAAATACGTATTTAGCGTACGTCAGGCCTTGGGCTCCTAGAGTCCTGCCCCACCCCGTGATGCGGGGGTGTACGTTAAGCCTCTGAAATGAAGACACTTCAAGACGCTCTATTCATTTGTTATAAACAATCTCCCGACAATGCGCATTCAGTTGCTTTCTCTCAACGCTCCAGGAGCCCGCGCTTGGTTGAAAACTAAACTTTCAATGACAGTGACGCTATCAATAATTTGATAGAACTTAAAGCCGGACAAGAAGAACTGGATTATTTGAGAGCGGATAAAATTATTCAGGGATCCAGCTTTCCAACAAATTGGAAAAGCATTTTCTTAAAATATATACCAATTAAAAAAGAGGTATAAAATTCCCAAAAGGGCTTCAATCATATATATTTGGTTATCGTGACATTTACAAGCAACTGACCACCCAACCTTCGTCACAAAAACTTATCTCTTACTTTATGTTGCCAAAAAATAAATCAGTTGAAATTGTAGCTTCAAGTGACGGAAGCGATTTTGAACTTATTCATTACAGGGCCTGGGATTACGATGAGTAGCAATGTACGTGCAATTTGAAAGCTTGTCCGTGTATATGTTACCGGCAAAGTATGAAATACGGCATTCTATAGAATGCCTAGGCTTTGTATAGAATGCTTAAAACTAACCAGCAATGTATGAAATTATTCTTATTTCATACGCTGCGTAGGCATTCTATAGAATGCCTAATGAGAAACCGGCTAAGTATGAAATATAGCTCCGATTCGTTTCAAATATTGTGTGGCAAGGCACGAGAATTTTAATGCGTGCCTCAGGTTCAGAATTTGTCAATTGCCCACATTGTGGTTTATTTGGGACTCAATTTTACTTTAACTTGTAATTAACTTTTTACTAACTTTTCTTTAACTCAATTACTTAACTTTAAGTAAAATACTCAATTTTAATTTAACATGATTTGTTTTCTGAATGCCAATATATTGGCACTTGTAATGAGTGGGAAAGGTTTCTATCGACTTGGAGCCTCTAAGGGAATTTTAAGACAAGTATGTATGAAATCACAATTTACTTTGTACCCTAAGAACTTGCTTAGAATTTAAGATATTTCTGACCGCGAAATTCCTCTTCTGTCAGTTGCATTTGCTCATAACAAAGTAGCAAAATAAGAATGATCTTTGCGTGAAAAATGTAATGATATATAATTTAAAATGCCATTCAAGCCTACCATGTTGCAATAAGTAGTTTAATTTCAAGTGATTTTTTTTTGAAAACTTTGTTTTCCTTCATGAGAAAGACATACATTTTCTTTGGTACAACTTTATTTTTCCTTTACGTACTTTGAATAATTTTTAATGGCACTCTCATTTTGTCAAAATAACATTTGTATTTTTTAGAAATGTACATCATTGATATAATAGCCTTATCATGAACTTACTAAACTTACTTTGCATAAACAGCTTTGGTCATTCTATAGGATGCCTAGGCGTTCTATACAATGTCTAGGAAAAGTATGAAATAATTCACATATTTCATACTTTGCCTATAAACGTCCGGCATTTTATACAATGCCTGGGCATTCTATAGAATACCAGCATTTCATTCTTTGTGGGTAACATATACAATGAGAAACTATACATTTTTAAAGTGTTTCCATGTGTAATATTTAATTATTTATTTTCTTATAGAAGTACTCTTACATAAATTTAGTAAATAATTGGAATATTTTATAAATGCGACTTTTTTTATGCGGTCCTTATTCACTGCACACAAAAATCTTCTGTGGTATTTCCACGAATTAGTTTGTTTTATGTAAGAATTTGTGAAATTTTTGAAAGTTTTTTTGTGCGTTTATTTTTATGCGGTCCCTATCTACCGCACAAAAACAGGTTCAACTGTACTTGTATATTAGTAACGGCTAAGTAAACTTAACTCAGAGGCGTGACAGCCCAAACTGTTAAGTATATGGCATGCAAAAAGCACAGTAATAATTGGTCAAACCTTTCATAATAGCAACTACATCAGTTATTACATGCAAAATAGACTGATACTAAGAAACACAGTTTTACATTCTCAGAGAAATTTAAACTTATTTTCACCTGTCTGAAAAATTAACAGGTAGCTCGAAAACGAACCAATGAAGAAGTTTGTCATAATATTTTACAATCATTATATTTTGAAAAGCTATGATCAATACAATATTAGCAAAAGAAAACATGACAGTGGCCTGAAAATTAGCCTTTTAAGATTCTTACTTTTCTATATCCCCCCAAAAAATCCTCATGTTTCCTCTGTGTGAAGAAATAGCTATTATTTTCATTATCGTATATAATAATGAAAATGCTTGACATTGTATTTTGTTTTCGGTGTATATGTTCTTAAGTGCTGTGATATTAATAAACCAAATCTAAGACAAACTTTCGGATTTTAATTGATCTTTTAGAAACTATAGAACCACTAAAGCAATCACAGTTCTTGAAGTACTTTAAATAGGAAGAAATATATAAATATAAATCTACCACTTATATTGAAACATAAAGGCGATTTTTCTTTGGACATATAAAACAGACAGTGTGCCAAGTATTTTCATAACTGAGACCAGAAGAATAATTATGATTCGTTTTGTTTTGTAACATTTTTTAAAAAAAAGTTTTGAAATTTAAAATCGCTTGAAATGGATCTTTTTTGGCAAGAAGAAAATTAACTATTAGGTATTTAAATTGGCTTGTTACATTAATAAAAAAAATTTCAATTTAAAACTGATTTGTTTTTCCTTGTTAAATTTTCCTTTTTAGAAATTAAGGAAATTTTGTAGAAATTCAAGTACTTAGCATATATTAAATTCTTTTATTACATGCTTTTATTTAACTTGCAATGTAAAATGTTAATGGTGGATGAAATCTTGCAACTCAATTTTGAAGCTGATGTCTTCAACCGATTTAGCTGAAATTTTGTATACACGTTTAGTTTGGATGACAATGCATGTTTTGACCATTTATATACCGATATCATAATTAGTTAAAAAGATATTAACTAAAGTAATTTGTTCGGGTGGAATCTTTTAACTCAATTTTCAAGCTGATGTCTTCAACCGATTGAGCTGAAATTTTGTATACGCGTTTAGTTTAGATGACAATGCATGTTTTGATTATTTATGTTTCGATATCGCAGTTAGTTCAAAAGATATTGATTAAAAACCTTTTACCCGTGTTAGCTTTTTATTCCGCCGAGCAGCTTATCAGATTGAGCTTAAAGAAGTTCCAAATTTTCAACTTCACAAAATAGTTACATAATTGGAAAGATCATTTATTTCGCCACGGTATGGTACAATTCTTTGTAAAAAATAATGATATTTTCTATTGTTTAAGATTTTTTTCTAAAATGAGACAAAATTAATGCTAAATCGTTTAGTATGAATTTTGTTTTAGTTTTTTTCGTGTTAAATAATCTATATTCTTCACTAAGAAAGTTCTGTTTTTTCTCTTTTACAACCAGTTATTTAAAAAATAAAATGCAAAAAACTTCTTTTTTTTACGATTTTTCAAAAAATACTCAAATTTTTAATAAAATGTTTTAAAACTTCTTTATTTTTAAATATAATCACACGAAACTTTTTTTTCGTTTGTAGAATAGTATTATCAAATTCTGCAGAAAAATTGAAAAAATTGCTTTAAAATTACGGATTTTAATTTTTTTTTAATATAGGATTAGAGTTTTTAATATAGTATTACATAGTTAAACCAAAAAAAATAAATTTTAATATTTTGATTAATTTTGCTTTGTTCAATGTTGTTTTGGTCTTACAGTGTGTTCATTACCCCCTATTATCCTCTTCTTGAGGCCCGAGTGAAATATCTATCATATGTACGTGGCATGGCGGGAAAAAAGATTAAGTACACCCTGCGCTAGCCGGCTCAAAATTAACCGGCAAATGACCTTACAACAATGATGCGTTGAATGAGGTGTGCAGAGTGAGAAACCTGTCCAGCGATAACTAAAAAGTAAAAAATAAATTAAAAGTAAAAAAACTTTTTTAAAAACAAGCTTTTATTTAAATGCTCTAAAAAGAATAAAATTAACTTTTCTTTTAAAACTTTTTTTGCTATCAGCTTATAACGCCACTACACAATTTATGATATAAAAGCTTGTCACGAGATTTACCTGCGTAGATAACCAAGCAAAGTAAATGACTTGAACTGATTGATTTTAATTTTTAAAATTTTCAAACTAAGTAAATACGAGTACTTAAATCTCGCGACAAGCTTTTATATCATAAATTGTGTAATGACGCTATAAGCTGATAGCAAAAGAAGTGTTAAAAGAAAAGTTAATTTTATTCTTTTTAGAGCACTTAAATAAAAGCTTGTTTTTAAAAAAGTTTTTTTTAATTTTAATTTATTTATTTTTTTATTAGAACTGTTACTTAACAAAAAGATATTATTTAAATAATTATACATTCAAACATGAGTGAGGATAGCACTATAAGTTTACGAATCACAGTATTTAGAAAATTATGCAAACATTCCTCACATTGTAATTTTAATTCAAGGACTTTATTATTTTCAGCTCTCCATAGTATCTAAGATATCAAAAATATAAAATAATAGAAGTGCACGTTTTAATTATATTTGTTCCTGAATTTAATATTTAATAATCTAAAAATTGGGTCCTATGCCAATAATCTCTAGATAAATAAGTTTCTATAATTTAAAGGAAATTTTTGTTTTATATGATTGAATTTCTTGGCACTTTGGGCAAATAAACGTTTGTTTTATTACAATGCTTTATTATAATTCAAAAACGTTTGTATACTTTATTCTTCCAAAAACTATTCATATCTCTCATCTAAAATTAAATTAAATTACTTTACTTTTCAATTCTTTTTTAAAAATACTATTTTTACAAACATTTCAAAGTACACGGACTTTTGATTAAAAACATATATTTTTAACTGCAAACGATATTAATTTAGAATTGCAAATAAACATTTAAAAAAATGAATATTATTTGCGGGTGTATATATATATATATATATATATACAGAGTGTTTTTTTCCAGGTATAGAAGTTTAAGTTGGCATTACTTTCCAAGATGGCGACTGATTTAACAGCTGTCAAGTGATTTATTCTCAGTTTGGTTTGGCAATTCATCATGAATAGACTCACGCCTGAACAACGCTTTCAAATTGTGCAATTTTATTTCGAAAATAATGGTCGACTTTCATAAGCGAATTTTGTTTAGCGATGAAGCGCACATCTGGTTGAATGGCTACGTCAACAAGCAAAACTGCCGCATTTGGAGTGAAGCTAATCCACAAGTGTATGTCGAAACACCGTTACATCCAGAAAAACTGACTGTTTGGTGCGCTTTATGGGCTGGTGGAATCCTTCTTCAAAAACGATGAAGGCCACAACGTTACAGTCAATGGTGATCGGTATAGAGCCATGATTACTAACTTTTTCATTCCTGAATTGAACAATCATGATGTCTAGGAGCTGTGGTTCCAACAAGACTGCGCAACATGTCACACAGCTCGTGCCACAATCGATTTATTAAAAGACACGTTTGGTGACCGCCTAATTTCACGTTTTGGACCTGTGAATTGGCCTCCAAGATCTTGTGATTTAACACGGCTAGACTATTTTCTGTGGGGCTATGTAAAGTCATTGGTCTATGCGGATAAGCCACAAACGCTTGACCATTTGGAAGACAACATTCGCCGTGTTATTGCCGATATACGGCCACAAATGTTGGAAAAAGTCATCGAAAATTGGACTTCCAGATTGGACTACATCCGAGCCAGCCGTGGCAGTCCTATGCCAGAAATCATACTTAAAATGTAATGCCACAAGATTATCTTTGTAATGAAAAAAATTCATGTCAATCGAATAATACATCGTTGTTTTATTGCAATTTAAAGTTCTATACCTCTCAAAAAACACCTTTATATATATATATATATATATATATATATATATATATATATATATATATATATATATATATATATATATATAAAATTAAGTATAATCTCTTCAGATCTGATTATATGGTCTATCAGTTCTTAGAAATCATACACATCAAAAAAGAAAGCATGTTCAAACATTTAATTTAAAAATATTTTTAAAAAAATAACCTTTTTTTCCTTTTTTTTTTCATTTCTTCTTGACTTGATCATTGCTTCTTTATGTGTTGAAAATCTCCAAGAAAAAAATTCAAGTATGACCATCTAGCAGTAAAACTGAAAAGCATGAACATGAACGAAAGATAACCTACTGCCTCAATTCATTGCTTTAAACCATTAATAAGATACGAAGTTAAAACCGTCTACCATATGTGTACCTCGGATCTGAAGAGGATAAATAAATCGCTGTTTTATTCTGGAACGCATTTTAGTATACTGAAATTCGATACATAATATATATTATAAATGTGAAAGTTTGAGAGGATGTTTGTGGGTCTTTCACGCAAAAACAACTGAATGGATTTTAATGAAACTTTACAGTAATATAGCTTATGCATCAGAGTAACACATAGGCAATAATTTATAGCATAGGCTATAATTTATAAAAATTTGTAAAAAGTGTCCAAAATATAACGATATTTGTCGAGTAAGTAGGAAAAAACTCTGGCATCTGAAAGAAAATTTGGCTTGCGCTGCAAAAAAGCCCATGACAGCATATATCTATCTTTTGTTTGTGAAGAAACCCTTTTTGTTTTGTCTACGCAAGGCGCTCGCTTCTAATTAATTCCTGTGATCAGAATAATGCCTATTTTTTTTATTTCAGAATAAAACTAAGTTTTGAAGGGAGCGGTTGTTATAAATCTCTCTTTATTTTAATGTGTTTCTTTTATGATTTTAGTATGCACATTTGGTAGTAAGAAATTGATCTTTTTTCAAAATAAATACTTATATCGGTTCTGGTACTTAAGGTAAATAAACTTTCTCTTTCACACTGCATCATTTGGACAAATTTTCAAAATTTGTTTGTGGTTAGTAGTTAATTATAACGTTATAATTTTAATTGAATAGGCAGATATTGCGTTTTTAAGTATAAAAATAATTATAACTACTGTACTGTATTTTTTGGAGTGTGTGAGTGAGTGAATATTAACATCGCACTGTTCAGCTACACGAGGGCTTTTGGCAACGTATCACGTAATTTTGAACCATGGTCAAGTGACGTGGACGACACCTGTGCTGTCACCCACTTCTCCTAACTACCACACCACACCAACTTAGAAGGAATATTCTACCAATATACTTTTCAGGAATATTCTTTGAAATCCACTCTTCCAAGATATATGGCAGCACGGGTTCTATGATGAGTATTTTAGCGGGGAAGCCGAATAGTTTTGTAGCAGATATTGCGTTTTCAGCGGATTGTAAAGATTATTATTTTTGTCCCGAAAAAATAGTTTATGTCAAAATTTAAGTGTCTTGTGTTTTTGTATGTTACTGAAGACCTTGGGAAATGATTTGACTACTTATTTTAAGTGAACGGTGTATATAATTAATTTTACAGTGGAATATATTTAATTAATTTATTAGCTCTAACGGATTAAATTTTCCAAAGTGGAGTATTTTGTTTATGTGTATCCCTTAATTTGTAAATGTAGTGATCCAAAAATACATTGTATGAAAAAACTGCAGAAAATCATAATGCGGTTAGATAAAGTATTAACGTGCATCGCGCCCCTACACGGCGGGTCTTACAAAGCTCTAATAAAGCTCGAGCTACGAAATTAGCTAGGCATTTGCCAACTTGACTCTATCGTTAACATTTCGCTATGTTTTTCATTGAATCTTTAATATAATTTAAGAAACGGCATTGCTTGCGAATATTACAATTTTAAAATAAAATAAATACAGCAGAAAAAATATTAATGTATTACATTTTCAAATATAAATTATTTATACTACTTTAAGCGTTCATTACGCAAAACTTTTAACAATGTGTTACTTTTGCTGAGCAGAGATCAACTTAGGGAGGTATTTTGAAAAATCGACCCTCAAGAGTGTTACGAGGAATTATAAATAAAAAAAAATTCTTTTTATCAGCTATTAGATCTACATACTTAAAATTTAACAAATGTTCTTTTTTCTTTTTTTTGATTAGCTGAGATATACAAAAAGCTTTTTTTTTATGTTTAATTTGCAATTCACATAAAATTAACTCATTAAAAACTTCTTTTTCCTACAATCTGTGTTATTTAATTTTTCAGTTCACCCGTGCGAAGAACGGGTATACCAGCTAGTATGAAATAAAGACAAATTAATCTTGCCGACATATTTAAAAATTCGCTGAAGAGAAAAGTATTTTTCCTTTTTTGTCTTTTAATTTCCATTAACTTACAATGGTTACAATGGTTATACATTAAAATCAGTTACTGTTCTTTCGGATTGTCAAAAAAAATCTATTAAAAGTCTTTCCATTTCCTTATTTTTCAACTGTATTTCATAAATAAATTTAAATACATGTGGTAGTTATTATAGGTAAAAGGTTAAGATATCCGTCAACCCTAAAATCCGGATTTTTTTTTAAAAAATTCAAAAAAAAAAAAATTTATGATTTTATATCATTTTATAAGTTTTATAAAAATACCAATTTTCTATTCACTAGAACAAAAACTGCAAGTGTTTTAGTAATGGCAGATGCCGTAACTTTACACAAGATGTCAAGCTTTAAAATGCGTTTTAATCGCGCGAAATGTGGTTTTTTTGTCGAAAAACTCTAACTGGGACAGCGATTACTAAAAACGTTTTTAAAATAATTTATTGAAATTTTTTGTGATGTTCTGTATAATAGTAGAAGTGTTTTAACCTTCAGATTTATCAATTACTGCTTTATTACAAAATTTACAGTTTTTTATGTGAATATAAGCACTGTTCTTTCAAGTAATTTTATATAATAACTAAGATAAAGTGCTCTCGTTATTGTAAAAATTAAAATATCTCTTATCCTGAAGGTTATTTCAAAAAAGAATTCCAAAATGATACATCCAAACTGAAAAAGTGAAAATTGGTTCATTTACTATTTGTACAGAGCGGGCCCCGTTTATGTCATTTTTTTTTTTTTTTTTTTTGTCAATTTTTACCTATTTTTTCCCATTTCAGTAGTAATAATTTATTTTTCTCTACTTAATTTTAGTCTCTTTTTCTTAAAATGAATTAAATAAATCTAAAAACCACAAAAAAAACTCCCATATATTCATTTTTTTAATAAAAAGAAGTTGTCACAAGTAGTCAGATACATTAAACAGCAACATATTGAAGTTGTTAGGTATGTTTGGGTGATTTATTCTATAATCAAAAATATATCAACGCAAGAAAAAGCTTCTTTGCTGCAAACTAATACTGCCGAAAAAAATGTTCAACCCCAGAGTTTCCAAAAATACTCTCAGGATGTGGCTTCATCAATGGCTGTAATTCTTTCTCAACCGGTCGCTTAAATTATTCATGACAAAGGATCAATGATTTTAGCATTTGATTTTTGTGACGGCTTAAGGATGCCGCTGTATTTATATTTTTTCCGAGCCCGGAAAGCTACATTTTTTTTGTGTGCTTTTTGTATCATTTTTTAGTATGTTTCGAAAGGACACGAGGCAATGATTTCTGTTTATTCGAAGTGTCTCGTCGGTCCCAAAAATTATCCTTCATTCTTTTTCTTTTTTTATATCTTATTGGAACGTTGAAGTGTGTGTGTGTGATTCCATTGAAAACTTCTCCACGTGGGTGCTGAAAGAATTGTGCATAACTTTAAATGTAGGCTTCCATTCATACTATAGGGAAATCTGAATACATAAAAGGAAAATGTTTATGTTACAGGAAAATCTGCGAAGAATTTATTGTTCTCTCATAGAAATTCAACAACAATAGCAACAGTAATAATAATGATAATAATAATTACAATAAATTATCTTTTATTTAAGTTATCAGTATAAAGAAATGATTGTGCGTGAAGTATATTTTCTTGATAGTAAATTAATAACATTCAATAGATTAAAGTTTGAATCAATATTACACAAAAAAACTTGAAAACTGTAGTTCTTATTTAGTTTCGAGCCATGATCAACACCTCTTTACTAACATAGAATTCTAAGCCACAAAAGATAACTTAGAGGCTCAAAGTTCAACTTATTGTACAATAGATCCTATTAACCCACGAAAGTAAGTGAGACAGTATTTATTAACTTCGCATTTTATGCTACACAGGGGCTATTAGCCACAGACCTCGTGATTTTCAACCATGGCCACGTGATGGGAGCGACACTTGTGCTAGCACCCTACTTTCCTAGTTTCCATACTACCCTAATGTGAGGAATTTAAGCCTCGACAGATTTAACGTGCAGAAGCCTCTCTACACTCGGGATGGCGATCTGAGATCAATTAATCGAAAAATCGATTCCTCGGGCCAAGAAAATCGATTTTTTAAGTCAATATGTAGCACTGAATCGATTCCGTGAATCGATATTTCATTCTAGAAAATCGACATTCGATTTTTTCTGTTTTGTTAAAAACCATAAAATATATTAATTACTATTAGTTGAATATAATATCTTTAAAACCCGTAATATTACGGTGTTGGCATTTAAAGGGTTAATTACTCAAAATCTCGCTAGATGTCGGTGTTCTTAGTTTCCTTCGCCTCTCTTTAATAAATAAAAGTTACGTTTGTAATTTTTGACTTTTTGTATTTGTTGATATTACCTTGATTGACTGACTGTCTTGAGTACCGTGATTAGTTAAATTAATATTTATTTTTATGTAGTGTTTGTTACGGAATAATAAGTAATTGAGGGTAAGTAAATCGCTGTAAGTATCGTGGAATCATTTGTTCCTTGTGAGTGTCTTTTTTCGATTGCCGGCATTATCGCAAGTAATGACCGGAACCACTTGGATCCCAGTAGACTTGACAGACTATTGTTTTTAAAAAGCTTAGATATTGATCATTGGAAACTATAAGTTATATTATCTATTTTCTAAACATTTAAATGTAACAAATACATTTAGAAAATAAATGTCTTCTTTTATACCTGATACTTTGACATGGTACTAAAAATAATTGTAATTGTCGAATTCCCTGAGCTAAAAAATTCCCTGATTTTACTGATAAGATATCATTTATATTATGGTATCTTTCTTGTTGATGTGAAACATCTTTCCTCTCGCTTGCTGGATATTTGTTGGAGTGATTTCGTGAAAAGGGACGGATGTGTGTAAAAGGAAGTGACGTAAGCGTGCGCTATTTGTTTTGACCAATGAGAGCGCGTGGTGGTGTACAGCGCATCGGAGTACAGCTCTAGTAGCCATCAAGCACTCGAGCACTTGACTCTAAATTCACAATCGGTCTGTAAAATCTACCCCTTAATTGCAAGAATCTCTATATTAGAACCGAGAAAATAAATTGCTTTTCTACACACTAATCCTAAGACCAGTTTTAACCAGTATGCCACGCTAATCAGGGCACATGCAGCTAAAATAATATTAATCAAATTGAAGTTTCTCAAAACATCATTCTCCGACAAATATTAAAAGCTCGATGGTTCATGAGGAATAAGGACCTCAGATTCGCGAGCAAAATAATGTCTATCAGACAATTTATCAAAAAAATAGCAACTAACTTCTTTCAAAAAATTAATAACTCTAATAATCTTTCGATCTTGGATATTAAAAAATATATTCCTGATCCTAATTTTAATAGACCCAATAATATTCTTTCGGATTCTCTCTTCAATTAAAATTCTTAGTTAAATTCATTTCATTCTTCTCCCCCAACTTAAAGTTAACTTTAACTCCCTCCCCGAGCCTTCGCAGCCTAATGGTTATACTAGCTGACTTAAAATGTGTCGCCCCAGGTTCGATTTCCGGGAACTCGTTATTTTCAAATTTACTTTAAATCACTTTAATTTTGTCTGAGAAATTATTTATCCAGATCAAATTTAAATTTACACGTTCTTTTTTTAAAAAGCTGTTTTTCTTATTTCAAATCATTCTCTCATTTCTACAACGACTGAGTTCTAAGCTGCATTCCCATTGGTCGGGCCTCACCTCGCCCACCCACTGATCGTAATTTGTTTTCATTCTCAGTGCTTGCACCGTTTTTGAAGATATTTTTCTAGCACTTAAAGCATTTTAGTAGCTTTAAATATTAATTTTTTACTTTCATATAAGTATATTTTACTTTTTAAGTCTTTTTTTTTTTTTTGTTAACAAAGGGGAAGAGTAAATTCATCACAGTTACTCAAATCCTAAAGATAAGAGGTTATAGCTCGGAAGAACTCAGTGGCATACACAAGGGGGGAAATGTCCTAGGGGTCCGAACCCCCTCCTCAAGCCCTTGATTTTTTTCCAATTGTTTATAATTCTAAGTATATAGTACCTAAAATTTAATTATTTATTATTAATGATTAATTTTATTCATCAAGGCTAATTATTTATTCAATAATTAGTTTTTTACTGTTTTTTGTTCCCGAAAATCGACAAAATCAAAAGGAGCATGATACAAGAATGGTGAACTTTAAACCCAGGACACGCCCTTGAAAAATTTCTGTGTGCGCTACTGGAAGAACTAGATACTCTGGTCAGCCACCCAATGATACTCTAAATCCACTTCGCACATACCAGCAAGTCATAGACTTCACCCAGGATAAACTTGCGATCCTTACGCTCAATTGTCAAAGGGCTCACCAAACAGATTTCGACGACATTATTTCATAAAAATGTTCGTTACTCATGTTGTCAGAGACGTGGTTATATAATGACGAACGTGTTTCGATACCTAACTTCGATTGCTGCGTACAGTTTAAGCGACCGGGCCGCAGAGCAGCTGGTGTTGTGATCTATCGCAAACAGAAAAACTCACATGTTGTGACTTCTCATATGAACATTACTTATCGTCAAACAAGTGGACTGGGTATTGTTAGTAGCGATATTGGGGGACATTTGTTAGGCAGAATGCTTATTTGAAAACGGACAAATAGTGATATTGGTGGTCACATACATTTCTTGAAATTAAACGGTACAAGAAATTAAAGATTTCCTGTATTTTGTACTTTTACCATGTACCGAAGATGGTTCTGCTCTTTTAAAGAAAACTATCACTCGCTTCCCATGATTTTGAGAGGTGATTTTAACTTTAGTTTGCCAAACTTTGAGCTGCTCATAACTTCTTGAATGATGAACTCAAGCTCGAAATGAACACAAATCAAAATATTTCGACAGCTACCAGTGGTAATGTTATTGACGCTGTTTTTTTTCAACGGTTTTTAAATACTCTGAAATCACAAGTATACGCGTCATATTTTAGTTATCATAAGTCTATTGTCTCATCTCTTCCCCAAATTGATCAAGAATAATTATTTTTGATAAAAAAAATTGCATTACTCCTTGTGTTAATTAAATAAAAAATTTTATTAAAGATATAATTATTCCATAGAAAATTATTTCCAATCATACCCAATTCATTTTTTTTCAGGATATAAGTTACTATTGCGTATTTACTAAGATAACATGTCAGGTGTTACACATCCTATACGACTACTGTAAGGCTCATTTCTCTTTTTTCATAAAATGGATTTATATTTACATTGTAAATGCAGACTTGAAAAAAAAATCGATCTTTTAAACCTCTATTTTTTTGTGAATCGATTCATCAGGTTACGATTCAAATCGATTTAAAAATCAATCTTTTTCGGAAATCTCCATCCCTATTCTACACGGCGGGTTTTCAATAGCCTTTAAACTGGAACTCATGAAACGCCAGCTCCGAGTCCGTGACCATAAACATTAGGCTACAACGAACACCCTATAATATTACATGGTATTTTTTCCGTGGAATCAGGATTCTAAACTGCAGCATTACTTGAACATCTTTGTGTGTGACACTGACGTAGCTAGTTCTGAGTGATCTCTGAGTAAAAATTCCTTAGGGGTCTTTGTTTGGGACCCCTTAGCATTTTACGATTTTTTGTTCACACATGTTGGGACCCCATATCACTGATATGATTGATGCAGCGGAAGCTACGCCCCTTGTCTGCGAACTCATTATGTTTCGGCAACCGTGACCTTAGCTTGATTCATCAGTAAGAAAGAGCATTCATATGCATATGCAGAGTCATAACCAAAATATATTTTGCAATCGCATTTAATTTTCTTGTACTCGATCAAAGTACATTTCGTTGAATAACAAGTTCACAAAATATTTTTAATAATATTTGCATATTATTTATTCTGCATTTATTCAAACTTAATATCATAAACATAACAGATGTTAAAATTTGTTAGATACACACACAGAAAGCACCTTTGCACATAAGTTCTACTGTTTCGAATGGGAACACCATTTGAATCTAAAGAAAATTAGTGAAATAATTTGTTAATTCTGATGCACACACACATTTTTTCTATCTACACAAGAACAAATGCTTAAAGAGAATGGTTTTATCACAGCTCATATAATTATTATATAATCTTAATTTCACATTTTACTCAAAATGTCCTCTTATAAAAACCTTTTTTTCCCTCCATTTCTTTTTTCTCTCTCTTTCTCTCTCTCTCTCTCTCTCTCTCTCTCTATATATATATATATATATCTTGTTCCAAATTTCAATCGTTAATAAAATACTTTTTATTCATCCACTCAAGTTCAAATACATCTTGTAAAGGGTGACACTTGATGTTAATACAGTTTTTTTCAAATATTAATTCATTAATTCTATTCAATTAATGTATAAATAATGACAAACAAAAATAATAGTCCAACATCCTATATAGAAAGGAAAATGGAAAATTGCAAAGAAAATCACTTTCTATTTTGACATTTGATATTGTGATTCTGTCATAAGTATATATATATTTGTATTAATCATAATTATTTTTAAAAAATTAACTAAATAAAAATTTTCATTGTTGACCTAAGTAGGAATTGACTTTAAAAAATGTTATTATATAACTTGTTAATATGAAAGAAGATTGATTTTGTGAGAGAGAAATAAAAGTTGAATAACGATGTCACAAAAAAATTTTGAAAATGAAATGTATTTATTTGGGATCAAACCTCCATTCCACGCGAACGTGAACACTATGAGCTTCAACAGGTTTAGCGAGCATCAGCCACTGTAAATAGTGAGTTTTCATTGGCACCAAGACTCAAACCCAAGAGTCCTTAGAAAGGACATCCATGAGTTTAAGACCATGACCTCTCGTCTATAGCAGCCACTTTTTGTGCGAGCTTATATGATAAAATAAAGAGAGAGAGAAAAAAGTTTATTTCTCCATATACATTACAGTTTACTTGTGTTTTAAATATTTTACTATTAAAACTAGCGGTTCGACAGACGTTGTCCTGTACACACATCGTAACCCAAAAATTTCAAACTGTTTCGAATAAGTTGTACCAATATGGATCGTTTTGATGAAATTTTTTTAAAAAAAGTTATTACAATACATGACGTCATCACATGCACAGTTACCATAATTCGACCTATCTATTGCGTGTGAGTAAGTGTATGCTATGAACTAATTTGCATATAGTAGAAGCTATTCTGAAGAGAAACTTAAACTTGTTTTAATTAAATGATAAAAAAGAAAAAACTCGAGCTATATATATATAGTCAAATTCTCTACAGACAAGAGATAAACATTCACCAATATCACAAATATAAACACACACACACATATATATATATATATATATATATATATATATATATATATATATATATATATATATATACATAACAGTTATATTTTTAATGCACAATAAATAAATTTATCTTAATTCCATTGAATGCACAATATTTTTGGTTAATCCTTGAGGGGTATAAACAAACAAATGCGATGGCTTGCCAACCCTCGGACAGGCAACATACAATTGGCCGTGCGAAAAACAAAATTTTCCGCTCTTATATTTTTTTCTTGCCGAACATTAGCGGAATAAACAACACACGGGGATAAAACAATTATGGGTTCTAAGGTTTTTGATTAAAATCATTTTAACTAATTGTGATATATCGGACCAAATTGTCAATCTAAACTATTCTCGGATCCCCTTGAACCCACACAAAAAATGTCATCAAAATCTGTCCAACCATTTAGGAGGAGTTTAGTTACAAACATACGCACAGATTTATATGTATAAAAATATATTAAGAGACTACTTAAGGTATCCGACTACGCTTGGAACCGTGATTTTAAAAAAGTACATTAATGGATAATTTTCATGATATTTAGTGTCACTCAGATTAGAATTCATGCATAAAATTGTTTTAAGGACATTTTGACAAAAAAAATTATTTAAACATAATATTTTAGAAAAAGAATTAACTTAGAATAATCTTTTTTCCAAATGTTCTCCTTTTATGGAAAATTGTTCTATTAAAATAATATTTTGCCTGTATATAGCTCAGGCCTCTCTACAAAGGCTCAACTAGAATTTTTGAAAAGTTCACATTATTTTTAGAGTTACCATCAATTGAAATAATGATTCTCGTTTTTTTCTTAAAATTGCTCCCTTAGTTGTCGTAAAATATGAAAAAACCCACTTTTAAGTTATATATTTCAAAAATTCTAGTTGAGCCTCTGAACAGAGGTCTGAGCTATATATAGGCAAAATATTATTCTAATAGAAGCATTTTTCACAAAAAGAGAACATTTGTAAAAAAGATTATTCTAAGTTAATTTTTTTCCAAAATATTGTATTTAAATAAATTGTGTTTGTCAGAATCTCCTTAAAACAATTTTATGCATATATTCTTATCTAAGTGACACTAAATATCATGAAAGTTATCCATTTTGTGCGCTTTTGAAAATCACGGTTCCGAACGTAGTCGAATACCTTAAATACATTACAAGACATTTTGGATCTACATATACTTAAAATTCCATTTTTTCAAAAACTATAGCTAATCCTGTTAAAATTTGAGCAGACCTAATATATGTACTAAAGTTAAATAATTATCAGTAAAACAGTTCTGTGTGCACTATGATGTCAATTTTCAATCTTTCAGAGAGGAAGGGTCACCACTTCTCTTTACAGTTGAATACAAGTAAACTTCATTAAAATAAAACAGAAATATATGTATTTCTTTAACATTTGAAAAAGGAAATGACATTCTTGTTATCGAGAAATGTATAAAATTAGCTTTTTTAATGCCACGAACTTTGCTTAAAAGACAGCGAAAAGCTCAATGTGCTCACTGTGAGACAGTTAACTGTCAGGCTGTCAGCCAATGTGTCTTTTTTCAGTTTTCAGGAGGTAAAACGAGGAGAGAGAGGGTTGGCGTGAAAAATTTCATCATTTTCGTGAAAAAATTCTTGCTAACACATGTCTGCTACTTCCTGAGATGACATTTAAAAACTATTATTATATATTTTTGCAACATTTTTATTTATTGAAAACTATGTAAATCTTTGGATTTAAAAATAACGAGAACTGTTTAGATTTTCTCAAAACGAAGCGATACTTTTCTTAAAAGTACCTAGAAATTTCTTTGTTTTAAAGAAATCCTTTAAGAATGTTTATTTTTTCTTCTGCCGGAAGACGTTAAGTTTTACAGTTTTCAATTATGCCTTGCTGAGGCCTGAGAATTTCTCGTTGTCCGTTTTATTACTATATTAGCCCTCACCCACCCACTTCACTGGAATTTTTTGTTACAAACTATCCGACTCTTTGTTGTTGTTTTTTAATAATTTTTATTTAAGTAATCTTACCATTAAGCTTTTAAAACTCAGTGACGCAACAGCCCATTAGGGCCAAGGCCTACTGTGCCTATCTTAGTTTTCGTAACCTTGGGCACTGAGGTGCATGAGTAGATGCAAAAAAACCCCATAGTAATTAGTTCTCAGGTAAGTCTTGTACTCAGTTATCGACCCATTGAAGGGATGAAAGGCTGAGTCGACCTTGCGCAGCCCGGGATTTGAAACTTGGGCCTGTGGCGTGGAAGCGCGGTACACTACCGTTCAACCATTGGGTTTCATTAAGCTTTTAATGTATTGAAAAATATTCCTTAAAATTTCGCCTCTTTATTTAAACAGGATAGAGCTTGAATTTTTTTAAGCGGAAGTATATTCATCTTCTACGCTTCCGTAACCCCTTTCCTCTTCGGAGTCTATTTCTATAAAACCTATTTTTAGCGAATATCTAATTAAAAAAAGCATGTTTCCGAAATTTTAAGTCTGTGGATTTAATAAATCTGAAACGGTATTTTTTTTCTAGTTAACTCCCGTAAGCCAAGCAATCCCCTATGGAGGCAATTTCAAGAAAACCTGTTCTTAGTGAATTTTTACTCGAAAGAAGAAACGTGTTTTCCAAATTTCAAGTCTGTAAGTCTAATCGTTCAAAAACGGGAATATTTTTGTTTGTAACTCCCCCGCAACCTCCCTGAGAAGTAATTTTTCTTAAGTCCCTTCTCAGCAGAAGGATGTTTGCCAAATTTCAAAGTCTACTAGCTCAAAAACTGGAATTCTTAGCGAATCTCTACTGAAGGAAAGAAACACATTTCAAGGTTTAATACCTCAAAAGTGAGAATTTTAGTTCCATATCTCCCCCGCAATTCCTTTTGGAGGTCGATTTTAGCAAAACCCGTTATTAGCGTATGCCTACACAACAGAAAGAAAATGTTTACTAAATTTCAAATTTATATGAGTCTAGTACTTCAAAAACAGGATTTTTTTTTACCCGTAATACTCCCATCAGTCTCCCCCTTGGGAGACAATTTTCACAGAACCCGTTCTTATGGGATTTCTACTCATCGAGAGAGAGAGAGAGAGAAATAAACACGCTTACCGAATTTCCTTAGATCTTATTTTGCAAAAAGGAAATGTTTCCATTTTATACCCCTGCAAACCCCCTTTGGGGTCGATATTTGCAAACTCCATTCGCAATGGTTCTCTAAACTAAACTAAATTCATTGGCGCAACAGCCCAAGAAGGCCAAAGCCTACTGTGCTCATCTCAGTTTTCCTGACATTCAGCGTTGAGATGTTTGAGCAGATATTCCGGTTAGGTGGTCTATCTGACGCTAAACCCACAGTGTTTAATTCCCAACCACTAACTTGGTACTCATTTATCAACTCACTGAAGAATGAAAAGTGGTGTCGACCTTGCCCGGTCCAGATTTGAACTCTGGACCTGCGGTGGGGAAGCACGATACGCTAACCCTGAGTCACTGGCTTGATGGATCTCTACTTAACAAAAGAAACATGCATGCCAAATTTCATTTCTATAAATCATATAGTTCCAGAGGTATTGTGATGAGTGAGGGAGTCGGTTTTCTCCTTTATCTATACATAGATCAAGACATTTCGCTACTGTTTTCAACCATGCATTAATAACAGAATAGAAATAAGATAACCATGAAAGCCTTCACGCGTAGTTATTACATAATGAAAAATAAAAGTGAAAATTTTTCTTCAGAATTTCTTAAACTGAATTTTAATTTTCAAAATTCGAAACACCATTTTGTTAAACTTTTAAAAATTATGTAAACTCTCAAATTGAAAATACTGTTTGAAACTTTTTGATTTATTGAAAAAAATCGATATAGATCAAGGAAAAATAAATTCAAAAATAATATTAATATGTTGTTTATATTTATCTAGGCCAATTTTTAATTTATCTTACCTTAAATTAAACGAGATTATGCTTCAGATTTTACATTGGAAATATAACGAAAACCATTTTGAAAAAATAAATCGATGAAAGTTATTTCCCTACTATCAACTATAAATTTTATTATTTAAGTTCTACAATGAAATAGACTTCCACTGCGTGAAAAGGGAATTGCGAGTAATGTAGATGAATAATTCTTTCATGCGTCTTTTTTTCATTAAGGTGGCTAACTGTTTCGATCAAAAATATGTGTAAAATAGAATCCTGAAAGCTGCTTAAAACATAGATGCATCCGATATTTTCATAAATGTGTCCGAGAATATAAAAAAAAATTCTTCTAAAGAATTTAACGTGTTACTAACAACAGAAATAATGCTTTTAAAAATGTATCATTCTCTATTTGAATTTATCAAGGTTTCATTTCTATATTAAATCATTTTGTGACGGATCTGTACGGCAATTCATCACTAATACTCTTGGGCGTCTTTGGGGATTGTAAATTCGCGTATACTTCCAACCAGCTCTAAAAGAAGAAACCGGGTTATGCAAATTAGTCAAAGTATTTAAGGAGAGTGTTTCAAGTTAACGGAAGAGTTTATATACCTAGAGAAAGGTTGAAGGAGTTCTAAGAAGATTCATGTTGATTGTGCGATTAGCGTCTCGTGGATCATTAGGCATTGATCTACAATTGGAAAGTTTGATACGCCTGGAAAGTGAGGAAGTAAAAGAAAGGTGAGATTTAAATTTAGATTATTGGATCATAAGAGTAAATATATAGTAAAGTTAGTGGGAAGTTAATGAATACTAGTAATTCAAATTACGTGTATGTCTCGGTCCTCTTATTCCGGTAGTCCCGTTCGATATTGAGTTTAATAGTTGATTAGTATCATATTTCGTGATTTAATTTAATAGTAAGGGTTACTCACATTGACGTATACATATTGATTAATCTTTGTAATTAGATGGTTGATAATTGATTCAAGTGAATAAATATAATTTGTTATTGTAAAAATGTCGTCTGGTCGTTCTTTGCCTCAATTCAATCTTGGTGTCCAGGGTGGAATCCAGGGGGATTCCGTCAATTTTATTAATATTTTCCCTGTTAATGTTATTGTTTATTAAAACTACATTTTTTACCCATTACAGATATGGGCTGTACAATACAGATAATGTTTCACATAACGCATTCGTCGAGAATTCTGTTCTTGCAGCTGGAGAGCGCTTAAAGTAAATCCGCAAAAGTGGAAAAACTTACTGACTAGTGTTAGTAACACCTCGATTAGAAAGCGTTAATAATGAAGCAGAAAATAACGTTTTATGTGGAAAAATCTATTTTTTAAATAAATTGTAATACTTACAGTTTTAATATTCGTTGCCTTTAAGCTTAAGTTTACATCAAATCGAAAAGTTAAAAGTTCGGAACACAAGATGTCAAAATATGTTAAATGATTTTGACACGTAAGAAATTAATTATAAAATACAACAAAGCCATTGCGAAATTTGAACTAACCCATTTTTGGAAATAATCTATATTCTCTCCAGTTCACTTTTTAAAACAATAATTAAAGAGAACTCGTGAGAAGTTAGTTGTGACATTAGACAAAATGGCAACGTCTTGTACTTTCAATTGTCAGTTTGAAAATCGTTTGGACTTGATTATGATGAGTTGTAAACAGTAGCGCACACAGAAATTTTTCAAGAAGGGGGGGGGAGGGTCCGTGTTCGAAAGTTCACCATCCTTGTATCATGTTCCTTTTGATTTTGTCGATTTTCGGGAATAAAACATTGTAAAAAACTAATTTTTGAATTAGCATTAATTAATAAAAATAATCATTAATAACAAGTAAGTAATTAAATTTTACGTACTATAATACTTAGAATTATAATCAATCGGAAAATTGAGGGGAGGGTCCGGACCCCCAGGACCCCCCTCCCCCTTGTGTGCGCCAAGGGTTGTAAATGTATGCATTTAGCTGGTCTTACACAACACAGTATCTCTATAAAGATTAATTTATATTTGCTTTCTTTGTATATATTTTATGTGTACACAAAGATTTGAAGAACTTTTTCACACACACTCTCTCCACGCATCTCCTAGAAACAATCCTTTCCAAAATATTTATTATTAGAATTGTTTATTTTTAGTTTGTTGTTTTTGTTTCATCGACGGACCAGCCACGCTTTTTTTTTTTTTTTTTTTTTTATTTAACCACACAACATGTATCACACAACTTATATATGCTATTTACAAGCGCAGCAAATTTTAAGTAATTTTTTATTGTGAGCTTCGACTATTAAGAGTCCTATATTAATGCTCACGTCTGAGTATTAAAGAGAAAATTTCTCGTCTATCTCGTTCCACAGAAATTTCTCAACTGCCGGCACCGCGCGGCAAGGAAGCATATTTGCATTTGTGCGCATGCGCCAACATCCCGCCTGGCCTTGCCATGTTCACATGCAAGAACTTGCAAATATCATAATTAGCACAATACATATAAATTTAGCAACTAATTAATTACAATGATTACAACAATTTAAATGTAATAATAAAGTTAAATCAACAATTTTACACAAATGAAATATAATATAGCAATACATATACACACAATTTACTTAGTATCAATTGGGAGAACAGCTATTTTACTAATAGCTCTTTTAAATTCTCCTGATTGAGTTTTAACCTTGACAACTCTCACTTTTCCATCTGACCCATGATATACTTCTAAGATTCGACCTAAAGGCCAAGTATTTATAGGTAAGAAATCCTCTTTGATTAAAACCATTTGACCAATCATTAGATCATTTTTTCAGTTATCCATTTCGATCTAGCTTGCAGTGTATTCAAATAATCAGATTTCCGTTTTTTCCATGTGCGTTGCACAACCTTGGTAATCTTTTCCCATCGACTGAGACGATTTTCATTTACATCTATTAAATTTGGCTCAGGTATTGATGTTATAGGTCTCCCTATCAAAAGGTGACCAGGGGTCAAAACATCGAAGTTATCTGCGTCGCTACTGAGGGGAGTCAGTGGACGCGAATTTAATATTCCCTCTACCTGAATCATAATAGTTTCAAATTCTTCAAAGGTAAAGTGAAGATTTCCTATCGCTCTTTTATGATGGTGCTTCACAGATTTTACACCTGCCTCCCAAAGACCTCCAAAGTGAGGGGACTTGGGAGGTATAAATTTCCAATCAATATTTTCTGACACGAAATATTTAGCTAAATTTTCATCCGGAAAATTAATTGATTTATGAAATTTCTTTAATATGGAGTTTGCTCCCACGAAATTAGTAGCTTTATCTGTGTAAATTTTGGAGCATTTATCCCGTCTACTAGTAAAACGTTTAAGCGTTGCTATCAAAGCATCGGAAGTGAGATCCGATAATAACTCGAGATGGATAGCCTTCGTAGAAAAACATATGCAAACACAAATGTACACTTTATTTAGAGTTCCCTTTCTCTGATTTTTATATTTAACTAAAAAGGGACCGCATAAATCAAGTCCAGCAATAGTAAATGGGCTCGATATGTTTACTCTTTCACTGGGCAAATTACCCATAATTTGTGAAGAGAGAATGGGTCTGCTTCTGAAGCATATCACACATTGATGAACGGTTTTACGAGCGATGCTACGACCTCTCAAAGGCCAAAATTTTTGTCGTACAGCATTTAACAATCCCTGTGGGCCAACGTGAAAGAATCTTGTATGCAAGCTGTTAAAATAAAGTTTACTTAATTTTGAACCTTTTGGTAAAATCGCAGGATGCTTATGGAGATATGGCACAGTAGCATTTTCTAATCTTCCACCTACGCGAACTATTCCTTCCCCATCTACAAATGGAAATAAATTAGAAATACAACTTGGAATTTCTTTTTTATCAAACAAGGATCTTTGAGCATGCTTAATCAATTTAATTTCTGACTCCTTGAATTCGGCTACAGTTAGAGGTCCAACCTTTTTTGACTTATTCCTACAGTTGTAGTTGAATCTGAAAATATAAGACAAAATATTAATAACTTTGAAATAATTATTAGAAAGTTCTAAAAGTTCGTCGAGGATGCTAGAGGAATCACTATTCAGCAAGACAGTCTCTTCACTTCTGTCAGATTCAAGCAATTTTTTTCTTTCTTGAACTACAGTCTCTTTCTCATTTTCGGTGAGGTAGTCTAACTCAGGAACCACTTGCTGAAAATTTTTAGGAAATTCAGAATTGGACAAAAATTCTGCACCTGTCCACCACCTGGAATTTGACACCAGACAGTCAGCGCTCAGTCCACGAGAGGGGAAGTCTGCTGGGTTTTCCTTACCAGCACAATGGTACCATGAGTGGGGATCTGTTAGGCTGGTTATTTCGTTGACTCGGTTAGCAACAAATTGCTTCCAACGAATCTTGTTACCCTTTATCCAAAACAGAACTATTTTGGAATCAGTCCAGTGATATTGTAAACAGGATCTTTTAAGATTCACGATCTTTTTCACCTTAGATGCCAAACGAGCAGCGACTAGAGCTCCAAGTAATTCTAGTCTGGGCAGGGTTAAACAGTTTAATGGTGCTACATGGTTTTTTGAAGTCACAAGTTTAACAGAAATTTCATTCCTTGACTTTGTTCTCAAATATATGGCTGCGCCATATGCCTTTTTGCTGGCGTCGCAAAAGCTATGCAACTCTACATCATCTTCCAGCAAAGTAGAATCTAGAACTAGTCGAGGTATTTTTAGATTTCGTAAGTGGGGTAGCTCCTCACACCATTTTTTCCACTCCTTTTCAATATGTGTTGGCAAAGGGTCGTCCCATTGAATTTCTTCCTTCCAGAGATCTTGAAGGAGGCATTTCATTCTAACGGTAAAAGGAGAAATTAACCCTAATGGGTCAAAGATTTTTCCAACTGCTTGCAGTATGAAGCGTTTCGTATTTTTATCTAAGGAAACAAATTCCAATAGACTTTTAGTATCTGTAGTCAAGTAATCTTCATTAGTGTTCCATGATAGTCCTAGGACCTTTGTTCCATTTGCTCCTAAACTTACAGTTTCATGTACAGGATGTACATTAAAATTTTCTTTCTTCCATTGCTCCATTAAATTAGCATCATTAGTAATTCATTTTCTGAGGTCCATTCCAGCAGCTCCCATAATATTTTTTGCTCTTCGTGAAGTTTGAAGAGCTTCTTCAAAATCGTTACCACCGGAAATAAGATCGTCAACGTAGAAATTTCTATCTAAAAGTTCTACAGTGTCAGGGAATTCATGTTTATATTTCTCAATATGATGCCTAATCGTGGCTGCCAGAAGAAATGGACTTGAACTAACACCAAATTTTATTCGATTAAAATGGTATACCTGTAGTTTAGGCCTTTTATGAACACACGGTTCGTCATCACTCCAGAGAAAACGAACGGCATCTTTGTGTTCGTCAGCAAGACAAATTTGTAAGAAAGCTTGTTTAATATCAGAACAAAAGGCTATTGTATTCAATCTAAAATTAATTAATATGTCTAAGAGATTGGGATTTAAATTAATTCCTGGCCATAAACAATCATTTAATGAGAGTTCATTATTTTGATGACTTCAAGCGTCAAATACAATTCTTGTTTTTGTTGTTAAGCGATCATCTTTTCTTATGGCCTGATGTGGTAAATAATATACAGGTCTTTTTAATTTGTTATCTGTAATTTCGGTTTTAACTTCTTCTATAATACCCTGTTCTGTGTAATCGCGAATGATTTCACGGTATTGCTGATATAATTCCGAATCATGACCAAATCTTCTACATAAATTTTGGAAACGTTGTTTAGCTAGGGGATAATTATCGGACAATTCATTATAGGATTTTCTAAAGGGAAGTTGCACGATATAACGGCCTTTTTCGAATTCAACAGTTTCTTTAAAAATGTCTATAGCTTGATCCCTTTCATGAATAACTGGATCATCTCGTATCCCCAAACCCTCTAAATCAAAAAATAATTTTAAAGTATCTTGAATAGAGTCATTGTTTACTAAAAAACACTGTCCTTGTTTATTAGTTTGTCTTTCTTCAAGATTACCACACGCAATCCACCCAAATTCGCTTTCTTTGAAAAACAACTCTTCATTTATTTTATACGTATTCTGTTTTAAAACTTTAAAAAATATATCAGCGCTAATCAAAGCTTGAACTTCGTTTGCTTCATAAAATGATTTGTCAGCTAACGTCAAAAACTTTGGAATTTCCACATTGGAAATATCTAAACTTGAGGAGGGTGTAAATTCAGTTATTTTGTCTACAATCAAGAAATCTGCTGGTTCAGCAAATTTGCTGTCATCGTTTGAAATAATTGTTTTTAATTTCCATTTTATGTTCTGTGATAATCCATTTAAACCGGATACTGGTGTCTTTATTTTTTCCTTTTTTATTCCTAAGCAATTACTCATTCTTTCGGTGAGTACACAGATATTGCTAGCGGAATCTAGTATAGCTCTCAATTTTATTTTTTGATTATTTGCTCCGCGAACATATATTTCTGCTGTTGAAAACAGAACATTTTTTTTATTTATTTCATCGAGCCATGTGTTATTACTCAACACCGATGCCGGATTATTCGGATTAGAATTCTTGTTAACTGTTTCGCAATATTCTTTTTCATTTCCGTTATCTAAAGGATTTTTTATTTTCGATTTATTAGAATTTCGAGTACATATCAAATAACTGTGTGAATCCCCGCATTTGCATCGATATTTGGAAAGGCAATTAATTTGAATATATGGTTAGATTTTAAACACAAATTACAAAGTTTGTGTTTGCGAATGAATTTTAGTCTTTCGTCAATACTGAATTTTAAAAAAGTAGGACATTTATTTATTGGGTGTTGTGACTTACACACTATACAATTTTTGTTTTTATTTTCGTTAACTATAAAAGCTTTTGGCTTAGAATTGTTGGCACACATTTTAATTGGGTTCACTTTGGCATTTCTATCAACAGACACAGACAATAAAACGGATTCCCGTTGTTCTAAGAATTCAATAAATTCTTGAAATGTAGGGACAGTTTTGGATTTATGTGATAATTCAAAATTCTTTCTCGATTCTCTATCAAGTTTTTCTACTAGAATATTAATAAGTAAAACATCGGATAATTTATTTTGCTCATATTTAAGTACTTTTAATGCTCGTAAATTTTTTTGAACGCAATCAATCATATTTCTAATTTCTTTGGAATTTTCATTTTGTATTTTTTCAAGCTTCAAAATATTTTGAATATGAATATTGATTATTAATCGTTCATTTTCGTATCTATTTTCTAAAAACTCATATAAGGAATTAAAATTATCAAAATTACTGCATAAATAATTAACTTCATGAGTTAAACAAGATCTGAGGTAGTATAGCTTCTGAGATTCACTCAGTAGTATGTTATTTGTGATCAGATCGTCAAATTGGATTTTAAAGGAACTAAATTCTTCGTATTTTTCCGAGAACTTGGGTAAAACTAAAGGAGGTATTTTAGTTTTTATTTCGAAATTATCATTTGTTTTCATTACTGCCCCAGAACTTGATTTCTTAGAGGAATTAAGAATAGTTTCAATTCTTACCTCTAATGACTCAAGGTGAACTTCAAGAAGATGGAGATCTTCGTCTACGGCAGTTAACTCTGCATCTTTCACATTAGGAATGGCGTAATAGTTTTTGCGGAGTTCCTCCACATTTTTTTGTAGTGCAATCACAGTTCTTAGCTTTACTTTTATTTCAACCGAATCGGTTTCTTCGTTGGCACTTTCAATGAACGTTTCAATTCTGCTTATTTTACCTTCCAAGGTACTTTTTAATCTGTTTTCCTTATCCATAATGCACTGATCGCTCCTGGCACGAGCGGAACCAGAATGTTTATTTTTAGTTTGTGTTTTTGTTTCATCGACGGACCAGCCACGCTTATTTCTTTTTTACTTTTTTTATTTAACCACACAACATGTATCACACAATATATATATGCTATTTACAAGCACAGCAAATTTTAAGTAATTTTTTATTGTGAGCTTCGAGTATTAGAGTCCTATATTAATGCTCACGTCTGAGTATTAAAGAGAAATTTTCTCGTCTATCTTGTTCCACAGAAAGTTCTCAACTGCCGGCACAGCGCGGCAAGGAAGAATATTTGCATTTGTGCGCATGACGTTGGCGCGCATGCGCCAACAAGAGTATTGTTGCTATTGTCCCTAAACATCGTGCATGCCTTTTTTCTGTTAGTGAGTTACAATAGTACACTGCTAGCCACCGTAAATGCAACACCAAGAAAGACAAGAGATAACACAACAAAATTTATTTTGTAGATAACATGTTGATCAAGTATCAAATTATTAAATTTATAGACTTCTGTGAAGTGTGGTTCCTGCCAGAATCAGTAGCCATAGTAGCCGCCTTTGTTGGAAATCACCGCTGCCACACGCCTCGACATTGATTCAAAGAGACTTTGGATGTGTTCTTGGGGTACAGCAGACCAAGCAGCTTTCACACGCTACCAAAGTTGATCTGGTGGGGCAGCTGGGGGTAGTAATCTGGGTCAATCGTTGAGCAACCATGGACCACATGTTTTCTATCGGCGAAAGATCCGGAGAGCGAGCCATCCAGTGAATCAATTCAATCTGGTGATTGACGAAGAACTTTCGGATAATGCGTGCCACGTGTGGTCGCGCACTATCCTGTTGAAATATGGTTTTGGCCAAGCCCTGAAGGTAAGGAAAGTCAATTTGCTCCAACACCTCGGAAATGTAGCGTTGGCTGTTTAAAGTACCGACAATGCGTACTAGAGGATTGTGAGAGTGATATCCAATACCGCCCCATACCATAATACCCGGTGCAGGACCAGTGTAGCGGTGCACAACGTAGCTGTTCAGCATCCTCTCTCCACGGTGTCTCCAGACTCGAATCCGACCATAGTGGTGTTGCAGATAGATGCGAGACTCGTCACTAAGGACAACTTCATTCCATTCTTCCGCCCACATCCTTCTTTCATCGCACCATTGAAGGCAGAGACGTCTGTTGTTCTGCGTCAAGGATAGACCAAGCAATGGACATCTTGTGGACAGACCACTCTCCTGTAAACGACGTCGAATGGTACGCGCAGACACTGAATGATGCGTTACAGACTCAATGTGCTGTGCTGTGGTTCGTGATGTGACTGAGTGATCCGTCACTGCCATGCACACAATTTGCCTGTCCTCACGTGAAGTGGTGCACTGAGGTGGATGCGGTCGACCACGTCGGTCCGTCGTACCCTCCTACATCCAACGGTTACATATCTGCATTACAGTTTTTTTGGTTTCGTCCAACACGACTACCGATTTTCCTGAAAGATAATCCACAATCTCGGTAAGCCACTATCCTTCCTCTATCGAACTCGGATACGCTGATCGCTGTTTTCTACGAGACATAATTTTTGGTTTTTTGAAAAAACCACAAGAAAAACACAATTGCCGAACTTGAAATCGTCGAAGTCTCCAAGCCTTAAATAGCGCTTTGAGGTGTCGCCACAGGCGCGCGTGATGTGTGTCTGCTCTGAAATTCTAATCATTTGCATATCTCACCTCCGCTAATGCATGTTGTAAATTTCATGTAGTTTGCATGCTTCCTTCAGGGTGTTGCATTTACCGTGGCCAGTAGTGTAATTTCAAAACACGTGTATCTATTATATTGCATAAGATTTTTCTCAGCTTTTAAAATATGAGATGAGCTGGTTATAGCTATAAGACTGATTTAATCCCACTAAAAAAGCAGTCCTGGGCCTTGTGTACTTATACTGATATACCATATGTAGATAGATTCATTCTAATCTTGTAAAATAATCGCTCTTCAAAAATCACCTTTTTTGTAAAAAATGTCTTTAACATTTTTTTAGTGAAAATGTTTCTAATTGTGTACGAATACTTAAAATTTCTGTGAATAATACGATATTTCAACCGTCTTTAGATTTTGATTGAAAATACATATTTTAGATGAAAAAATATTTATATTTCCCCAATGTTATATGAGTATTTGTGTGTCATATGAAATTAAAACATTTTGCACAAATTAATGTTTATTATTTCAGTTCAAACATATTTTAAACCAGATTTTTATTTATATTTTTTATTCTTGCTACCCTTAAGAACGAGTTTTTTATTTGTCAGAATTTTTATAATGCACAAAAAGTGCATTTATAAATATGAGTGAAGTTTTTAATTATTTCTCGTCGACTCAAATTAAATACTTGAGAACATTAATAAATTTTTTCTGTAACAGCAAAGAAGGATTTAACTCAGAAAAAATTATAAATTCACTCCAATCTGTAGTGCTTTTTTATATGAAGTATTTGTGTCTTAGGTGACATATACGAAGAGGGGGGGAAATCCTTTTTTTTTTAATTTATATCACTTTGCGATTCTTGTTTTATCTTGTTTCCTCTTGAAAGGCACTTAATAAAAGTGATTATAATGTGAGAATATAATTTTTAATTAGATGCTTTCATTAAATACGAGCATATGCGTCGGAATTAAGTATTTTACAAATATCAAAGTAAAGGTATGTTTTAACCATCGAAAATTAAAAGTAAGAAAAAGCGTTGATGAAAGAAAAAGTGTTCTATTTTTTATCTGAGTAATAAAAATTTTAGAATCAACAGATTTAAATATGAAGGTATTTCTAAATTGTGTTAAGTAACTGTTTTAGAAGAGAATGTAAGGGATGTATTGACTTGTAATGATTGACTAGTTACATGTACCTCTTCTTCTAATTTGAAATAATTTTTAACCAAGAAAAGGTATAAATACCAGAAGTAACTTAAAAGATATACTTAAGTTCTATTATTGCGTTTTTGCTTGTTAGATAGAATAATATATCCTTCACATTGGATGTAATCTAAACAGAAAATGATAATGTGTTTTACAAAAACACAATCAATCAAAATCAATGCAATAGCAACAATGTATTTTACAATTACAATCACAAACTACACAATCATCTCATTGAACTAAAATGGTGATGATTTTTTAGTAATGGAAATAGTATTGAACAAAACTGCATTACAAATTAACCCTTTATTTACCGCATTATGATTTACTGCAGTTTTTTTTTCATACAATATTTTTTAAATCACTACATTGAAAATCAAGGGATATGCATAAACAATATACTCAACTTTGGAAAATTTAATTAGTTAAAACTAATTAATTACTTAAAAATATTCAACTGTAAAATTAATTATATACACTGTTCGCTTAAAATAAATAGTCAAGTCGTTTTCTAAGGACTTCGTTAACATATACAAAAATAAAACACCTTTTGACATTAACTATTTTTTCGGAACAAAATTTTGACAGTCTTCCCAATTCGTTGAAAACGCCGTCAGCTGAAAACGCAACTTCTGCTATAAAACTATTCGCCTTCCCCGCTAAAGTACTCATAATAGAACCCGTGCTACCATATATCTTGGAAGAGTAGATTTAAAAGAATATTCTTGCTAAGTATCGTCAGAGTATTCGTAAAAATGGTTATTCTATGTAATTTTAAAGTGAGAGTGGTACTTAAAAGTACTGTCGTAAATAAAGGGTTATAGGAGTTTCAAACATAATATTCTACGTTTATGAATGATTTCACTTTCAAAGATAAACTATTCCAACGAGCTGAGAAGATTAAAAATAAGAAAAATTACAGCTTCATCTTTATTATTCTTAATGTTTTTGAAGTTAACTTTTGCACTTTTGAATTTGAACTAAAATAAGTTCTTGAACCCTAATCAAGGATATATGTTGATAAACAGGAATTTTGTAATAAATTTAAAATATAAAGTTGCGTTGATGGATCAGTTATCAGTATTATTAGTAAAAATTTTAGATATAACTCTAGAAATAACATATAATTAATGAGAATGCTGTGTACAGGCAGTTTTTTCTTCCATATTTCCACTTGGTATTTTCCATTGCCTTGGTTAAGTTGACTCTTCTCGTTCTTTTCAATATAATAGTGGGTAAAAAAGGAAGAAAATACATTGAAAATCGTTTAACACAAAACTGAGGGGACTGAAATATTTTTTGTGTGAAAAGAATTTCGTGTTAAAGGAGATTTTAGGGGGGGAAACCACATAATCAGTAAAATAAATATTAGAGAACATATATGTACATATGCAAGTATTTAATAAAATCAATGAAAACAAAGTCACTTACAAGAACTTAATGGAATTTTAGACAAAATTTTTAATTCTTTAGAAAAACAAAACGTTCATTGAGTTTTGGGAAAATAATCTGTTATTAATGGTTAACCTCTAATTAAATGGTTTGATTCCGATCATTTTGTTATTCATTTCACCATTCGAATCTGCGTCTAAATAACTCAGCATAATTTTCAGGATGCTCCTCGGTTCGGATGACGTGGGAACAGGAGTTGTATATTCATTTCATTTTCGTTGTCGGAATCAGCATCAATAATATATTTGAGCTTTAAAGAAACTGTTAACTATCTTTGTCTGCCATAATTGGAGCTGTACACACACTATCTTCATCTACCGCAACGAAATCTTCCGATAATACAGTAGGACAGTCCCTTAATACAGGAACTTTCTCAGGCATTTAATTAAACGTCCGCTTAATTTCAATTTCCTCCTGGAGTTTTTTTTCATTTCATTCCCAGAAAAGGTAAACATTTTCCTGTTAAGACAGTGTTTCTCAAACTTTCGATATTGGCGACCAAAAATTCAATCATAATTTTCTTCGCGCCCCCTTCATACAATAACAATGTATTGAATTCGACAGTACTATACTTGGACGCTAAAACTGCAATATGACTCACCTCTTTAAGTGCCACCGGTGTATATAAACGATCGCACAGCCAATGTGTTAATTCCCCCGGACGTATATATACGTCTTTCCGAAGTACAATTTTTTCTGTGAACTGCTATCTATAAAATTATTCCAAAGGCTTTGGTATGCAATAAACGACTTTGACCGTGTTTGCGAAGAATTTGCTTATTTATTTCTCCCATCCACAATACATAGCATAACTTTTGATCGGCAATTAAGGGATTAACTGTAAACCGTACAAATTATCAACATTATTGCTAATTTTTGCAAATAATTTTAAATATGACAAGCCCATGGGGTCACCGGTAATTGTTAAACTTGTTCTTAGTATTGTTAAGTTTATTACAAAATACATTGCGCAGTACTGATATATTTTGAGCTGTATTACGTCAGTGTAAATGCGTACTTTATTTCTTATTATGTCAGAATGTATTTTGTTTGTTTCCTTTCAGTAAATTAATAACTTTTTTTAAATAGTCTTTTGTTTTTGACTTTTTAATATGCTCGCGTCCCTCTTGTAGGGTTATGACGCCCCTCTAGGGGGCGCGCCCCACATTTTGAGAAACATCGTGTTTAGAGAAAAATAATACGTGAAAATGCATAGTAGTTTGTCGGGACTGTTGTATTATTTCGTGTTAACCGGTATTTCGCTTTAAGCGTTTTCGCTTTAAACGTGTTTCACATCTAATTCCAATATCAATAGTTTCTAATTTTTTGAAGATGACCCTTAAAACAGTCTAATGTCTTGTTTGGGACGCATTACATTTGCCTTCATTACTGATTTATTTTGCTCTATAGATTCTACTCCTTTCAGAAAGTACTCAATCATTCTTCTCAATTTATGCAAATAGATTATGAAGTACTAGCTTAACTGCTTCTTCCAATTTATTCTTTATAAGATTTCTCCTATAAACATTTTAAAAAGATGTAAAGTTGTGTGTTTCTCTGACAGAAAAACATAACATTGTGAGATAAATGTTTATATTATACACTGGTGTGCAAAAATTAAGGACGAGACGGTTTTTTCAATATAACTTTGTACAAAAGCTTTCCAAATCAACACATTTAATACCGTAAGATCCCCAATACGTAAGGACATGTGTAATATGTAAGCAACACTTACTAAAAGAGAAATCAGAGGGTTAAAAAGAAGCTTGATGGAAAAAGTAGCATGGAGCGCAATGCGACTGAAGGCCGAAACATCCCTGTGATGGGTGTCCGGCAAGAAACATCCGGTCTTTAGTAGGGGATATGATCTCCCCTGACTACTAGGCAGGTTTCACAGCGTCTGCCCATGCTGAGAATGAGGGTGTCAATGAGTTGTTGAGGTATTGCTGCCCATTCGTCTTGCAGCGCCAATCGAAGCTCCCGAATCGTTACTGGTGGTAAGGTACGAGCTTCCAAGTGTCTGCCTAGAAAATCCCATACATGCTCGATGGGATTGAGATCCGGAGATCGTGCCGGCCAATCCGTACGTTCATTATCCTCACTCTCTAAGAGCTGTTCGGCAGCTACTGTGCGATGACATGGTGCATTGTCGTCCATGTAAAGGAACTGCAGACCCATAGCACCTCTAAAAAGACGCACATATGGAAGAAGAATCTCGTTACAATAACGGGTCCCGTTGACTGAACCTGCGTCGAAGATGTGAAGGTCTGTACGACTACCAAGCATGATGCCTCCCCAAACGAGAACACCGCGACCTCCATACCTGTCCCTTTCAATGGTGTTCGATTGATGATTGCGGCTTCCCCGCTCTCTCCAGATGAGTATGCGATGAGAATCGCTACTCAAACTGAATCTGCTCTCATCTGTAAAGAGTACTCGTCCCCATTCATTGTCTCTCCAATTCCGGTGTTCCCGGCACCACAGAGAACGCCTTCTCCGATGGGCAGGCGTTAAAGGTACACACCGTACAGGGCGTCGTGCAAACAGACCACCACCGTGCAGTCTTCTGGCCACGGTAAAACGCGATATCGGTCGTCCAGTCGCCTGTGTCGTGTGTCTAGCGATTTCTCCCGCTGTCTGCCGCCTTTTTCTTCTGGTCTGTAAGACAATGTACCGGTCATCTGCGGGTGTGGTTCCTCGTGGACGACCACTGCTGAACCCCCGAATAGCTGTTCCTGTAGTTTGAAATGGTCTCCAAAGTCGTGAAACGATGCTGTGAGCAATTCCGAACTCTGCAGCCACACTTGTCACACTGCGGCCTTCCTCCAACTTCCCAATGATTCGACCTCGGGTAAAAGCATCCAGATGTCGTCTAACAGATTGATTATTCGCCATTTCTCGCTGAGGCAGCAAATCGGTGTGATTTTAACTGCTATACGGCGTGCAATCTCTTTGCCAGAAATACTGATCTTACACCGACAACATGCTTTATACTACTCAGACACTCCCCCATTACGTCTACCTGCATATCTGCGCATGTGCTACCGTACATCACGTTACTTAATCTCCTGATTGGTCTTTCTGTCCACTCTGCCTCTTCGTTCAGCTGATATGCTAATTTTTCGACTTCATCCTTAATTTTTGCACACCAGTGTAATTTATTGAAGCACACGGAGATATTATTTCTTCTTCACTGAAGCGACAGCCTCGGATGGACCCTAGATTTCTGCATAATTTCATTCCAAACCTCCTGATCCTGATTCCAATTCGTCACCGTAATACAGTGTTTCTCAACGCCCCTAGGGGGCCGGCGTGCCCCCTAGGGGGCGCAATAACCCTTCAAGGTGGGGGCGTGAGCATATCGAAAATAAAAGGTTAAAAAAATAAGTTTACTGGAATGAAGTAAAACAAAATAATTTCTGACATAATAAAAAAATACAGATTTACATTGATATGATATATATATCATCTGGTGAGAAAACTTCATCAAAAATAAAAAAAAGATTCTACTTTGAACGCTAATTAGCTATCTTTGATCCTATAAATAAATAAATAAAAATATTTTGTTTGCTTTGATACTTTACGATGAGAGTTTTTTTTATTACGTTTCTTTTCACCTAAAATATTACTTTTGCTGACCTTTGAACTTACTGGTATGGTTATCTGCGTCCCTTTTCTTTAGTGAACTTGTAAATTATATACTTCTGTTGCGTTTTTTTTCAATGTGAAGGAGTTTTATGATATATGGATAAGCATATTGAGCATTTTGAAGGTTTATTTGGCAAAGATTTATTTTTATGAGTATTCTGAAACAAATAATACATAATGAAAAGCGTTTTACATAATTCTTTTTTTGAACGTTTTTCATTTTTTTATATTGAATACACTATAAACACGGAAGCGTTGTGCATAGTCATCCCAGAATCAAGAAATCGTTAATTCTGGAAAAACTATTTGTTACCAATGATCTTGACAGAGAATCCTTCAACAGGGAACTAAAAGGAATTGATCACATATCTTCTTTTTTGGGAGTGGCAAACATTTTTTTAGAATTTTAAGGTATTTGTTTTGACCGAGTTTCCGCCGCGACCACTTTTGTTCAAAAATATTTTCTTGAACATGCTGCATTTTCCCTTATGGTTTTTTCCCTTATGTCCCTTAAACCAGTGGTTTTATCATAATGTGATAATGTACGACTGATTATGGTTTATAAATGTAAATGAGCAGAATATAAAAAAAGGAATGGGTATCTGTGATCTCCCTGAAAGGAAATTGAAACTGATCAAACAAGGAAAACACTTGCTGAAATAATGCATATTAATCATGATAGCGAAAGTAAATTTGAGAACAGCAATGAACATGAAAAAGAAATTTTCAATAGCTACATTAAGAACTCCATTAAGAAACATATGAAGCCATAAGTGTACCGCAAGATGCACTTCGCCCTGTCAAAAAGACACAAGCAAGAAAAGTTCAACAGGATATTTGTCGTTCATCAAAGGATATTAAATCTACAATAACGTGAACAACTTGTGACAGTTTTGCTTGCAAATAGCTTTCCTGTAATAGGGAAAAGTGCTGTGATTTGTGTCCTTCATTAAGGTCACGCACATTTGGAACAATTTAGTTCAGTTTTATTGGATTTTTTTCTCAAATTATCATTGAAAAATCCTTGAAATAGGTTAGTATATTTTCTCTTAGTTAAATTATTCGCTGAAATTGTGATTTTTATCATGTATATTAAAAATAATTATAAAAAAAGAATTGGGGTGAGTCAATCCGCGTGACCATTAACGTTAGTATCGAGTGCACACCTGATCCCTCGCTACAACATTTTGAAGTTTTCTCGCTTTAATTATTAAAAATAACACAATTGTTAATCATTGGAATTTTACATTCTTTTTTATTATTTAACATTAATTCTAAATGCTAATTCTGCGAGGCTTAAAATTACAGTTCGTTCAAAACCATTTATAATATAAGCATTCATTTCAAAAAATCATTTTACATTTTTGTATACATTATCATGCACTTGGTTTTACTCTCCTAACAATTAAGCTATTATATCACGAATAATGTATTATCATTTTTAAAAATTAAACTCGTGTTAAGAGTGGGTACTTCAGCCTATATAAGAACAAGTTTAATAATTATTAGAGACTTCCATGGACTTCTCTTGCAGAGCAAAGTTTTTCAAAGGAAAGCTAAAAATTATAAATTGACACTGAGTTATTTTTTGATATTTAGCTGAGAAATCTGTATTTTGTCCTCAAAGTAGCCATCGCAGAAAATCCGGATTCACAAAGGTATGATGTTGAAAATGGTAATAGTATACGAAATGCTTTTGTTTTCAGTGCAGAAAATTCAGCATCCACCTCTATCCAGAATTCAAAGAGTGATTATTACAAAATTGCCTTTTAATTTCGTCACTGGATGTGAAATCTATCAAGATCTCTTTTTCGGCAGTTGAGAGCCCTTCTGAAGTATTTGAAATGGATCCCTAACCCATTCTTAACTTGCTATCAATTTGTCCTCGTCTGTGTACTTGTTGATGCTTTATTACTGTCGAATGCTCGCTGCGATTTAAAAATATATTTATGATATTGTTTTAATCCACTGCCTTAAATACTTAATACCGTGAATTACAATTAACACGTGAATTATGAAATGTACATTTAAGAGATATTCGGTAGCTAATTGACTCGTCCAAGACTGACTGGAATTGTACGAGGTACAGCATTTTTTTTTACATGTTTTGTGCAGACGTCCCTTAGGTTGCCCAGACTCACGTGAACGTTCGTGAGAATGCCAGATGTAATGGATATGATAGAGAGCAACATATATTAGAATATTTTTAATGACATTTGTACTTTTAGAGATGAATGATGAAGGAAATAAATCTTTAATTAAATATAATTTATGAATCTGTTTCAATTTAAAAATTAGAGAAAGAAAAATAACATAATTAACATATTACTTAAAAGTAATTTACTTAATATATATATTACTTAAGAGTAACATATATAAAAAAAATTTATACTTATCTTATTAATTTCTACGGTTTATAATTAAGATCACGCTATAGCTTTAGCGTCAAAGTACATTATTATTGCATTCAATATATTATTATTATTATATAAGGGGGCGGGGGCGATAAAAATTATGATTGAAAATTGGGTCACCAGTATTGGAAAGTTTGAGAAGCACTGCCGTAATAGCTTTTCAGGTCTTTTTCCAGGCAGACAAACCGCCTAAGTTTTGATTCCCCTCTTTTTCAAACACCAAATGATTTAACATAAAGGATCTTTTTAGTGGCTCGCGATTGCCATCCAGTCTCATTAAGTGTCTTGTCTTTTTGATCATTTTTATTGCTATAAGCTTAAGGTATCCGACTACGTTCGGAACTGTGATTTTGCAAAAGCATATAAATGGATAATATTTAAGATATTTAGTGTGACTTAGATTAGAAAATGTATGTAAAATTGTTTTAAGAATAGTATTACAATGCAAAATTATTTAAGTACAATATTTCGGCAAAAAATTAACCTAGAATAACCTTTTTTCAAAATATTCTCCTCTGTGAAAAATACTTCTATTATAATAATATTTCGCCTGAATATAGCTCAGACCTCTGTACAGAGGCTCAACTAGAATTTTTGAAATATATAACTTAGAAGTGGGTTTATCCATGTTTTACGCCAACAGAGGAGAGAAATTTTAAGAATTGATTGATTGATTGATTGAATATTAACGTCGCACTGTTCAGCTACACGAGGGCTTTTGGCGACGGACCACGTAATTTTGAACCATGGTCAAGTGACGTGGACGACACCTGAGCTGGCACCCCCCTCTCCTAACTACCACACCACACCAACGGGAGGACGTTTCAGCTCTCGACAGATTTAACGTGCATCGCTGCCCTACACGGCGGGTCTTTAGTGGTACTGGGCTCGAACCTGTGACAAAGCAAGCCACAGTCCGATACCTATACCACTCGGCTACAGCGGCCACGAAATTTTAAGAAAAAAACGCCGATAAAATTATTTTAATGGGTTGTAACTCTAAAAATAATGTGAATTTTTCAAAAATAATAGTTTAGCCTCTGTTGAGAGGTCTGAGCTATATACAGGCAAAATATTACTGTAATATACGGTGTTTTTTTAGAGGTATAGAACTTTAAATTGCAATAAAACAACGATGTATTATTCGATTGAAATGAATTTTTTTTTATTCGAAAGATAATCTTGTGGCATTACATTTTAAATATGATCAAGCAAGGCGTAGTTTCGTCGAATGGGCCGAAAAGGAGATTGCCGTTGTTCCCGATTTTCATAAGCGAATTTTGTTTAGCGATGAAGCGCACTTCTGGTTGAATGGATACGTCATCAAACAAAACTGCCGCATTTGGAGTGAAGCTAATCCACAAGTGTATGTCGAAACACCGTTACATCCAGAAAAACTGATTGTTTGGTGCGCCTTATGGGCTGGTGGAATCATTGGTCCGTACTTCTTCAAAAACGATGAAGGCCACAACGTTACAGTCAATGGTGATCGATATAGAGCCATGATTACTAACTTTTTCATTCCTGAATTGAACAATCATGATGTCCAGGAGCTGTGGTTCCAACAAGACTGCGCAACATGTCACACAGCTCGTGCCACAATCGATTTATTGAAAGACACGTTTGAGTTCTAGTTTCACGTTTTGGACCTGTGAATATGCCTCCAAGATCTTGTGATTTAACACCGCTAGACTATTTTCTGTGGGGTTATGTAAAGTCATTGGTCTATGCGGATAAGCCACAAACGCTTGACCATTTGGAAGACAACATTCACCGTGTTATTGCCGATATACGGCCACAAATTTTGGAAAAAGTCATCTAAAATTGGACGTCCAGATTGGACTACATCCGAACCAGCCATCGCAGTCATATGCCAGAAATCATATTTAAAATGTAATGCTACAAGATTATCTTTCGAATAAAAAAAATTCATGTCAATCGAATAATACATCGTTGTTTTATTGCAATTTAAAGTTCTATACCTCTAAAAAAACACCCTTTATATCTTTATATGTAATCTATATTTAGTCAAAAAAAAATAAGGTTAAGCAATATGATATGTATTTTTCTCTCTTGGGCATTATATAGCTTTTAATTCGACTGCTAATTGAAAACATGTTTTATTACAAAGCATATCAGTTCTGTATTAAAAAACATTGTTTCAATCAATACAGATAAATAAAAATAAATTGAGTAATAAAATAGTTATTTAAAAATTCTGACCACCTTGATTTCTTAGCATTTGCAAAGGCATGGAGAAACTAAACCATTTTCCAAAGTTCTTTAAAACTTGAAAATTAAGGACTTTTAAAAAGTAATAAAAGAGATTAATCTTCACTTTTTCTCTTAATATGAATACCCTTTGTTTCAAATTATAGCATATTATACAGTTATTTTGATTCTCTCAAAATGAATTAGAAATTGAAATTGAAATGAATTTGAAATTGAATTGAATGAATTAGAAATGAATTAAAATCTTTATGTAAGATTCTGTTTTTGGCGACATAAAATGAAGTTTTCCATGGGCTGGGTTTTTTAATACTGAGCAGGGTAGTTTTACACTCTCAAGCTACATTATGATTGCGAAAAATGACAAAAATCAAAAACTTTTTCATAGCGTTTATATTTCCTTGAGTGAATATCTTTAAGAAAATAGACAAAAAAAATATGTGTGGTATGATATTCTCTAGGAGATTAAAATATGAATAAATTGGAATGCTGGAATAAAAATTTGCTACTGCAGCATTAAAATATGTATTAAAATGAATTAGAATAAGTTTTCATATAAAAACAAAATAGAGCTTATGATCCCTACTTTTGTCTTAGTTCTTTTCTAGTTGATCGAAAACAGAAATTTGTTGATATATTAGATGAAAACATTTTATTCAAATTTTAAGTATTCGATTTCATTGTACTTGGAAAGTAATTCAATAGTATTTTGAAATACCTTCAAAAATAAATTTTGAACAAAATTAATTTCACTTATAGAATAATCAGTAATTCCATTTATTGAACATGCAAAGCTACACTTTGTACGTAAGTATCTGTAAATTCTTATTATTACGTTATGTTTCATGAATACATTTACCGAAAGCGAAGGTAGAATACTATGTATACAATGTTAAAGGCGGTTATTGATGCGCCTGTTACGATATTACAGATTCTGAAGCAGAACACTTTGAAATACAGCAAGTAATGCGTAATAAAATGTAGAAGATTGAATTAGAAGGAAACGAGAGGAGGTTAAAACAAAAAATTTTGGAACGAGGAACACTGTAATTCAATTGTTATGGTACATACTAGTAAAACAGCACAAAAACGATAAAAATTTCAAACATAACTTTTTCTACTTAATATAAAGAATGAATAATGCTAATTCTTTTTTTAGAAAATATGTTATTTTTAAAGATTTGAAATTGATAAACAAATTTAAAATCCTTACTTTGCATTCAATTAGCTATTTTTGCGATATAAAAATGAGTGTAGAGAAATTTGTAAAAAGAAAAGGTATTGAGCCATACCCATCCGGTATAGTGATTAGTGACGCTCTGTGCCGTTGGAACTAGGTTAGAATCCCGGAGAAGGCATGGATGTGCGTGAATGTTTTGTACATTTGCGGCATGGGGATACTCAAAATAGTAGTCGTGCGTACAAATCCTCTCGTGAGGTTGGTGAAAAGGGGTGGAGTGTTCCAACCCCAGGGTGTTCTACCTCAAAATTGGGGTAAAACTGAGGCAAAACGTACTGCCACCTGCACGGTGCTCAAAGCGACGGTTTATGACAGGCGTACATATAGCCCTTTACCAGGATGAATTTCGTGCACCTCGATCTGACATCATCAGACAGGTGGCATGAGAAACAACAGAAGATATTGGAACCAAAAATAATGAAATGAAGGTTTGAAGGAAACCCTATTATTCTTAAAGCAAATTATAAGGTATGCATTTATAATTTATTACCTATTATGGTTGAATACTGAAAGATTTTTTTAAGAAAAATATTTCCTTAGAAAAGGTATTGTAAAAACGAAAGCACACACAACTAAATTTTGGCGTGCAAATTGAAAGAGAATGTAAGGCCCTTGTATCTGAACACGTTTCCATTAACGACATATATTGCTATAAAAATTAATAGTTTTGAAATCTTTCACTTGTAAAAAGGCTTGTAAATTCATGTGAGGAAACCTTAACTTAAAATTTAAAAATCAGAGCAAGAATGACGTAATTATGATGAAAAACATCACAGTAAATTAATATTAATTAGACATAAAATTCAATTTCTTCAATAAAACTATAGCAATTTTTCTTCTGTCTGATTTTCAGAATAATTAGACATTCCAGAGAACTGACAGTTAGAAAGATGAGAAAGGCTATTAATTTCATTCCAATGTTTAAGAATTTTATTTAATTATTTCTACATAGAAGTTTAATGAAACACTACTTATTAAATTTTAAATAAATTCCTCGACTAAACAAGATTCTATTAATGAATATGTGAAAAATGATTTTTTTTCATGAATGCCTTGTTTGAAAAATTCCCTGATCCAATTCATTATTTTTTGAAATATTTCAAGAATTGAATTTAAACTGTTTGTGATATTTGTCGAAAGAAATGAAGGAACATAAATTTAAAAACTAGTATTCGGTGTTCTAAGAAGCTAGTGCTACTTAAAGATTTGGCAGATCCTTCTTTTTGTCAAAAGTAACTTATCTCAAATTGTTTTAAATCTAGAAATAACATTAAGTATAATCACTTAATTATAAAGTCTTTTTTAGACCCTGAAAATATTTTTAGTTAACTTTTGTTTTCAGAGATACGAAACCGCGGAGTTATATATATAATTAAAACGTTATAAAATTAAAAACGAAGTGCGTGTATGTCGCAGGAAAATGATTAAATAAGGGATTTTTAATCAAATCCCTAAAAGAGATGATCAATTCACGCTAGGTGTTAAAATAAGAACTCTGTAGGGATAGTAAGTGATTTGATCAAATCCCTAATTTGTTTCAGTGAAATGATGAAAAAATATTGTCAAGAGTTTAAAAGTGCTTACTTAGCAAATACGGTGCATTATTTAAAGTAGAGAAATTAATACAACATTAATCATTGAATTACAAATTATTTATTCGAAATTAATTAACAAAATAATTAAATAATAAAGCTGATATTTTTTTTTTTAAAAAAAAAGGATATTTGTAGTAGAATTTCAAACATTTTTTTTAAACTTATACATTAATGTAGTACTTCAGAAATATCCTGCTATATTTGTAACACCTTTTTTTTAGTTATTATTTCCCTTTTTATGATAGCTTTTTCTTACTATCAAAAACCTTTTTTTAAAAACCGAATTCCTAATTTTTTTTTACAAAGAGTTTTACAGTGGTCGATATATCATTCAAGAAATAATAATGCAAAGAATATAACTAAATAAAACTAAAAAATAATATTTAGGTTATTTAGTTTTGGTGCGTTACGTCAGAAGCCCGGCGCTGCCTGGCAAGAACGAGGAGAGGTAAAAGTAAGGTGAGCAGTCTTTTTACAATGAACAGGAGGACGCGCGTGCGCTAAAAATGTAAGAACAAGTACAAAGTAAAAATACATAAAATATTTTATTAATTCAAATAAAAATACACTAATTACACTTATAATCATTTCAATTATTTACTTAAACGAGTATTTTCCCATTGAATGATCGTTTTGTCAATATACCATTTTCTAATACATTGGAAATTTCGGAGCAAAAAAATATCCTTCATACTGAATTTTACGGTATATATAAGTACTGCAGCTAAAATATAATCATTCATTCTTATTTCTCACTTTTCCAAAAGCCATTTCCAACTGAAAAAAACTTTTTGAACATCTGAATTAGTTCCAGGGTAGCACAACGTAAATTCAACAAGAATAACTAAATTATCATATAGAAAGTGTTCATTTTTGAAATGGTTAAGTATTTCCACCCATCTTTTGTCAATTTCAGCATGCTGATTTTCCAATTATTCTATTTTATTAGAATTTAAATATACATTCAGTCTTCTAATTTTTTTCAAACAGACAATTGCATCGATTTAAATATCGGGCATTTCTTTCGATAAAACTCAACACAATTTTCTATATCTGCTGAATCTTCTTGCGACGAAGTAAAAAAAAATAACATTGAAAACTGTTGTTTCCAGTGCTATTTGTTTCAGACCATTCTTTAATACATTGGAAACACATATTTGGTTCGTCTCTGAATAGAGATTAATAGATGAGTTTGTGAGCGACTTTCTCCTGAAGTTGCTCCTTCACTATCTTGCCTATCTAAGAGAGTGGGAGGAATCAAAGCGAGACCAGAAACTTCCATTTCAACTATTATTTATTTATCCAAACACACTAATCAACAACAGTTTAAGTGAATATCCTAGGAGTGATAGGGAGAAAGCAATAAACCTTAAGTGAACTAGCGCAAGTAACCAATTTAATTTAACCTAATATATCGCTGACTACAAATTCCCAATCCACTAATTTAATACAGTGGTAAACACCACTCTTAACTCAAGCTGCGAAAATTAACTTTATTACATCTCACCTTCATGACGACTGTTACAGTTCCTCGGCTCCTTCTCCTTTTATAATTACAAAACTCTGACTTTATATAGTCGAACTAATCTACATATCAGGGTTTCTTCTTGAGAGGGATGGCTGTGAATTAAACGCGAATGCTAGCCCAAAGATTCCCCAAGAGGATTAGTCAGAAAGTTCTGTAAAGATCCATCACAAATTTTTTTAAATAATGAAAAGGAGGATAAGAAGGAGGACACTTTTCAAGGAAGGGCAGAAACTATAAAAGCAGGACTGTCCTCCCTATAGGAGGACGGTTGGTCACCTTAGTAAAAGGGAGTGTTGACAAAAGCGAAAACAGAGCTCTACAAATGCTGACTTGTTCATTTCATCATTTCACTAAAACCAGTCGGAGATTTGATCAAATCACTTACTTACATCAGGAAAATGACTTCAAAGAGACGTTATTTTAACATCTTGCGTGAATTGATCATCTTCCTTAGGGATTTTATGAAAGACCTAATTTCATCATTTTCCTGAGACATGTATAAGTGATATTTCGTATAAATACATACAATCAATGCGTGGAACGGAAAGAAATGTTTGGTTCAAGAACATATTCATGTATATATCATATGACCTTAAATATTAGTTTTCTTAAAAAAAGATTTAACATAATTATATTTAAATAATAATGATAATATCTGAGTATGTGTGCAAATCGGTATAACGTTATTTCCTGTTCTGGGGTATGAATATGCTATATTTATTCCTATATCATACACAGCTCCATCAAAAATTAAAAAAATGATTTCCCGAATTTATGTATCATGGAAGATTTAAATGTAATTTATGTTAAAAATATTTTTTTCTGGAGAAACATGTTAGTAAAATATCGATATGCTTTAAGCTGTACCTCGTTCATCAATTCAAAAATTGGGGGAAATGCTGAAATATTTTTATTTATTTTTGTATTTTACATTCATTTAATCTACCATAAATTCGAAACATGGATCATTAACAAATCCATGTGTTCAAGTTTCCCCTTTTATCCTTTAAAAATTTTCGGTTTACTTTCTATTTTTCTGAAATATAAATTCCCCCAAACATAAATTTGCCACAACTTTTAAACGCATTTCTCTAAAGTGTAAGCGAATGGTCATGTCCAATGAAGATTTAAAAAAAAAACGTAATTATATGCACTCATTCTATAAAAAGCATACTCACCTATGATGTATTAATTTTCTTTTGTATAGCATGCATGTATTGACTTATTTAATCTGTGAAGCACAGTCAAGAGACAAAAATGATACCTGAGCTCGGATTCCACACTCAAAACTTCCATAACACGTCTACGGGAGAATGTTGGGCCACTGCAAACTTTACGACAAAGGGTAGAACCTGCAGCTACACAGAAACACTGGCAGCCATGAGCTTGCAACTAAGACCACTTGACAACAGATATAGGTTTATAACTAATACTAGCCGTTGCCAGCTCACTTCGCTAGGTATTTCATAATGCTGTATGAATATACGAGGGCTATTTCTAAAGTAAGGTCCGTTGGCGTGTATAGTTCCCTATTTCGTGCGTGCACCGCAACGAGTCTCTGCATCAAAGACCAGCATCCTTTGCGAACACACATAAGCCATTTTCAGTTCTGTAGCAGTCGTATAAGATTCGCTGTACATCTTTAAAATGTTTAAGGTGATTGAATCGCCCACCAATTGTGAGATACGGTCTGTTATCCGTTTTTAACTGCAAGAAACATGCCGGCTGCAGACATTCATCGCCAGATAACAGAAGTTTATGACACAGAAGCAATGAGAGGCAGCAAAGTTCGAAAATTGGTCAGGAAGTTTAAAGATGGTTGAATAAACCTCCATGACGAAGAACGCTCAGGCTGGCCCTCTGTAATCACTGATGATTTGATGCAATCAATTGAAACAAAAATTCGTGAGAACAGGAGATTCACGATAACCACTCTTTCATTGGAATTTCCCAACGTTTCTCGGTTGGTGGTGTACAAAATTGTGACTAAAGACCTTAACTTTAAGATATTGTGTTCTTGGTGGGTACCCAGACTACTCACAGCGGAACACAAACAGAAGAGATTTGCCTTTTCATTGGACTTCTTGATTCATTACGAGGAAGACGGGGATGATATGTTGAGTCGAATTGTTGATGGAAATGAAACATGGGTATCCCATATCACCCCGGAATCAAAGCAACAGTCTATGAAACGGCGACTCGCACTCTCTCCCGTCATAGTCAAAGCCAAACAAACGCTGTCTAAGTGCAAGATTATGGTAACAGTGTTCTGGGACCGGCGCGGTGTTTTGCTGGTGGACTTTATGCCATCAGGAACAACGATCAACCCAGGTGCCTATTGCATAACTCTACGGAAGCTCCGAAGAGCATTGCAAAACAATCGGCACGACATGCTGTCAAAAGGTGTTTTGCTCCTCCACGATAATGCAAGGCCTCACACTTCTCGAACGACTCGGAAGTTAATCGAATCTTTGGGCTGGGTGGCTTTGGGTCATGCACCATACAGCCCTGATCTTGCTCCGAGCGATTTCCACCTTTTCCGTTACCTCAAAACGCAGCTTTAGTGGGAAGCGTTTCAGTGACAACGAAGAAGTGAAAGCGGCCGTTAACTCTTGGCTGTCCAACCAGACGGCAGACTTCTTTGAAGAGGGTTTTCAAAACTTAATTCTTAGGTATGATAAGTGCATAAATGAACTCGGAAACTATGTAGAAAAATAGCCAAAGGTATGTACAATTATAAAATAAAGGTTTTTGAAACTAAATACTGTCGTTATTTTTTTTAAACAAAGAGACCTTACTTAAAAAAAGCCCTCGTATATGACCATTGGGCCCAGTGCCCTTGTGTTTTCATTTTTGCAAAACCTCTTTTGTAGTGGACCTCAACTTTATGAAAGGAACGTGCCTACCAAATTTCAAGACAACGTAAAATAGTTTTAAAACGGAAATATATAATTATCTGTAACGCCTCTACAACGCCTCCTGGCGTTCGATTTTCGCTCAATCCATTCTTAGCAGATCTCTTATCCATAAATGGAGCATGCCTACCAAATTTCATGTCTGTAGGTTTAATAGTTGCGGGGATATCGTGATGAGTGAAGGAATCGTTTTTCTTCTTTATTTACAGGATGTCCGTTGATAAATTATACATAAATTATGGCTTATTATTACGGAACTACCCATTAGAATATAATAAACTGTTCATCCGTGGATCAAAAATCCCTCCACGATTTCTTGGGTCTAGTCCGATTGACCGCACGTGCACATATTATTCGGCAATTGCAGTACGATAAACTTGTTACACTGACTTCATTAGTAAAGATGTGGACGCCACCACACAAGGTTCAGTGCTTACTTGGGTTAAAGGAATTTAAATCAGTCACGAGTGTACAGCGATGTTTTCGAACAGAATGGTAGGACGACCCTCTGACATCAAAATCTATACACCAGTGGTAAAGAACTTTAAAGGAGACGGGAACTTTGGTATCTCAAACTGGCAAGTAGCCTTAAGTTTTCGTAATAAAAAAACACTGTTGATTGTGTGCTTGATTCATTTTGCAGGGACCTAAAAACTCTCAGAGGGGTTTCCAATCCATGGATGAACAGTTTATTACACTCTAATGGGTAGTTCCGTAAAAATAAGCCATAACTTTTGCATACTTCAAGCCCGGATACCCTGTATACAGATATAAAATATTTTTTTTATTTTTAATTACTTAAACTACAGATAGAATGACATCGTATAAATTATTAAAATATTTCTAGTTTTATCGCCCATTATGTTTATAATTTAATCCCACATGATTAAATTACGCTTTAATTTCTATTAAAATATCTTAGAAATTAATGCAAACATAAAGAGTGTTTTTTTTCCAGGTATAGAAGTTTAAGTTAGCATTATTTTCCAAGATGGCGACCGATTTAACAGCTGTCAAGTGATTTATTCTCAGTTTGGTTTGGCAATTCATCAAAACGATCATCAAGCAAGGCGTAGATTCGTCGAATGGGCCCAAAACGAGATTGCCGTTGTTCCCAATTTTCATAAGCGAATTTTGTTTAGCGATGAAGCGCACTTCTGGTTGAATGGCTACGTCAACAAACAAAACTGCCGCATTTGGAGTGAAGCTAATCCACAAGTGTATGTCGAAACACCGTTACATCCAGAAAAACTGACTGTTTGGTGCGCTTTATGGGCTGGTGGAGTCCTTCTTCAAAAACGATGAAGGCCACAACGTTACAGTCAATGGTGATCGGTATAGAGCCATGATTACTAACTTTTTCATTCCTGAATTGAACAATCATGATGTCCAGCAGCTGTGGTTCCAACAAGACGGCGCAACATGTCACACAGCTCGTGCCACAATCGATTTATTGAAAGACACGTTTGGTGACCGCCTAATTTCACGTTTTGACCTGTGAATTGGCCTCCAAGATCTTGTGATTTAACACCGCTAGACTATTTTCTGTGGGGCTATGTAAAGTCATTGGTCTATGCGGATAAGCCACAAACGCTTGACCATTTGGAAGACACCATTCGCCGTGTTATTGCCGATATACGGCCACAAATGTTGGAAAAAGTCGTCGAAAATTGGACGTCCAGATTGGACTACATCCGATCCAGCCGTGGCAGTCCTATGCCAGAAATCATATTTAAAATGTAATGCCACAAGATTATCTTTCGAATAAAAAAAATTCATGTCAATCGAATCGTTGTTTTATTGCAATTTAAAGTTCTATACCTCTCAAAAAACAACCTTTACTTTTTATTTAATTTTTCTCTCATAAACCTTATCGCGGTAGCTGAGTGGTCATGTTTGCGGCCGTAATTGTTTTGAACTCGTGACCAATGTGAATCATGAATTCCGACCTTGATGCTATTGAACACTTTCCTTGTATAGAGGCTTATGTTAAATCTGAAGCATCTCAAATTCCTCACGTGTTCGTAGAGTAAGAAAGTTGGAGAAGCAAGCTCAGATTGCGTCCTTATCACATGGCCGAGGTTGAAAATTATATGCGAGGTCCGTTGCCAAATAGCCCTCGCGTTGCTTTAAAGTGCAACGTTAGTAAACACTCCCCAGTGCACTATACTCTTAACATTTTGCAGTCATCTTATTGGCGATTTGTTTATCACGGTACCCGTATGTTCATAGTCAATAATTCATGACCGATGAATCGTGAGTTTGAATTCTTGTAATCATTGAAGAGCCAGCGGATTCACGTTAAATCTGTCGTGGTCGAAGTCCTTACATTTACTTGAAATGTGAAATAGGAGATGGTGGTTCCAGCCCAGGTTTCATCCTCATTACTTGAACGAGGTTCAAAATCGCCAAGTCTCGTCAAAACTCCTTGCATAGCATTAGAGTGTGATATTAATAAAAATCAAGTTTCCCGTACGGTAAATTGAAGTTTCACTGATTTACTACAGCATGAGGGATTGTATACTAATGTCACAATCTAAGGCAACGCGAGGGCTATTCTGGATGGACCATGGTCAATGGACGGGTACAACACGTGAACCCATTCTTCAAACTACCACACCACGACAACGTGAGGACTTTGAGCCGCGACAGATTTAACGTGCATTAGTTTCTCTACATGGTAGATCCCCAGAGGCATCAGGACTCAAACCCGTGATTTGATAACGCCAGCCACGAGTTCCTGACCATAATCACTTGGTTATCGTGGCCATCACACAATTACTGTATTATTTTCTAAAAAATATTGGCTTTATGAATTTAAGCATTATTTTCTTTATATTTATAAATTGTCCTTAAATATATTTTTTTTTTTTTCAAATTTGAATCTCTTTAGGCTAATTTCTTTTTTATAAAAAATCAATTAAAATTATTTTTTATTTTTTTTCAGTAAAAAAGAATTTTTAAATTGATTACTGAAAAGATAATATATTCATCACATAAGAAATAAACACTTTTTATAGCGACTTAATTATTATTCAAGTTTTTGTCAAATATTATAAAAATAATTTTTCACGAACAGTGCCTTTTATTTATGCTTAAAAATACTATTAGGCAATATTTTAATGTTCTTTTTATCCATATTATTCTGAGAAAAAAAAATTTCCCTAAAAAATGTAGGCACATTGAAAGAGTGCATTTATAATCTTGAGCGAAGGTTCGAATATAAATATAATTTTCGCTGACTTTTTAATTACAATAGCATAGAAAAAACATAATAAATATTTACACAAAACTAAATGCAAAAAAGGATTACATGCTGAGAAAATTATAAATTAATTCTAATCTTTTGTACTTTGTTGAGCATATTTTGATTCTTAAATGATATTACATTTGGAAAAAAATACTTGTTCATTATTATTTTTTTAGCACATTTTTTTAATTCTTATCTACTTTTTTCCTTCTCTTATTGAAAGAAACTTCTATAAAGTTTCATAATGCACGGATAAATGTGTTAACAAGTAACTTAATTGCTTAGAATTAATTAACTTATAAATAAAAATATATTTAAATTATTTTGAGCAAAATTTTTGTAAGAAAATTCAGTAAAGAGTTTTAACTTACAAAGAAAAAAGTGGACAAGAAATAAAGAACTAATATTTGTTCTATAAGGTCTTAATAGATGCATATAAAATTGTGTTATGATCGCAAAAAAGGAACTTTTTTTATATCAGTTCCTTAAAATCTATTGTATTAATAAGAATAAATTTCACCTCATCACTTTTCAATCGCCTTTTTTCACCACTAATGAAATTAATTTTAAAAAATATACTACAATAGTGATAATTTTCTCTTATAATGCGCATTGGATTAAAGAAAAACTCATTCAAAAAAATTAAACAGTTTTAAGGGGACATGGTACGATTTACAATTTTTTTTTTAATTTATTGATTTTCGTACTCTTTTTGGTGGCCTACTATGTGCATGTATAATGTAAAATAGATTTTGTGCTCAAAATTTCATAAAAAGCTAACCATTCAATTTCCTTAAGGAAAAACTTGAATCTTTTGAAGTTATTTTAAAATGCTTTCCCTTCTACAAAAATTAACGTACATATACGAAATCTGATTTACAAGTACGTCAAACTATGTATAACAGAAGTTGATATTGGTTTTGCATAACAAGATTGGTATTCGTACAATACTTCTTTTTATGAATACTTATTGAAAATTTCTTTAAAAATGTGTACATTCTAAATTCAATTATTTTTTTAAAAATAAGTATTGCTTTGATATTGAAAAAGGCATACCAACTTTTATTCCATGTTCTATTAGCAACAAGTGAAAAAAATTTCCAAGTATTAGCCGCAATAGAAAAAAAATCTGCGTTTTTTAATCTTAGAGCTTTCAAGTTTTGTGAGTTTGTAGAAAAGGATATAAAAAATAATTTAGGCTAAAAAGATTAGATTTGATATTTTGACCGATCCCCTTAATTTACAAACCCTTGAAGTAGTACAGTTTTTTTGTAGACAGTCAGAAACATATATGAAATAACTTTTTAAAAAATTGTATTATTATGAATTTTACGACGGTTATAATGTTAATCCTAAAAGTTTTCTTCGTAATTTTAATTTTTGCTTAAAACAGCGAACCTAAAGAAAATTATTCGCTAAGGTTGTCCCAATATAGTAAACATAGTTTGTCATATCCCCTCCGTTTGGAATACCCTCTCTCCAACATCCACGTGATCTACGTCTGAGGGAATGAAAGATGAACCACTAAACTCTACCATAGTAAAAGGAGTTTATTATGATCTTAATTTATATACAAAAAAACAACACTAGAATAGAAGACTTATGATCAGGAGTGAAACGACGCAAACCGTAATACTGATAAATAGCGCAATTAACCACTGAATCTATCTTTATGGATTATTTCCTAACTTAATAATATTCGCTCTAATCTTAAAGCTTAATTAAACAGTCTTACCACTATTTCCTTGACGAACAGCTACAGTCCTTATAACGTCACTAATTCTTCAATCAGACTTGCTCCGGCTAAGGGAATACTCTTCTTGCCCCGGACCCACTTTTAATTCAACTGGACTGGCACTACTAGACCGACTCGCCGAACTCACAGAAACCACTAATTCTCTTCTCCCAGAACTTTAATTCACAAAACTTAGATTATTTAGCGCTCCTCGCTAATACAACGTTCCAATATATATGATTCCTAATCTGCATAACCACGTTTTCTTATTGGCTTGGTTGGAAAGAATTGCCATTCTGGCCCCAAAGAAATCCCAAGAGGACTATTGGTAGAAGTACCGATAAAGCTACGTCACAAGTTGTTACAACTCTATTAGAGAGGCTCTGCAAATATCTTATATTTACAACGTTTATTGGATAATTACTTTATTACAACAATTATAAAATCACAGCACAGAGACATACATAATAAAAAGTATATGAACTTTAATTCTAAATCTCTACACGACAGCGATTTTTAAATCGATTTTTCTACCATCTAACATCATTTAGTGATGCAATCACGAACCAATCCATGACCGGCGCGCATGACATCACTTTTAAATCCTTACGTCATAGTTATGATGTCCCGCACATGATCAGGGAGATGTTTGCGAATTAATCAATGACATCGCAACAATAGTCGTAGTAGGTTGTCATAGGTAGTAAAAGGAATAAAAAGGTGTTTGATAATTTGAATAAAAAAATTTATAATATTTTACATTTTATTAAAATTTATGTTGACTTTAAAATTTTATTGTAAAAATATGATTTTTAAAAACCATGAATATATATATGTTATCTCAAGATTAAATGTAAATAAATCAATATCATTTGGCGCGAAGTAGTATATGAACTACTCAAAAAGATTAAATATAAAAAATGTTCTTAATTTGCTGCTTTTATTAAAAAAAAGATTTTTGTTCGAAAATGACGGCTTAGTTTGTTTCTTTGTGCCGTAAAATTAATTTAAAACGTAACTTAAAATACGCAAAAATATACGTATAGATTGTTGCCCAATTGCGTGAAAAAAAGTCAATGACGGCAATGAATTGTACACACAAATTTATTAATGGACGAGACAATGACTACACGAATACAAATCGCCGTATATACACAGCGAAATATTAAAATGGATTATTTACTGTAAAGGAAAAACGCACTCGATATAAACAAGCTGTATAGAGATCCAGAAACGGCTCTCTAGAACAGTTCCAATAGCAGGAGCTTAAGCAAATTAATGTCTTCCAGTATTTTTGTAAGCTAGCTAATGGAAAACCAGTTTCTCAACTCCCACGACCTTTATATAGTCTCAAGGAAATTTCCAGAAGGTCGATTCTACAGACTTCTCGACGGTTCCTTGGTGATATTATTTTTCACCAAATCAGTTGTTAATCTGGCAGCTCTTCTCACTTCGACTGGGATTGTCAAAATCTTCCGGCAAACCAACTTTCCAGCAAAACTCAATTTTCTTTCCAGGAGAGTAATACTACTAGGAAAACAACATACAGGGTGTATTTCAATACATATATATATATCCTTACTATCTAGAAGTGTTGCATACAAAACTTTGATTTTTTTTTCTCCTGTAATTGTGCACACACTTTTCTTTGTTATTTTAATGCCAATCTTAATAACAAAAGGAGAAAAGTAAGACTGAGACGAAAAAGGAAAAATGTAAAAGTAAGTTTTACGGGGCAAGAGAGTTTTCGTACGAAATTGATTCTCATTTTAAAAAATATTGATGAGATTTTTTTTCAGGCAAACTTCAATTTATAAATTTTCTATATATGAATTATATTTATTGGATATTCCTTTCAATATTAACCAATCAAATCTGAAATATATCTTTATGTCTACATTCAAAATTCCTATTTTATTACTTTGTTTATTTTTGGTTGTGTGCTGGAATCAATTATCCTTTTATTTCTGCAAGGAATGTATTATTTCACTTCTGAGAATAATTATCAAAGATGAAAACGCGGGAAATTTCTCTGAACTTACTAGAGAAATATAAAAATATGTGATTTCATTACTCGCGCATTTGTGATTTCATTACTCTGTAAAACTCTCCATTTCACGGATAAAAAAATATAAAGCTGACGTAATAGTCACATTTTACTGTTTCCGATTATAAAAACTCTTTCTTTCCTCGTAAAAAATTCTGAATGAATAAGTGAGTGAGTGAGAATTATATTAAAGTCGCACTATAACCGCTGTTGCACTACGAAGTCTATTGGCGACGGATCTCATAATTTTGAACCTCGATCAAGTGACGTGGACGACACATGAACAGCATCCCATTCCCCAAATTACCACACCACAACAATAGGAGAGCACTGAGCTTGACATATTTAACTACATGGAAGGTCTTCATTGCCACCAGAATTCGAACACGCGAAACTCCGGTAGAAAAGTCTGAAAATAAGCAGAAAGATTGAGTATTATTTTTTTAATGAGGAATTTGGAAAAAATACCTACCTACCCCCTTTTCCTCCTTCGAGAGACGTATCAGAAAGAAATCCGAGAAAAACTTTCTAGCAACAAAAAAATACCGCATGCTTTCTAAACTTTCCAAACAGAACAATTTAGGCTGCTACCAAAGTCAAATTCACCCGAAAGCTAAAGTCGTTGGTTGATTCTTCGTCATGAATAATTTACATGGAGTAGAATCATGATGAAGCCACGTCCCCCATGTGTTCCTTGTGAGTGTGTTGGGGTTATAGAACTTTCAGAATATATTGGACATTTTCGTAGGCTGAAAAACGGGCTATTTCTTGATTTTGATATGAAAGAACGTTCTCGTAAACTTCCATTACTATAGAGCAAGAGGTTACTGAAGTTAAAAAAAAAAATTTTTACCATAATTAAAATAATTTCTTATTTATATTATAAAATACTATGCAGCTTTTTAATATATGCTTTCATTCGTACATATTGAATATATCCTAAATTTTAAAGGATAATTTAATTAAATTTTATACACTGCTGGACAATTGCTAAGGACGGATCACAAATTGCTATGTAGCATAACATTAAGCGAGACATGAGGCCTAGTAGGCAAAAAAATAGTTGCCACACTGTTCAGACATTAGAATAAAGAATATTTATTGTTCTGGAAAGTACAAAAGCTGTGAAACATCTGAAAGAAAAAAAAATGTTCATTTGATCTGCGTACGGAGAAATGGAACAATGCATCTAAAAGTCAGCAGGCACCTTAAAGAAAGGTATCAGTACGGGATATGTCCACCGTGGAGTGTGATGCAACATTCCACACGTCGGACCATACTTTGCACAATATTATCCAGCAGCTGTTGAGGCAATTTATCCCATTCCTCTGTGAGTGCACGGATGAGGGTGTTCTTGTTTGTCGGAGGATAGTTTCGGCCAGCAACTTGCCTCCCCAAAGCATCCCACACATTTTCAATGGGGTTTAGATCTGGAGAACGCGCTCGCCATACGAGACGTTGAATACCCTCGCTGTCTAGACAATCCTTAACAGCGAGTGTTCGATGACATGTTGCGTTGTCGTCCATAAAAACAAATTTATCACCGACAGCACCACGGAAAAGACGAACATGAGGAAGTAGAACTTCATCAATGTATCGTTGGCCCGTCATAGTCCCATTCGCAACCACATGTAGGCACGTGCGGCCATTGATCATGATGCTGGCCCACACCATGGTACTGCATGTCGGATATCGGTCCTTTTCCTGGATATTTTCTGGACGATAAGCAGTACCACTCTCGCGCCAGATCAGTTGGCGTCTACAATCCGATGACAGACTGAACCTACTCTCATCTGAGAATAGTACGCATGCCCAGTCCTGTTCAGTCCAATTGTGATGCTCACGACACCATTGCAAACGGTCAGTACGGTGCTGTCTGGTCAATGGGACACACACAACAGGTCTGCGTGCGTATCGTCCTCCTCCCCCTCAAACGTCTGGCAACAGTTTTTCGGGAGATCTGCTTTCCTGAGGCAGCAAGAAACTGATTTGCCACCTGCTGAGCTGTGGTGCGCCTGTTCCTTTTTGCTGATAGGACGATATATCTGTCTTCTGCAAGCGTAACGTTCTAACACGACCTCCCCCGTACCGTCTACTACACATTCCAGTAGTTTTAAATGACTTCCACAGCCGTGAAACAACGCTGTGGGTGATGTCGAACTCCCTGGCAACATCTGTTATTTTTAGCCCTTCTTCGATCTTTCCAATAATTCGGCCACGCATAAAATCATCTATGTGATGTCGGGGAGACATGCCAAAAATTTTAAGTTCGTCTATTAAATTTTCCTGTAAAACTTTGACTTGAAACAACAACTGTCCACACGCGTCAAAACCTTTAAAGCTCTTATGAATGCTATCACGTGATGAACAGACGTGGAAAAAATTTTGCATACTCATACTTCTTCTTACTAATATCCCGCACTTATTCTAATTTTTAACATTTTGCTTCCTTTCATTTTGTGGTTGCTAAGGATGATAGGGTTATCCGTCCTTAGCAATTGTCCAGCAGTTTATTATAAGAGGTTTCAAGAAGTACGGAATATATAAATTGCTCAGATTTTCGGTACATTGTGTGTGTGCAATCCATTTTTTATCATAACTGTATTTTATAATTTATATATTTGCATTAATTATTTCAATTTTCTTATATTTCAGAATTAAAAATTGATTATTTATTAATTGGATTATAGTGGGGAGACTGTATGCCACTAAAAATCCGCTAACACAGTGACTTTCATAGCTAAATTGAAAACGAACCCCCAGTATAACAAGTTAATCAGGCTAAGATGTTTTGGCAAAAAAATCAAATTACCTACATAATGGTAAAGAAAGTAGAATTCATATAATCAATATAGTCTATTTAAGAAAAAAAAGATCTTTAAAAATGCAAATAGAGATCGGGCAAACAATAACTAGCAGAATCGCTTTGAGACCGTCCCATAATCAACTATAAAGATTTTGATTAAAAGCAATTAAGTTTCTTTGTAATACAAGTTTAGCAATGATTTTTTCCAGTTTCATTGCATTATTTAAGTGATATTTACTTTTTTTCAGCAGAACTCTAAGCATATCATCAAAATCTACATTCCTCAAAAATGTAATTCCAACACCAACAAATACACTGCTGGCCACACAAAATCCAACACTATGAAGGGAGAAAGCTAACCATGTGAAATGCATTGCATCATGACCATGAAATGCATTGCAAAAATGGTTAATGCAAATGCATTTGCATTAACCATGCAAATGCATCATGCATTGGCGGCAATGAAATATGCAAATCATTAGTATTATAGCGCAAACGCAAATCACGAGCGACCGTAGTGCCACCCGTAGGTGTTATATAAAAGGAAAACAGACTGGCAATTTGATGTACGGCAATCGTTTTTTTAGGAAGAATAGTGGCCTATAGGGATTGCGGATTATTCTTCATTAAAATCGATCAACGTTCTGGACAAAACCGAGTAACTGTGATGCTGATCTATCATCACTGGATGCAGGAGGAAAAGACAAACTATTGCTTCGTTTACCCTTGACTGGAAACCACAGACGTTTGCTCCACCAATGGTGCGATGAACGAAGGACATGGACAACGGAAAGGAAAGACGTATTTGCTGTCGAATCCCAATTCTGCCTGCAACATCACTATTGTCGGATTTGAGATTGGAGACACCATGGTGAGAGGCTGCTGAACTGTTGTTATGCATCGTCACACTGATCCTACACCCGGTACCACGGTTTGCGGTGGTATTGGATTTCACTGCCGCATCCCTTTCATTGCCGGTACACTGAACAGCTAGCGCTTCATCTCTGCGGTGTTGGAGCCCGTGGTCCTCTCATACATTCGGCGCTTACTATCAGTCTTATTCAAACAGTATAATGCGCGACCACACATGGCACACAATGTTCAATAGTTCTTTACCATTACATTGAATTGCTCCTTGACGTGCTTGTTCTCCCAATCTATCGCCAATCGAAAACGTGTGGTCCATGCTTTCCCAACGGCTGGCCCGGGATGCATCGCCCACTGCTACATCAGATCAACTTAGGCAATATGTAGAATTCGCATGAACTGCTCTACTCCGAGGATACATCCAAAGCCTCTTTGATTCTATGTCGAGGCGTATGGCAGCGCTTATAGCCAACAATGGAGGTTACACTAACTACTGATTTTGTTAACATCCCCACGTCACAAGAGGCTGTAATTTTAATCGTTTGATCTTTGTACAACATGTTATCTGCCAAATAAATTTCGCTGTGATATCTCTGGTCCTTCTTGGTGCTGCATTTTGCGTGGCCAGCAGTGTATATTTCGATCACCCCTTATGACATGTCGATGGTATCAATTTATTGCTCGTATACACATATTTCTTTTAATTCTGTGCTTCAACGAAATGTGATTACAAAAATGATTTTCCTAGTTTCTTATTATATTTAAAAACTTTTTAATGATATTTTTAATTGGAAAAAAGAGCGATATTTTTCGTAAAAAACTGGAAAAATTAATTTTATCAATCGATTTATTCATAAATTTTAAAATGCAATATTCTGTATTGTAATTTTTATCAGTAATTAATTCAATGTTTATTTTATGTAACAAAAATTATCAATGTATCTAATATAAAATCCATGAGTACCCGAAAGGTGTTTATAGCTCATCATATATATATATATATATAAGTTATATGTATGCATTATAATTATAAATTATTTTTTGCTCATACCAAACATAGAGCATTTAATATTATATATATACAGTCTAACCTCTACATAACGAAGTCGTTAAATCTCGAAAAAAAGTTCGTTATATGGAAAATTCATTACAGAGGTTCATCTCATTCAATTTTCTTTATATAAACCACATAAAACATATTTTAAACTCATAAACACTATGTATTAAAATGAAGTAATTATTCACACCTTTTTGTAAATAAATATATATATATTTATTATCAGAGCCACAAGGCTACTCGAACACTCATGTTGTCTCGAAACGAAATGTTAATAACGAAGTGCAACGTTGATCGTGGTCATTGTATGCTTTGAATAAGCAAGGCTAGATTAAAAGTCCAGCTATTTTATAATGCGTCGTCAAATACAAGTTCGTCTTTTGGTCTGTATGGTGCTCAAGGCCAAGGCCAATGACAGGCGTACTTATACCCCTTGCCACGATGAATTTCGTGGACCTCGTTCTGACTACGTCAGACAGGGGGCATTAGCCACAACACACACAACGTCTTTTGGCATGGGCCAATTAAATCTGGATTCAGGGCCTCGACCGCAATAGGGGCCTTGTCTCGTTCTCGACTCGGCATTAATAAGATCATGATTCGAATAATTTTAACTGTCAAATGTTATTTCTGGTTGTATTTTACGAAAAACCAGGAATTTTGAACGATATGTCAACTGGCTACGTGTGATGACCGTCGTTCCTGTATAGACATAGGTCCTACCACTATAAACAATCTTCAGTCAAAAGGCGGAAGTCGGGCGAGCCGGTTTGTGCGATTGTAAGTTATGCTCATTTTTTGTTTCGGATTATTGTTTGTACAAGTATTTGACAACGTATGATATGTACTGTCTACTTTTAAGGGTCTTAAGTGAGGCCTACATTTGTATACGGGTCCAGAGCCTACTTTTCCGTAGGGGTCTAGGGCTTCAAGAAGTCTTAAGAGGTTGCTGGTCAAATAGAGATGGATTGAAAAAGGTAATACAAACATTTGATTGCTTTAAAATATAACAAGAGCATGTATATTGTAAATTGTATGAAAAGAAATTTTTAACGAAACAAATAATATTTTAAAAAATTTTAATGTTAATTCCTATTTCGTTAGAAGAATGTACTAGCACCATTTGTTGCAGCTAGCTGCAACTACGACAGAAATAACGCAGAATAAATTAAAATTAAAAAATAAAATTCAATAAATTACACAGGTCTGCGATGAAAAAATTGTTGCATATTTAACTAATGGGTTTAACTACATTTTTTGTGATGATTACGGGAAAAATAGTGAAAAAATTCCATCACCCTTAGATAAGTCACAAATTTCATCTTAATTTTTCTTATTTTCAGGGGCTTTCAGGTCCAGTATGCGTACGATTTTTCAATATTATAGCCTATATAATTGGTGAATTTAGTCTGAATTATGGATCTTTTATGGTGAATAGGTTACTAAACAGTGTATGTTATTTACAAACACAGTTTTATTCTATTTATTTGCTATGACATGTCTTATTCTGTCTGCCCCCTCCCCAATCCTACTGGCTGCTAGGCGTCGTGCTCCGTGACCTTGGTTGCAGTCAGTGACTCAGTGTGGCGCTAGCCACTGTGGTGTAAACATCAAACAGTTTTGTGCTACGGTATTTAAAAGAAATGGCTACTAGAGGATGTGTTAACTCTCCTAACTGTTTCTGTTATATTTGTGGGTCTTATACCGTCAAGAAGCAACAAAAGAACATTTCTAATTTTGTTCAGAAGGTGTATTTTGCATACTTTGGTATTAAATTAGGGGACCAAGATAAATCTTGGGCGCCCCATGTAGTGTTTTCTGTGTGTGTTGAAGAACTGAGGCAAAGGTTTCAAGGTAAGAAGAAGTCACTTCGTTTTGAAGTACCCATGATTTGGAGAGAGCCTAAAAATCACAGTGATGACTGTTATTTTTATTCTTGTTCAGTGCAAGGTTTCAATTTAAAAAACAGAAAGGACATTTCATACCCAACCATCATACGTTCGGCTATTCGCCCTGTACCTCATGGACCTGACTTGCCTATTCCTTTACCTCCGGATACCCTGGACAATATTTTAGACGATTTAGACCATATATCACATATTAGCAGCGACAGTGATGATGGCTACGATCCAGGTACAAATGACCCTGAATTTTTCTCTCAATCAGATTTGAATGACTTAGTACGAGATCTGGGACTCCCAAAGGACACAGCGGAAGTTTTAGGGTCTAGACTTAAAGAAAGACATTTGTTAAACTCCGGTGTTTCATTTTCGTAGTACCGATTTAGAGAAAAGGAATTTGTCCCTTTTTTTACGCAAGAGGAGGACCTAGTTTTTTGCAACAATGTAACTGCAATTTTGGAAATGTTCAAAATTATGTATAAACCAGAGGAATGGAGACTTTTTATCGATTCGTCAAAAAGGAGTTTGAAAGCTGTGCTTCTTCACAATGGTAACCGATATGCTTTTGTGTCTGTTGGACACTCAGTCCATTTGAAAGAATGATACGGAAATCTTGAGTTTATTCTTAAAAAGCTCAGCTATTCTGACCATAAATGGACCATTTGTGGTGATTTGAAAGTTATTTCTATGTTACTAGGTCAACAAAGTGGTTACACAAAGTTTCCATGTTTCCTCTGTGAATGGGATAGCCGTGACAGGAAATAACACTACGTAAAGCAGACGTGGCCAATCAGAAAGGCTCTTATTCCTGGAGTTAAAAATGTTGAAAGACAAAGTTTAGTAGATCCTAAGAAGATCTTGTTTCACCACTTCATATAAAATTGGGGCTAATGAAACAGTTTGGGAAAGCATTAGACAGAGAAGGAGAGTGTTTCAAGTATCTTTGTGAACAGTTTCCTGGTCTATCCGATGCTAAGCTAAAAGAGGGCATCTTTGTTGGGCCTGACATAAGAAAACTTTTAAAAGATGAAACTTTTATCACTAAAATGGAAATGAAAGAAAAAAATTCCTCGAATATATTTAAATTGGTTGTAACAGGCTTTCTTGGAAACAAAAAAGATCCAAACTACAAAGCTTTAGTTGCTGAATTGTTACAAAACTACAAAATATTGAACTGCAACATGAGTGTCAAAGTCCATTTACACATGTGTATCACTATTATTCTTATTTAAGCTATTTATCTTTGTTTTTCTTTCTTTTAGTTTATGTTAAAATAATAAAAACAAATCCAAAAGTTTCGCTTTTTGTACTTTTTTCAAATATTTTACCTTTATTTTGTAGGCAAGCTTTACGTGATAGAAAAAAACCCATGTCATTTTTGAAATCAGCACAAATAACTAAATAAAGATCAGTTAATAAAATCAAAACAATTTTTTAAAAAAAGTTTTTTTTTTGCAGACCTGTGTTATTGTTTGAAAAAACTGTATCAACATCAAGTGTTATCGACTACAAGTTTAAAAAAAATTATTTGAACTTGAGTGGATGAATAGAAAGTATTTCATTAACGACTTAAAATTTGAACAAGATTATATATATATATATATTATATATATATATATATATATATATATATATATATATATATTTTATATATCTTGTTCTATATATATATATAGGGAGAGAGTGAACTAATCGTAGGAATTGAAAAAACGTAATGAAAAAAATCATTGGAAAAAATCATAATTGTCTATTTAAAAATTAGTTATTTAATTCCATACGCGTAAGGTACACTTTATTTTTAAAGAATATAAAGACTAGTTAACTTTTCTAACATGACTCCGGTCACTTTCAAACAATTAAGGAGTCATTCCGTGCCTTGTCACTTAATCTCGCAAAATAGAGCAGAACTCAAGTGGCGACCTTCCTACGTAATTCACTTGCCCCAAAGCAAACTTGGAGTAAATAGAACAACTTCCCCCCTTAGCTTTTCCGATCTGTTACCTGATAACCGATGTTGATTACTTGTCTTATTATTAGATTAGAAAAGAAGAGGAAGGGTAAATAAAATGGAATTTTTGCTGGCGGGGCTTCGAAGCAGAAAACTTTAACGTCGGAGATTTAATAATACATTCCAGCTAGTCCAGTGTTTCTCAACTTGGAGCCTACGCCCCACAAGGGGGTAACGTGATTCTTAAGGGCAGCAATTCAAAAAAGGACTCATTTAGAGTGTAAATGATCTATTTATTAGTAATATAACTAATTATATATAAAAAAATATTTTTCATTACTTGTTTGTTTAATATGAGATATGATATATAATTGTAATAAAAAAAAATTAAATATCTGTCCACGTGAATATATCTGTCCACGTTTGTTTTGAATGGTTCGAAATAATAACATTACATTTTCTTTAGAGATTTTCCCAGTCAGAAGCGTTTCTTTCAAAGAAAACGCATTTAGTGCAAATTCATTTGTCTTTTATCTAAGAAATAGTTTTGTTAAATTGAAATAATAACCATCCATCTGTAAGCTTATTGATGCGATATTTTATGTACTGAAATATACGAAAAAATTTTACGTCTCTCCGATCTTAAGCTTTTGTTAATAGTTACGAAGCAAGTTTTCTACTTACTATGAAAGCGTTTTTGGAATTTCTGTAAACGTGAAACTATTACATCTTTAAAACTATTTTTTTTTTAATTTCTGATTTTTGTACCTATTTTTTCTAGGGTTTTCCAACTTGTAAACCACTATTTAAACAAACGTCAGAATGAAGTGTCTGGTGAAATGGACATAGAACATATTTTTCTAGTTTTTCCTGTCAGAAACATCATCTATTGACTAACTTTGTAAGTAATTTTAAAACTTGTTCTCTCTCTCTCTGAGAAAAAAATTCTCTAGTAACCGCTGCAGAATGCACAAAACCATACATTGGTATCGCCTACCGTTACTTTTTAATAACCTTTTCTATTCGTTGGTCATTTTTAGAACATCTATTAGCTGCTCCATTGAATTTGGAGCCTTGTTCTTACTCTTCCTTCATTAACTTTATTCTTCCAAGAATTCTAAAGTTTACAAAACTATTACAAAATTCTACGAGAATATACACACGGACAAAGTGGTACTTTCAATAATGTTTGTAGACTGTCTTGCTTCAGTACTCCGAATGAAGCAGACAGAAAAAAATAAATATTGGAATTGATTAATTTCAAAATATATTTCATTTCACTTTTTTAACTAAAAGCAAAAATGCGTAAAAAAACGAATACAAAAAGTCGGGTGAGGACAAGAGATTCTCGGCCTAGACGAGTTGCCATTTAACTAGAGGTTGCGCCTTGATATCCTACGCCATTAACCGACCAACTCTATGTATGCGCTAAAAATATATGTAGTACTCAAAGCCTGTGGATTCATATTAGTGGTATGTAAGTCGGGCTTTTTCATTCGTCTTGTGAAACTTCATTTAAAACCTAGAAACTTTTTTGCACCCACAAACATCCAGACATATTGGATAACTGCATGGTTATAGCAGTTCTATTTTCTGACCGTTTGGCAATATAAAAGACAGAGATCGTTTACTCATCTTGCGAAGAATTGTTATCTAGTTTTTCAAACCGAGTTTTCGAACCCTAGTCACTTTTTAGAACCATTAACGTAATCTTTTGTATTTTCTGTAGCAATACTCTTCACTCATTACTCTTCAATGGAAGATCATAAGAACTCAGTATGTTGAAAGATTAAACAAGTACTAATTGAGGTTCCAACCCAGGGTTGGGCAAGGTTGACTCAGCCTTTCATCCCTTCAATTCGTCGATAAAATGAGTACCAAGCTTGCTTAGGAACTTAACACTGGGGGTTTTCACGCCAGATTGACCACCCGACTGGAACATCTGCTCATGCACCTCAGGGCCCAAGGTCGCGTATACTGAGTTGGGCAGTGTAGGCCTTGTCCCTCATGAGATGTCGCGCCACTGAGTTAAGTTTAATGTGGCAATATTAACTCACATTTAATCTTATTTAATTTGAGTGCTCCTTAAAAGCTTTGCTTAAAATTTCTTAATACAAGGCGATTGTAACATTCGCCTTACTCCAAAAACTGTATACGTGACGCTACAAGCTGAATGTAAGAAAAAGACGAGAGAAGAGATGCGGAAAATGTTAACGAACTGCGGGACTGAAACAAAAGTGGTGTGAAACGAAAGTTAATGTATATAGTGTTAGTTTTAACTGCTGTGTATTGTTTTATTTGGAGTGTGGCGTTATTATATTTAAAAAAAATTGGCCACTACAAAATGCCTAGGTTTTATTTGCATAGACAAGTAGGGGAAATCATTTAAAAACATCGAACCTACGAATAGAGTTGGGATATATGTCACGATATTTGTATTTTTAAACTTACAATTGAAGTCGCTTTTCAAAAATGATCTTTCAAGAAAGTCAAAACAGTTTATATGAAGAAGCATAAATATATTTTAGCCCCCCCCACTCGAAACTTTAATTTAGCCCGACTGAACTTAGAAAGTCCTTTTTTTTTAATCTTTCAAACATGTTCTGCTAGAGTAATAAATTTAATTCGCACCACACGCACACAATTCGTTTTGAATTAAATTTTCAAATCCGTATTTAAACACATACAAATTAAACTGAAGTTATGTGAAGTCATTGATGAAAAATAATACGTGATGAGCATGTTTGAAGAGAATTAGAATGTAATCTAATTACCAAATATTTCACGACGGTTGTGAAGCTGCTTGTCCGGAGAAGTGTTTCTTTGTAGTTTAGCTTTTCTCCTGGCATATGGCTCTGCTCCATCTAAAAATTTTCAACAGACAGTGACTCGGTAAAATATATTTTCCGAATTTCTCAGCGTAGTAAAATAACAGCGGGAATAGGATTTGCATTGAATGATATGCAGTAACACGAGGGCTATTGACGACAGATCTCATAACTTTGAACCTCGTTGAAGCGAATGAGAGAGCAGTTTGAACTGACATCCTACACTCCAAATTTCCACACCGACGACACGTGAGAATTTTGAACTTCGGTCGATTCAACTTGCATCAAATTCTGTACACAACGCGTAGTTTTGGAACAGAACTGGAGATTTGAAATGGTTTATAATCCAATATATATATATATACATTTCGTTGCTTTGGAAGAAATTTGAAACTTGCCTTCTGATAAAAACAGACGAAATAAACTCTTCTATTGGTGTTACAAATACAAATAAGTTTCTACCGTTTGACAAAAGATTGCCTCTCCAGTAAATAAGAATATTTACAGATGTAAAACATCGTACAATAAAGGTGGACATCTGGCAACACCCTAACCTTGAAGTATTAACTATTTTGTATCAGTATCACATGATATCTCTTGTGGGAGAATGTTGAGTTTTGAGCCGAATAAGTGTCCTCTGCGGGAACACTTTTGATTTACTCTTCAATTTGAAGAAAGCTACAGATAGAGTGCATTTGCTTGTAGAAGCATATGGCAAAGTTGCTTTGAGTAAGAGAAGTTATCATGAGTGGTTTTAAAAGTTTAAGAACGGTGAGCTTGACGTCAAAACAAAAACCATAATGGAAGATTATTGGAGGAAGACTCGTGCCAAACACAAAACTAACTTGACCTTCCATTAGGAGTGCCTCAACAAGCAATTTTACATCGTTTAAAATCGTTGGGAATGATTCAAAGCCTAGAAATCTGGTTTCTATTTCAGCCGAGAAACGTTGAATGCCAATATCTCACATGTCAAATGCTGCTTACCAGGCATGAATGAAAGGATGTTTTGCATCGCATAGCCACTGGCGAGGAAAAATTAATCCATTTCGATAACACATAAAAGAAATCATAGGGACCCGTGGTCATTCTTCAACAGACGAATATTCGTGGGGAAAAACTCATGATTTTTATTTGATGGGATCAGCTTGCTATTGCGAATTATGAGTGTCTATACTTAATGAAACCTTTACTGGAGCTCTCAACTGAACACAGATGATGAGACTGAGCCGAGCACTCAAAGAAAAATTCACCCATAATTATTCCAAACACAATAAAGTTATTCTTCTGCTTGACAATGCTCCTCCTCGTGTCGCGAAGTCGGTCAAAACCTGCTAGAAAACGTTCAATTAGGAAATCCTACCCCACCCTCCGTATTCACCTGATTTTGTCCCTATTACGTGGCTTGTGTAAGCAACACTTCACCTCATATGAAGAAACCAAAAATTGGGTTGTTTCGTCAAGTTAGTCCCAAAGACGAAGCGTTCTTCCGACACGGTATCTAATCTATATATTACCAGAAAGAAGAGTAAAAAGAGTAGTTAGCGATGAACAATGTTTTGAATAAAACATAATACTCCATTCTTTGTAATAGTTGCCCAATTTTTGATAAAAATACAAAAAGAAATATGGTGGAATATTATTTATATTCCTTACATTATGTAATACAAATAATATCAAAAAAAATTTTAAGTCCATTCCCCCCCACTTCAGTCAATAAAGAAACATTTTATTTTAGTTACTTTTTAAATAAATACAATTAATATAAATATGTATATACATATGACAGAATCCTAATATTAAGGGGCAATTAATTTTTATTCATTATCATTAAAAGTATCGTATTGTCATCCAAAACAATCGTGTTTAGAAAATTTCAGCTCAAATGAACGCTTTAAAATGTGAGGGAAAACCTTTTAAAGTTTTGACACGAGTCATCAAAATAGTCGCTAAGTAGCCAAAAATGATGCCAACGGGGCTGTATTTGTAATTATTTGAATAATTCGTTTTAATCAATTAGTAATTATTGTTTAATTTATTAATTATAATTAAATTAGCGTATTTTCATCCCAAATAATCTTGCATATAAAGTTTCAGCTCAGTTGAGCGCTTTAAAATGTATTTTATTAACGATTGTAAATTTGAACAAAATATATATAGGGAGATTGTGAACTATATATATAATAGTAGGAATTGAAAAATACCTCGTTATATGTATTTAAAATAATCTGTTTACCACTTGTGAGTGCTTTCGTCAAATTTCCATAGCAAGAAATCAAAACTCAAACTCCTGGGATGTGGTTTCATAAAAGGCTGTGAGATTTTTTTCTCTAAATTATTCATGAGGAAGGATTCAATGACTTTTAACATTTGGATATGTTTGACTTTTGTAGCAGCCAAAAGACAATTTTGCTTATGCTGTTTGAGTTCGGGTGGGTGGATTTTGATTTTGCTTCAACAGTTCATTTCCTTTTCATTATTTTTATTTCTTGGCAAGCTCATAGAGGAAGAAGATATCGATATTTTTATCTCAAGAGTTTAGTTAGCCGAAATGTTAGTTGTTTTTATCTGTGGAGATATAATGCAGACTTTTTTATGTGACATTTCCTATGTTTTCGAACTTTCCATCTCAGTGAGAAAAGAATTTTGCATGACATCAGATTTACGTTCTAATTCTAATGCATGTCTAAAAAAACACCTTACTCTTCTAATGGGTAAAAGTTGATGGCATTTGGACATGGAAATTCATTTACGGGGGTCATGTATTCTCTGAAGTAATCCACCTTGTGACACTTGACAATTTTTCGCATTTTCCAAACCATTTAATTTTGCCCTAGAAAAAAAAGAACTTAGTATAACTATTTTTGTGCATCTGTTTTTATATACAAAAACAAACAAAATATTTTATTTTTTTGTATAACTGTGTCCAAATGATCATTCACTCCCCATTGCTATGTTCCAACGTTCAAGGCCGCCAATAGAGCGCTATCTCACCGGGTGCTATCAACCAATTCAGGAGTTTTTTCCACCAACTTTGGATGCCTCCGAAGCAGTCACCTTGACCACGCCTCCTTTCCACCTCCTTTCAACCAATCAGGAGAATCTCTCTCATAAAGGCCCTTCCACTTTCAGGACGCATTTACTATCCAGATGGGGGATGGAGAAACGCTTTGGGTTCCATTTCCCAGTGACGTTCAGCTTCTAAATGATTATTCAGTGTGTTACAATACATACGGCCTTGGCTTAGGAATTAACAATATAATATATTGATTCTTATTTTACTCACAACTTATCTTTGTTTTTATTTTATTCTTTTGTAGTAATGAGATACCTGGAACAAATAACGGTTAAGAGCCGACCAATAAAAGATCAGCCTCTTCTTCAGCACGAAAGTAAAATTCATTGCTAGATGAAATACCAGTATGAACGACTAGAGGTAATAACTGTTGTGCTGTGTAGGGGTAAGGTGGAGACAAGCTAGACAAAAACGTTCATCAAACGAATTCGTTTGCAAGTACTATTTTCTTTTCATTCAAGTTTCGCAAGGTTACAATTATCTTTGTAAGTTCATAGCTTGGACACGAGATCTGTAAGTGGAGGAGAGAGATTCATATATGTAGCCGTTTTTGTACAGAGAGTAATGTGATCCCATATTGGTTTCAAAAATTATTGTGCGAAAAAAATATAAATTCCAAAATAATTTTTCATATATTTTTTAAATATTTTGATAATTTTTCTAAGAAATTATCAATTATAATTTTGTATCTTTTCAGCTATTCTTAACCTCAGATTGATTTACTATAGCAAGGATGGCGAACCTATGGCACGAGACACAATATTTTCGGCACGTCACCAATCAAAGTGGTTTTCCTTTTAGTTCGAAATAACAACTTTCACTATGAAGTATTAGATGTATATAAGAAACCAGACGAAGAAAAAGTTATTGAAGAATTTATTTCCGTAATTTATTCTTTAATCAAGGATTTTCCAGCGAGATTTCCTCCATTCAAAGAGAGAATTATAGGAAACTCTCAAGTTTATTCTGTACCCTGATGTGACTTCATTTGATAAGCTGAACTTGTCCCAACTCGATTGGTTGAAAATTGTAGAATTTTTGAAATGTAAAACTGATTGATTTCTAGTCTTATTTAATATGAATTCAAACATTTATTGAATCAAATAAAAGTTGAAATTGATTGAAACAGAAAGATTAACATGCCATATAATTAAAAAATGCTAATCACGAAATTTTGAAAGTATGGATTTAAATTCTATTCCAGACACATTTAACTGTTTGAAGAATCTTGCTCATGCTTTTTTAACCTATGCCTGCTAGTCATTACTTTCAGAAATGAATAACATTAAAGGCTCCCTTCGAAACCTTTTGGCAAATGACTCCAATTCAGCATGCATTCTGCTAAAAGTAATATCTTACAATTCTAATATAAGTCATTTGTCATTCATCTATATAATCTGCAACAACAGTAGACACACTAATGTTACTTTAATTTGAATTACACACGTATAGCTAAAACATTTACTATTATACAGTGCAAAATGTATGTTTTCGTACTAAGTAAAGAGTTTTTTGTTACTATTTAGTTTTATTATTTTCCAGATAATTACAAGTCAAAATATTTGACGGCACGTGTGTACCTAATTAAATATTTATTTAGAAAAAATGGCCCGTTAATCCATAAAGATTTGCTACCCCTGAACTATAGGATAAAAACTTTAGCTCTAAACTTATTTGTAACAAAACATTGTCTATATGTAAACAAAACAAAAAATTGCTTAAAGATTTGTGACGGGCTCATCGCGTTTTCTACTAAAATCTCCTCTTCGTTTCTTTGGGGCCGAAAAAGGCAAATTATTTCCAACCAAATCCAGAAGCGAAGCGTGAACATGCAAATTAGAAACCTTTTAAATAGCAGAAGTTTAACATAAGCATATAACCTATTGGGGATTGATTATGTCTGGTTTAAGCACGTGAACTGAAGGAAGAGAAGAAAGCCGTCGTTGATTGTGCAGCTATCCGTGACAGAGCTATCAAGTCAAGGTGGATCCAATTCCACACGAGTTAATCCATAGATATTGAGGGTCCGAGAGGATTGCAATTAAGCAAGAAATTAAGGTAGGATAATTCTAGTATCCATTAGTAACTGTGATATAAACAGAGATTAGGAATAGAAGGGAAAGTGAAGTATAATGGTTAAGATCACGCTTATTTGGTAATACGTATTGTGTGTTTTCTCACCTCAGATCCGCTAAGTTATAATATAAATATTATTATTGTTAGTGTTTAAGTTAAGATCTTAATAAAGACATTTTAAGATCATGACAGTGCCTGGTTCTTCATTCAATCCCACACCTCTAGATCACGAAGTTAACTCAGGAGTGAGGTATCACCCACGGGGGAATACTTCACAGATGAGGGGACGGGGTGGATATTTGTTTCCTTTTTAAAGGTCTTATTTATATAACAGCAACCGCATAATATTGTTTTATATTACCTACAATTGTGCGTTGTGTTTTTTATTTAGGGAACTTAGAGTGAAATTGAGATTAACTATAGTGACAGTATTTGAAATCCAGTCGATATCATTTACCTCTGAACGAAACACGGTCTGCTATACAAAAAAAAATACAAAGATAACTAACGCAAATACTTTTTTAAAAAATTGTGAGTTCAAAACTTCACAATATTTTTTTTTGTACAACAATAATCAAAACAGTTAATTAATTGGGTAAGTTTTGGAAATTTCACTTTTCATCTTTTAATAAACTTATCTGACGGTTTTGCAAAAAAAAGAATCAGTATTTTTCATGTAATAACATTTTATGAATCAAAATGATGAGAAGTCCAAAATGTGAAAGTAGGATTTGACATGTCATTTTTTGCCGTCATTCGAAGTAAATCATTCGCCATTTAGAATATTTCTTGAAAAAATTACTGCGTCGAGTTTTAATTTTTAAATTTCAAAGAACTAGTAAATTGCTCCCATATTTACATCAAATTTAATGGAAAATATTAATACGGGATAGAGAAATATTGCTCGTAGACAAAACGCACTGTTTTACCATATCCATAGGATATTTCTACATGACGAGTGAGAGTAAAACTTTATTAACATCGCACTTACAGCAACACGAGGGCTATTGGTAATAGACCTCATAATTTTGGAACCACGATCAAGTGAACGAGGACGACACCTGAGCTGGTACCCCAGTCCCCTAACTTCCACGCTACAATAACGAGAGGACTTTGAGCAACAACAGATATAACATGCCTCAGTCTTTCTACATGGCAGGTTTTCGGTGGTAAAGACTCTAACCCATTGGTTTTCAAACTGTATTCCATGAAACCCTAAGGTTCCACGAGGCTTACTCAAGTTTTCCATTAGTCACAAAAAAAATTGTGAAGAAAATTATATGAATGTCTATGCAAAATTTTTTCTTGTTCTCTATGCAGTTTGTATAACTACGAGTATCTAAAGCTCATCACAGTCATTAAAGCTGAAAATTTTACATATGCATAACAACTTTATTTTGTAATATTTAAACATAATAATATATAATAAAAGAATATTAAAACTTTTTTCTTTTTATGTGCACTACCTACTTGATTGTGTATATTCAATTGTTTACTAAACCGGGTTCCATGAAATAATTTTATGCTTATTAGTGCCACGTTTTGTAAAACTAAAAAGTTTTCTAATGGGAAAATGCACCTTTTTCATTTGTGAAGGGAAAAAAGCCGATGATAATGGTGAGGGATCAACTAATCGACGTATCAAAAGATTTGACGTTAAAATCTAATTTTAAACAAGAACAACTCCAAAATTTTTGGTTATATATTCATACACAATACATATGATTTTTCCCACAGCAATAAACATTTTAATGACATTCAGAACGATGTATTTAATTGAAAAATATTTCTCAACTTATAATATAATTCGCTTTCGATATTGAGTGGATACAAAAACAAAACATTAAAAAAAAAGAATTTGTGCGAAATGCGACTACAGATAGCTTCAATATGACTAGTATTCGAAAATTTGAGTAAAAATGCAATGGTTGATGACACCTGGAGCATGAATTAGCGCTGCTAATGTGTACAAATTACATTAATATATTACGTTAAATTTTTTACAATACTTTCTTAAGGTATCCGACTACGCTCGAAACCGTGATTTAAAAAGAGCGCATAAATGGATAATTTTTATGATATTTAGTGTCAATTGGATTAGATTACATATATAAAATTGTTTTAAGAATTATTATAAGAATAAATAATTATTTAGATACAATATTTTGGCAAAAAAAGGAACTTTGAATTACCGATTTTCAAAACATTCTCCTTTTATAAAAAATGCTTCTATAATAATAATATTTTGCTTGTATAAAGCTAAGATTTCTTCAGAGGGCCTGAACTAGTATTTTTGAAAAATTCACATTGATTTCAGAGTTATACCAATTGAAATAATTATCGGTGTTTTTTTCTGAGAATTTCTCCATTCTGATGTATTAAAATATGGATAAATCCACTTCAAAGCTATATAATTCAAAAATCTAGTTCAGACTCTAGTTCAGAGGTCTAAGATTATAGAAGCATTTCCCATAAAAGGAATTTTGAAAATATGTAATTCTCTATGTTCATTTATTATTCAAAATATTGCATTTAAATAATTTTTTACTATTCTTAAAACAATTTTATACATGTATTTTAATCTAAGCGAGAACTAAATATCATAATATCCATTTTTTTTAATCCGCTTTTACAAAATAACAGTTCCGAACGTAGTCGGATACCTTAAATTATCTTTACATAAAGTACCTATTGCATGTTGAACTACTTTAAATATTTTTTAAGATATATTCTTCTAAGGTCTTAACGGGGTTCCGCGAAATCACCTTACAGTTTCAAAGGTTCCGTGAATGGATAAAGTTTGAAGACCACTGGTATAACCCATAACTCGACAATTCCGACCACGAGTCCTTGATCATGACCGCTAGACTACCTCGGCCACATTTGCTCATGAAAAGACATCAAACTTTTTGCAGTTTCGTTACCAACATGCACTAGCTGCAAATGTCCAAAAACTCAATACATTAAAGCTTTCGAATGTCTAATAAATATTTACACACACACAGAATATTGCATTATGCTTAAAACTCTTTTTTATAACGAAGAAAATAATAATAACCCATTCATATTAAAGAAAAGATAGTGATAAACAAATTTGCAGTGAGAAAAGGTATAATACTTTTATAAAATTAATTTAGTTTGCTTCGTTACAGCTACACAACATACAGTACAACCTGTTTTTGTGCGGTCCTTTTTTATACGATTTTATTTTTGTACGATCTTTTTTTATGCGGTATATGTGAATTTGAATGGCTTTGGCGCCACTGTAATGTTTTCTATGAATATACCAGTGGCGATCGGAGAATGTTAGCCTCCCCCGCGCTATTCCCGGCAAAGTCAGATGATTTTTTCTTAAATATTTAATAAATTGGGTAAAACGTACTTGGTGTTAGTCAAGCCTTGGGCCCCCTAGAGTCCTGGGCCTCCCGCGAGGATGGGGTTGTGGGGGTGTACGTTACGCCAACGCAATGTACATTTATACACTTGCAGACGTTTTGTTCATTTGTTATAGATAATTCTCCGACAATACAAGTTCTGTTTCTTTTTTTCCACGCGCCAACAGCCCGCGCTTGATTGAATATGATACTTTCAATGACAGTGACATTATCAATAATTTGATAGATTATGAAGACGGACAAGAACTGGATTCTTTGAGTGCTGATAAAATATATGCTAAGATGCAGCTTTCCAATAAAGTGGAAAAGCATTTTCTTAAAATAGGCACTTATTCCGAAAGGAGTAGGAAATTTCACAGAAAGAGCTTCGATCATGCGTATCTGGTTATTGTGACATTTACAAGCAGCTGACCAACCAACCTTCGCCACAAAAACTTATCTCTTACTTTATGGTGCCAAAAAGTAAATCGTTTGAAATTGTATCTTCAAGTGACGAAAGCGAGTTTGAACTTATCATAGGAAGATGAGCGCTTTGGATCACGATGAGTAGCAGTGAATTATGTATGTGCATTTGAAAACTTTTCCATGTATGTAATGAGAAACTAAATGTTTTTAAAATGTCTCCATGTGTAATATTTAATTATTTATTTTGTTATGGAAATACTTTCTCATAAATTTCGTAAATAATTGGCGTAATTTCTGAGTGTGATTTTTTTATGCTGTCCCTCCCCACTGCATAAAAAAAATTTCTGTAGTATTTCGACGAAGTTGTTTGTTATATGTAAGAATTTAAGAAATTTTCGAATATTTTTTGTGCGTTTATTTTTATGCGGTCCCTATCCACCTACAAAAAAGGTCTTAATGTATAAAAGTACTTCTTTTTTTAAAAAAAAAATTACCCTTTGTTTGATAGGTTTATTTAAATTTACTCACATTCATAAGAAAATAAAAAAATTCCTACGCAGGATAAGCTCTTTTCTTGTTGTAAATTGATTCGTTTGCTACAATGTTTTTCTTGTTTCAAATTTAATCGAATTGCTAAGTATCAAGTATTGCGGTAATCGATACTATTTTAATCAATTTCTCTACGTGTTATAAGAAAAATATGAAAAATATCAGTCATTCAATTCTACCTTGTGAACTCAAACTCACATGTTGAGATATCTCGAAACCAGGAAAGGAATGCAAAGGAATTCTATATGAAACACGCGCAGAATCAATACAATAAAAGAAAAGAATTCGTAAAACGAAAGCTATGTTGGCTGGAATGGAAACCATTAAGGAGAATTCTTGTCAGTGATAGAAGACGGCGTGGTGACTGCGAATAACAGTCCTTTTCTAAATTGGTTCATTTGTCAAAGAGAATCCGCTTAAGTGACAAATACAAATGTTTTTCGCCATTTGTCTGCTGTCTTTGTTGCCAGTTTGTAAATGGACAAGCTACTTCAACGACGTCTATGTTCGATAAGAAACTACTCATTTTCCACCTTACCTGAATGAACCATGGAATTCTAGATTTGAACAGATGTTTATATTTTGAAAACATTTTAGTAATTTGGAAGCGCGAAAACTTACCATGTGAAAAAAAATACACTTGCCATTAAAGATATAAACAATTTATATAGGATGCAAACAAAAGCAATAATTTGAAGAATAATTTGGAAGAATTTATAAGTAGGTTTAGAAAGATTCTGGTAACAAAAACTTTTAGAAAGAGCAACGTTTGTATTTTTATTTCTCAAAAACTTTTGATGAAATTATGGTATACTAAGTTCGAATGATTTTACAATAGCTAATGGTTTGGTTTTTAAAATAGAATTTCTGGAAACTAAATATATATAAGAAGAGAAAATCAGTTATCTCCTAGCATTTGTGTTACTGATTTTCGTAAACATTTGATCAGAACATTTAGATAAAATATTCGAATGATGAATCACACTAATTTCAGAACATTTTGATATATTTTAAAATAAGTTTGGTTCTTCTGTAAATAAAGAATATAAAGAAGAATAATTTGCTTTCTGTTAGTGTTTATTTTTTTCTGTTGTTTTCATAAAACTTTTCCCTTTCATTAAATATAAATTTTGAGTTTATTTAGTCATTAGTTACATTTATTTTACAAATACCACACATGACAAATAGCATCTATGCTATTAGTGCACATGTTCTTCAATATTTTTCGACAACGCAATGAAAACCGTTTAGCTCAGGGCACACGTTCAAATGTCCAACTGTCATAGACGGGCCATAGTCACTGAGAGTGAAGTCAGGTGAGCCAGCGATACCAATGTGATAAAGATGGGAACCTCAAATAGTCATGCTCTATCAAAATTCTAAAACCAGTTACAGCAATTTTCTAGGAGCTTCAGAAACCTAGAAGGGACTCTCGTACAAAATTGCTCAGCTCTAGTCTTTCGACATCTCCACACACAGCTTCCAGTTTGAAATTATATTTCAAGGTTATATTTATAAAAAGTCTCAAAAAAGAAAAATTCGAAATTCTTGTGAATCTTTGGATCACGAAGGTTCCTTTCTTAGCAAGAAAGCCAGCATGTTCACTCCCTACGATGTCACAATGTGCCGGTACTCTTATAATAGAAATTTTATGAGAAAACTCTTTTAAAAACGATCGGCATATCAAATTTTTTTGTGAATTACGGAGGTCATGTTGTGATAAAGCCTGTAATACTGATTTAGAGTCGGGAAAGTTTACGTCCCTGTTGAAATCAGAGCTTTTTAGTGATAATTGCTCTCTACCGCTACTACAATAGCTTCAATCTCGCCATCGAAGGCAACAGTAAAAAGATGGTAAAAGCTAAACAATTAACAAAAGATAAAGGCTCCAGCTCCATGATATCTATCTAAAAGGGATCCATCAGTGAATGTATTTTATATTCCCTTTGCCTCATGAATCGCTGTAGACAGGTATAAACCAGCTTCTTTCAATCAGATAGTTTCTGCATGAACTTCAGATTCTGCAGAGTTTCTTCAGCGTCTGTAGAGACATTGCGGTGAGATTAGTACATTAGTTAGGGCAGTTTCCTGTTTTCTGGTCGATAATCGTCCTCATGCTGTAGTATTATATCTGCATATCTGGAATGTTTTTAGGAAAGTGTCGAGCTTATATAATAATTGTCAGTTGATCGGCAAACTCTCAATCATTATTGAACTACATGGTGTACAAAGCAATCTCAGATTGAATACTCAATTCTCTCCTGTATTCATCTGTTTCGAACCTGAGTGAAAACTATTTTACTCGCCAGACAAAATTACTGCTCTCATTCATAATTTCTTATATTTTCATTTCCAAACAGTGAAATTTCTTTAAAATCTCCATTTGCTGCCCACATTAACAACTTTTTTTTTTCAATAGAACATCACTCTCATCTACGTATTGGTATTTCTCATTTTTCCACACGTAATCATTTTAATTACAGCAGCAATTTAATTAGTAATATTGGCATAGGAAAATGTAAGTTCCAAATGCGAATTATATGTATGCCACTATTCTCAAATAAACTAAATATTAAAACTGAAAAGTTTTTTTTTTCAAGCTTACAGTAAAGGCGTTGAAAATTTCTTCCCTAGAGAAGTTTAAAAAAACTCAATATTAAACGACTTCATAACTGATAAATGACGCGATTACAGTGTTGATGATTGAAACAATGTATATCAAAACAATATATATTGCTAAAAGTACATATATATGTTTAACTCTTTTTTATTAAAATGCTTTCTGACCAATATATAATTACATAAATTATTCCATATGCACCATTTTAAATCTATTTAATGGTTTTCAAGCCCAACAAACAAACACATAAATTTTCTTAAATGTATTGGAATTGTATTTGTCTATCTATAAAGTATTAGTAAACTGCATCCTAATTACTTTCTTCTTAAGACAATTCATCAATTGCACAGTAAAGAAATACAATTATCAAGCGAAAAATATCTAGACGTATTTGAAGACAAAATATTAATCTAAAAAGCTCTCTTTCTTCGTGTAGAAAATATATTATACTAGCTGGTAAACCCGTTCTTTGCACGGGGTGAACTGAAAAATTAAACAACACAGATTGAAGGATAAAGAAGGTTTTAATGAGTTAATTTTACGTGAATGTGAATTTCAAATAACAAGAAAAGCTTTTTGCATACCTCAGCTAAACTAAAAAAAAGAAAGGAAAAAAACATCTCTGTTGAATTTTAAGTATGTAGATCTAATACCTGATAAAAAGGATTTTTTTTTAATTATAACTCCCCGTAACACTCTTGAGGGTCAATTTTTGAAAATACCTCCATAAGCTGATCTCTGCTCAGCAAAAGTAACACATTGTTAAAAGTTTTGTGTAATAAACGATTAAAATAGTATAAATAATTTATATCTGAAAGTGTAATACATTAGTATTACTTTCTGTTGTATTTATTTTATGTTAAAACTGTAATATTCGCAAGCAACTGTAATATTCACCGTTTCTTAAATTATAATGGGGATTCAATGAAAAACATAGAGAAATGTTAACGATAGAGTCAAGTTGGCAAATGTCTAGCTACTTCCATAGCTCAAGCTTTATTAGAGCTTTGTAAGACCTACCGTGTAGGGAAGCGATGCACGTTAATACTTTATCCGCCGCATTATGATTTACTGCAGTTTTTTTCATACAATATTTTTTTTATTACTACATTGAAAATTAAGGGATACACATAAACAAAATACTCCACTTTGGGAAATTTAATCCGTTAGAGCTAATAAATTAATTAAAGATGTTTTCCTGTAAAATTAATTATATACACCTTTCACTTAAAATAAAGAGTCAAATCGTTTTCTAAGGTCTTCATTAACATACAAAACCATAAGACACTTAAATTTTGACAAACTATTTTTTCGGGACAAAAATAATAATCTTTGCAATCCGCTGAAAACGCAATATCTGCTACAAAACTGTTCGCCTTCCCCGCTAAAATACTCATCATAGAACCCGTGCTGCCATATATCTTGGAAGAGTGGATTTCAAAGAATATTCCTGCTAAGTTGATGTGGTGTAGTTAGGAGAAGGGAGTGCCAGCTCAGGTTGTGACGAATCTATACGGAACTTTATCACTAACCTTCTGAGTCGACCTTTTTTAGGGAAATTTAATTCCCTACCTATTTCCAATCAACTCCAAAAAGCGGACAGGATTCCTTGTTATGCAGATTAGATTAAGTATTTAAGTCGAACGAAATAGTAAAGTAAGAGCAGTAGGAGATAGAGATTGAAGCAGAAAGTTATCGTGGATGTAAATTGGAGATTTCTTGTTAGAGATATTTAATCTCAAGAATTAAGATTCCGAGTGGTAAATATTGTTTTGTGTTTAAAGTCTCATTAAAGTTTTAGAAGTGAGATTAAAGTTAAATGTTCAATAAGAACATTATTAAATATAATTCTGGGATCTCTTATCGTGGTAATTTCTGCGTGATCGTTATTTAATAAATTAATTAATTGGATCATTAATTAATTAAGTTAATTTAAAGGATATTACCTTTAAAACCTCATAATATTAGTAGACTCATTTGTTAATAAGTTTTTGATTCTATTTGGGAAAGATAACTAAATAAAGAAAGTTATTTATAAAAATGGCTACTGGTTCTTCTTTGACTCAAAATTATTCTCGTTCTCAAAGTGAGGTCCTAAGGGACCTTCACAAGGTGTCATCCACGTCACTTCACCATGGTTCAAAATTACGTGATCCGTTGCCAAAAGCCCTCGTGTAGCTGAAAAGTGCGACGTTAATATTCACTCACTCCGAAAAATACATTACAGTAGTTATAATTATTTTTATACTTAAAAATGCAATATCTGCCTATTCAATTAAAATTATAACGTTATAATTAACTACTAACCACAAACAAATTTTGAAAATTCGCCCGAATAATGTAGTGTGAAAGAGAAAGTTTATTTACTTTAAGTACCAGAACCGATAAAAGCGTTTATTTTGAAAAAAGATCAATTTCTTACTACCAAATGTGCATAATAAAATCATAAAAAAAACATTCAAATAAAGAGAGATTTATATAACAACCTCTCCCTTCAAAACTTAGTTTTATTCTAAAATAAAAAAAAAATTATGGATTATGCTGATAACAGGAATTAATTAGAAGCGAGCGCCTTGCGTAGACAAAACAAAAAGGGTTTCTTCACAAACAAAAGATAGATATATGCTGTCGTCGGCTTTTTTGCAGCGCACGCCAGAATTGCTGGCAGATGGCAGAATTTTTTCCTACTTACTTGACAAATATCGTTATATTTTGGACACTTCACACAACATTTTTATAAATTGTAGCCTATGTGTTATTCTAATGTATAAGCTGTATTACTGTAAAGTTTCATTAAAATCCATTTATTTGTTTTTGCATGAAAGGCGGCCAAACATCCTCACAAACTTTCGCATTTGTTAAAAAGCCAATCCGTGGTCTTTTTCTTCTCATTTTCCACAATTACTAAAACCATCTGGTCATCGTCATTCTGGAGTTCGTGGTCGGTTTTATTTTAGTCGAGTCATGGATTCAAGTCCTGATGCCACTAAAGACCCGTCGTGTTCTTAGATTGAGGCACGTTTAATTTGTCAAGCAGCATACTCCTCACATTGGTGTGGTGTAAGAGGAAAAGGAGTAGGTTTTCAGCTAAGTGCCTTAGTGCTTCTTAATTTTGGTTTCAAGTTAATAAATGTCACAAAAAATATCCTCTTGTTGGTAAGAAAGAAAAACAACCAGTCAATCAAAAATTTCTGTTATGTCCTAGAAATCTAAGCTATGCCAATCATTCAAGCTATACAAGGAAAACTAAGTGTTCTCTTTCAACTCTGTTTTGTAAATAATCTTTGGTTACACGTGTTGAGGATAGGTTATGAAAAATCCAATTCAAATATGATATACCGGATGTTTCTAAATGAATATATTGGAGTTTTAACGCTTTTTATAGTATTGATTACATATATATAACTTACAAGTACAATTCATGCATCGAATGGAAGAGTAACAGAAAGAGTTTTACCTACAAGCTTACAAATGTTCAATGTGAGTCCCACACGGCACACATCAAGACGATAGGCGAGTTCATCTCAAACTTGGTAACCGAGGTAATTCTTGCGACAACGAATCAATCCTGTTTCTTAAGTCTGGAAGATCAGTTGGTAGCGGAGGTACGTACACACAATCCTTAATCCTCCACTGATAAAAATCACATGACATCAGATCGGATGAACGTGGAGGCCATGCGAAACAAGCTTTATCGCGGGGCTCTTTGCAGAAAATCCATTGGTTGAGTACAGTATTGCTGAGAAATCTTCTTGGAAAAATCTTCTTGGATCTCTGAGAAATCAGCTTGGGAAATCCTCACGAGGTGAAAGACCTCGTGAGGATTTCCCAAGCTCCAGATGCGAGCATTATGAGTGTTCACATGTTCATTGAGGTGCCTGCTCGTTGCACAGTAATAGAAGATTCTGTCTTTTTGCAATATAAAAAGGGAACACAAAACGCTTTCTATTCACTAGTCACCATTCTTCTACAAGCGCGCTAATCGGCGGGGAAGGGGGGGGGAAATTAACATACGTTTCACACGCATGCTCACACATGCCAGCAAACAAAACTGTTTCAGTTGATCTTTCATTTAATGTCTGAGTTATACTAATAAGTTAAATGTAATAAATACTACAAAGAATTAAAACTCCCATATTCATTTATAAATACCCTGTACTTAGTCAAAAAACTTGATAACGCAGAAGTCATTGAAATGACTCCACCATTAATGTTGAATGATTCATTCGGTGTTTCAATTAACATAAACTAATTTATTTGATAGCCAGGACGTCTTAAGACTCTTTGAGGCCCTGGGCCCAGAGAAACCTTAAGATTTTTTGAGGCCTTGGCCCCTATGCAGAAGTATGACCCTACCTGAGATCTTTTTAAGTAGGCAATATATATATAGCAGGATGCGTTGTCATATGCATGCGGAATTTGAAATAAATGTGTATGAATCACAATCTCAAAATCTTAGGCACAAACCGACTCGAACGATGGTCGCATTTCAACAAAATGAGTTAAATGATTGTTTATGGTATTAGGCCTAGGCCTAGACATGGATAACGATAATCAAATAATAATAAAGTCTTACCACTTTTACCAGATGACATGCAGTTCAAAATTCTCTGTTTTTCGGAGAATATTTACGGGAATAATTACTTGATCATTAAAATTATCCGGATCATGATCTTATTAAGACAGAGTCAAGAACGAAACGAGGCCCTGGGCCAAGGCCCAGGTAGCCCGTACCTTAAGAAGTCCCTGTTGATAGCTGTTTTGTGAATATCGAAATTTATTGAATTTCAATCAATTCATTTTGTGGTAATACATAAAATCTTCAAACCGACAATCTAGCGATTCTGGTCTGACCTATAACTCAAGATTATAAGAAAAATCGAACACAATAAGTACTTTCGAACTCTTTATGTGAACGAAAACCTGGGTAATTTGTACTTGTCACCATATTTGAAGTTCTAATATATCCATAGGGAATAGGGTCTTATATGAATGAGATGAACTTTTTTTTTCCACTTCATTGAATAATTATTTCCAGAAATAGTTCGTAACAGTGGCGAAATTTTTATTGAAATGATTAAAAAGTAAATAGTTTGTAATTCGTAATTCATGAAACTAAATTTATTACAAGGTAATGAAATATAGCATTATGATAACAGATAAGTTTTGTAAAGTGTCATGTTTAATTTAATATGAAATCCGTTTGTATGGAATGTCTAGCTAAGTGATAGTTATTTATCTTTGTGCTGTACGGAAACAAATTATTCGAATATTTTTTCGTTGACATCATAAAGTGCTATACTCCGAAAACTTTCTCCGCAGAGTGTTTATGCTGGAAAAATGGTTAAATATCTTAGCTGGGGCGTAGCTACCACCGTATCAACCATATCTTGGGAGCCCCCAAGATACAGAAGCCCTATAATGTGTAAGAAAAAAATCGTGAAATCTTAGAGACCTCAAAACGAGTCCTCTAATAATATTTATACTATGCCAACTCAGAGAATTAGCTTCACCAATATACCTTACATTGATAAAGGTCTTTCTGTAGATCTTGTCTAGCGATCTAAGCAAACTTTGTTAAATCTTTATACACAGTGCACCTGCTAAGTCCGTAGTCACCCCAATAATTCATGAACGGCAAGAGCTATAGTCATAAAAGGGGCTCTAGAGATAGTAACCACGCCACCTGGGGGATAAATTTTGAGCTAGCGTTCTTATTTCAAAAACAGTGCGAGGTACATGAAAAAAGTCAATTACAATGTTGCTCAGCATCATTGATTTTGCAAAAGGAGGCACCTTCCGTAAAGCGATGTTAAGAAATAGAACACATAAAATACACTCATGTCCATAAATTAAGGATAATGAAGTTCAGGCAAAGAAAGAGACAGAAGCAAAACAAATTTAACTTATTTGTAAAGTCTATTTATTAAACAAAAGGTACAGAGCAAAAAAGATGCTATATGTTTGACATAATTAATAGAAATAGCAATTTTTACTCCCTGGAGCAAATTTCAAAAAAGAACCTATTTACAAAAAACAGTATAACATGGTTAGTATGATGGTTAATACGAAGTATGTCTCCCGGACGATGCAATACAGGCCTTACAACGCCTAGGCATACTGAGTATCAAATTATCAATCTGATCTTGGGGAATATTACACCACTCATCAAGAGATGCCCTCCGAAGTTCCGGTAGACAGGTGGGAGGGGGTTGACGGGCTGCAAATCGTCGGTCAAGCATATCCCACACATGCTCTATTGGATTCAAGTCCGGTGAGTATGCTGGCCAATCCATACGGGTGATATCCTCCAATTGAAGGCATTCGTCTACAATGTTTGCACGGTGAGGACGGGCGTTGTCATCCATAAACAGAAATTCATTGCACCCCGAAACAAACCCATTGCAGAATGACATCCCGATAGACTGTCAACGTACATGTTGTTCCAGAATGACATCCCGATAGATGGGGCCTGTCATCGTTACACTCTGAACATGCAGTTCAGTTCTGGAATCAAGAATAATTCCTCCCCAAATGTGAGCCATCCTGCACCACCGTAACGGTGTCGTTCAATGGTGTTCTCTTGGTGTTAACGGGTACCTGGCGCTGTCCATATTAAAGTCCGGTGAGAATCAGACTGCAAACTAAACCTGGACTCGCCGGAAAACATCACACAAGACCACTGTCGTGGTGTCCATAATGCATGCTCTCTACTCCAGGTTAATCGCAGGCTACAGTGAGTTGCGGTAAGTGGAACACATCTGATAGGCCTACGAGCATATAGACCAATATGCCCTAAGCGTCTTTACACGGTCTGCCTTGAAACTGTCGTACCGGTAGCTGAAGAGAGCTGACGAGACAGGTCTGATGCTGTGCTCCGTTTGTTTCTTTTGGCAGTAACTGCCAAATACCGGTCCTCATTCGGCGTTGTAACTCGGGGGCGATTTATGCTGTAACATCTACTCACATTACCATCATCTTGGAATGTTGCCGAAGCCTGGAGATGACACTCTGGGCGATTTCAAGTTCCTCGGATACTCCAGCTGGGTACGTTCACATTCCAGTCGTCCAATAATTCTACCACGTAAAAAAATCATTCAAATGCTTCCTTTGTGCCATAACTATGCGGTTATTGCACTGAAAGGCTTTTAAAGCGTTTGTGAACAATTTTACTTCTTTGCCACCATTCCTTATATACCCCTCTCTTACACTCTCGTCATTGTGACGTACTATCCGCGCCATCTGGTGGTTTTCTGTGATTTGCATATTCTTCTTCAAGATGTGTGTGATAATTCTACAGGTGAAATTTTTATTTTAGAGTTCAATTTCTGCGTGATTCTGAATTATCCTTAATTTATGGACATGAGTGAGTGTACATATTATTTGGTTCGTGACTCCCAAAATTGGAGCGCGACTTAAGGATGAAGAAAAGAGAAAATATCACACACAAGTGCACGTTATATGCCTGATTTTATGCTAGTTTTTTTCTTTTAAAATAAAAAGGGATAGATCATTTAACATTACAGCAGTGGCGCACACAAGGGGAGGTTCCTGGGGGTCCGGACCCCGCCCCCCAAAGTCCTTGATTTTTTTTCCGATTGATTATAATTCTAAGTATATAGTACGTAAAATTTAATTAATTACTTATTATTAATGATTAATTTTATTAATTAATGCTAATTATTTATTCAATAATTAGTATTTTACTGTGTTTTGTTCCCGAAAATCGACAAAATCAAAAGAAGCATGATACAAAAATGGCGAACTTTCGACCCCGGACCCCCTCTTGAAAAATTCCTACGTGTGCTACTGCATTACAGTACAGGAGAAAAATGCAAAACACCGGATAAAAATGAGTAATGAGATAAAATAAGTGATTCTCTACAAGATAGTGAAGCCAGAATATAATATCAAGGTTCGAGCACTTTTATATATGAAAAAATATTTCGAATTTGGGTCCTATTCTTTCATATTAACCGAAGACAGCCTTAAGGGCAGTCATTATTTTCAATCATTATGCTTGAAAATATGAAGGCAGCAATGTATGATAATTGGATGAATTTGAAACATTATCTGCTTTGTGAAACTTATTAAAATTTTGCATTTCTACTCATGTCTCAGTCATGTGACAGTAGAGGTAAGAGATCTCATGTGTCGATGATTGAAATAAGTTCTCACTAAAAGTGAAAATCAAAGAGAGTCAAATTAATATATTAAAATGTGTATATCTTCCATGCACCATTTTAAAAAAAATTACTTTACTCATTGAAATATAATTAGAAATATGGAAGAAAGGCACTTAATTGTAGTTACTAATGCTTTGTACACCATATATGTGGATATCAATTGAAAGCTTGCAGCTACTTTCAGACCACTACTGAAGCCATGAATGAACTGAAGTGATTTGAGGCAGTCAGCATGGACTGCAAGACAGTTCTCTTCCCGCCGCCATGAGAGCGAGATGAAAAACCTGCAAAACGCATGATGTTTTAAATCTAATTATGTAAAGGCAGATAGTCTTATTCTCTTTTTTTTACCTGTGTGTCCATCCTGTTAAGTCCTTTTTTACATATTAAAGTAATTAACCTACGAATTCTCCTTTTTTTGAAGTATTTAAATAACGGACACACTCACATATATTTGGATAACATACACTTTGTATATAAACAACTTCTTAAAACACCTTGTATGCAGTCCTTTCAAAAAATTTTATATTGAATCATATTGATAATGCTGCCACTATTTTTGTTTTCCTCTTGATCTACATCCATAAAATGATTTCATTTTTATAACATGCCCCTTTCTTCTTCATCCTTAAGTATACTAAAGTCAATCAGTATATTAAATTCAACCTGCCATTCTATTGTTATATTTTAATAGTTTAAATATGGCACAGACTCAAGTCAACCAAAATTTTAAAAATACAAAAGGAAGGATTAATTGAATGTAATAAGATTTTAGTAAGAAGTATGGAAATAATTTGACAAGGAATTTTTAAAACTGTGTGTATGCCCACAAAATTCTAAAGACACAGAATTAATCTAACATTGAAAAATTTATCAATTCATTCAATTTTTCTCATTACTTATTAAAACAATTTTTATAAAAAAAAATCTGTTGGTCTGAAACATTTATTTTTTCATTAAAACAAAATATCTAAAACTTTACATTGTAATATCATGCAACTAAAAAATTATCTTATTCTAAGTTAATTCAATTGCAATTTAGTTCATAATCACACGTAATAAAAGACAGGAAATAAATTATCTATTATAATAATGAAAGAAAGGATAAAGGATTTTTTTTCAATAAACTGAAATCCTCTTTCTTGAAAAAATCAAACCCTTTTCTTCTTTTTTAACTTAAAATTTTACTATTCAAAGGTTAAACAGTTCAATAGAATATATAGAATGACAAAATAACAAGTAAGAAGGGGAAAATTAATGTATGTAAGGATAATCAAATTAGATTAAAAATTAAATTCCCTATCTAGCACTTAACTAATAGTTTTCATTTCATCTTCAAGTATCAAACCAATCACCCATTTATTTCTTCCGGACATATGGCCTAGCCAATAGACATGTCTAATTCCAGATCGTTAGATTTAATAGCCCTATATATCAGCATTAACTTTCAAATACAATCATAAAATCCGCGATACTAACTCCATCGGTGTTTTAAATGCTAACCCCCACTTAAAACACACTGTGGCGTGTTTTTTCCTCCCTGATCTTAGCGTCAGAAGAGATGTACTAATTCTAGAATAAAGACCTTTTTAAAAACTAAGTTTGATTCTGACTCAAAACATGTCATTATTAAAGCCGGCAGGATTTTCCTGAAAACGCATTTCAGAATTTAAACTTAAATATATTCCTAAAAGCATCTTAAAATCAAAAAGAACGGCAACGACCGTAATAAATGATTTGGAGAATTTGATGGAACTCCGACGGCGCTGTTCATATCTTTGCTGAAGACATCAGGTTGCCGGAATCGAAAGGAATACTCGATGGTAAGAAAAAAGAAGAAACGTGCTCTTAACCCCAGGAAGAATGCAATCTTTACCGCCGAACGATATTTCTGTCTTTGCTGAAGAGGCCAGATTATCGCGAATAAAAGAAACAATGTTCTAATGGCGAAGAAAAAAAGAAGGTTCCGGACTCCGTTGAGAAAGACGTCGCTCCCTTCCGCCAGAAAAAAAAATTATTATCATTCTCCGAATGGTGTTGTGAAAAATAAAATTCAAAAAATGACAAGATGTACAATAATATCATGAACAGACCAATGTGGAATACAATAGTGAATGATAAACATCGAATCCAATAGTGAAGGACCAACATCGAAAAAAATAATAATTTTACTAGTGCACATCAAATGACAACAATCGTAAACTAAAAATTTCTGCCGCTACGAAGTAAAGGTCAGTGAAATTATTAGTTTTCATTTTAGTAACATTGAAGTGACTGATTTTTGCTGAACAAAGTTTTTAGAAGAAGAATATATGATATGATATATTTAATTTTTATAATATAGTTGTGTTAAATGAGATATTCTTTATATTTTAATTGAGAAAACAAAGTGTATAATTTTTGTCCTACAACATTTTGAGAAATTTTAATATACTTCTCACATAATTTTATCTTAAGATGTCGAATGAGTTAACATTTATGATAGAAATTGGTGTTTTAAAGTTGAAAGATATAAATAAAGTTTTTAGAAAAAAAAAATGACTAATGCACTAATACTAGTGATATTGATTTTTAAAAGAAACAAAAGTAAAATCATGTTGCATTCTTTTTTCTCCACTGAATTTTATTGTTTTGTTAATTATTTTATTCAGCAGTAACCTTATTGCATGAAATTTAATTTTTTTTTTCATTTTGAAATTTTGTGTTTTGATATACCGGCCATATATCAAGATTCACTATTTCTCGAAATTTTCCTTATCTAAATTTAAAATTAATTTAATAAAAAGCTTATTTTTGGATACTGTACAATGGATAAGGGAGAATACAATCATTATAATTTTGTATATGTCTTGAAACATTAAGAGGACAAATGTGTTTAGTTTGGTATGTACACCTCTTATTGTTTTCTTATTAGCATCCCTGAACATCTGTGATTTGATCACGCAGATTTCTCAGAGAGATGTGTTCAAAAATAAGTAGTGTGATACAGTTTATATTAGTGAATATGTGATGTAAGAGAAAGTAAAGAATTTTGTCTATGAAATGAATACTTAGAAGGTTACCGAGAGATTCAAAATACTGTATGCGATATTGTTAAGTGTTACAGTGAATAATGTGAAAATTTTACATAAATACTAAAGGTGATAATAAAAGAGAGTCCACATTTCCGACTTCCAATTATTTAAAGAGTTCTTTTATTCTTATAACTCTTATATTCTTTTATTCCTGTATTCTTATAATTTTTATATTCTTATATTTCATAATGCATATGAAATAAAATATTATTTATTGTGTTGAATAGTGCATATAAGTTTTTGTACACCATTTTCATATTATTAATAATTCCATTTTATTAGTGTCTATATTTTTTTTATCTTTTTAAAAAATGTATTTCATATATGCAAAATTTTGTGTAACACTATAAGGTATTACTACGATGGCACCAGAGTAGATTTTTATACAAAATTAATATTTTAATATTTGTATGATACCATGTATTTTTATATCTACTATTTTATTGTTTGTATTATTTTCCAATATAATTTTTTTTAAAAAAAACATTATCTGCTAGCTATAATACGAATCTATTATTATGAAGGAATAGGAGGAAACATGAGCTCTTATTCTGGATGTCGAATAGATTTGAACAAGCTATTCTTCAGTTATATGTACAGAAATTCATTTTTATCAATTAATATTTTGGAAGTGTCATTATTGTGTTTGTTGTTATAGTTTCGTTTATTTTAGAGCATTTTGATTTTTGTATTCCTATTACTTAAATATTTCTACTATGTGTAATATGAGTTTCCAAATGATGTTATGTATTGTTTTGTTTTTGTTGAAAATTGATTAAATTTGTAAAGAGAGAAAAACTACGACATGACTCCCTTTTAAAATTGGGGGGCAAATGTAAGGATAATTAAATTAGATTAAAAATTAAATTCCCTATCTAGCACTTAACTCATATTTTTCATTTCATCTTCAAGTATCAAACTAATCACCCATTTATTTCTTCCGAACATATGGCCTAGCCAATAAACATGTCTAATTCCAGATCCTTAGATTTAATAGTCCTATATGTCAGCATTAACTTTCAAGTACAATCATAAAATCCACAGGTGTTTTAAGTACTAACCCACTTAAAACACACCGTGGCGTGTTTTTTCCTCCCTGCTCTTAGCGTTAAAAGAGATGTACTAATTCTAGAAATAAAGACCTTTTTAAAAACTAAGTCTGATTCTGACTCAAAACATGTCATATACTTAAATCTAATGGTATACGGTTGTATTTGTTTTTGAAATATGAAAGATACAGAAAAGTATTAATAGTATTTACTTGCATTCAATTAACCTCTATTTAATAAATTTGTAAGACAAAATTTACTGAAAACGTGTTAGTAACTAAAGCATAATTAAATCGGTTGCTAGCTACAATAAAAGGCTTTAATAGTGTATGGACCACATTAAATATGAAAAAAGTGGAATAAATAATAGATGTAACATTTTATAAATGAAATAAGCACAAACAAAAAGAAATCTGCAAAATGGTTTCCAATTCATAAAAAAATTTATTTAACAAAAAGAGTAAATATTTTAAATTACATAAATAATGCTCAAGCAAATGTTTTACATACATAATTCAAACAGAGAGAAGATGATGATCCTAAACCAATTAAAAATGAATTGTTATCAAATTCTGTACAAGACAACATGAAAACAAATTTTAATAAGATAAATACGTAAAAATGAAGCAATTACTTTGTAAATTAATGTTAAATCAAGGGACCACAACTTGCTGTGCTTTTAAGATTAGAGAAAAAATGTATAAAAACTATACAATGGACAGAATTCAGATATTTACAGATAATACAATGGAATTTTTCCAAAAATTAAACTAAGAAGAGCTTCAGCATTTACCATCTGATTACTTGAAAGAAACCAAATTACATATCACAAAAACATTAAAATAATTAGCAGGTAAAAGAAAGTAACTAAATAATTTGTTAAAGTATAAAGCATTATAGATGGGTAAAAAAAAATTGTTTAAAAAAATTTTTCAAAGTTCCAACAAAAAGGGTTACTTGAAAATTATCAAAAAAAAGATCATAGTAAAAACCTTTTTAAAAAAATATTAATTATAAAATGAAAGGACTTTAATAAACAAAAATAATGTGCCTTTCAATACTGTCAATTAAGCTGAATATATTACAATGCAATGTAAAAGATATATTAACAATATACACAACTGCTTTTAAATTCTTTAAAATGGTGGATAATATTTTAAAATACGGATACACATGGAAAACTCTGAGGACCCACAATTCAATTCCTTTAAAAATTTTACAGATAGGAACAATCATATCCAAGGATTCCAACCAAAATACACTAAACATAACATATGAGGATCAGTAGCCATATCAATCAGGCAATCCACCTATAAACAAGAAAGAAAACTTATTCATTAATGATTTTATAAAAGCTTAGAGAAAATTTATAAAATCACCACTAGAATAACTCTAATTTCTTAAAAGGATATATATTAAATTTTGCTAAAGAATACATTTCATCAATTTTAAAATATACACTTTAAAGGGTATTTACAAATGTTACATTTAAGCAAATTAAAATTTATGCTTTGCATGTGAAATAATTTGGGAAGCATGTGTTTGTACTATGGTACTTCAAGTGCATCATTAAATACATTTTTTTAAAAAAATTATTGTTTAGAACAGTGTTTCCCAACCTGGGGCCCACGCCCCACAGGCGGGCGCAGGCATTCCGCAGGGGGGCAATTCGAAAATGGATACGACACAACACTAAACCTTCCACTTCGGCCATTTAAGTGCAATGCTATATATCGATGCCGAATTTATCAAAAAAAGCAAATTCTTAAATAATTATTAGGCATAATTTCGTTTGACGAGACCAAAATATCAACTGGGTGATTGGCTTCGTCCGGGGGTTCACCACGGAGTGTGCCGTCTGCCAGGAGGGAGACATAGCCCCGGCCAGTCAAGAAATTTGCTAAACAGCACAGTTGTTTGCAAGAAAGATATTACTACCATTTCCATCTTCATTTTTGGCTGAATGTGGATTTAGTGCTGTAAATGATTTACAGATAAAAAAAAAAAGAAATTGGCTGGACATAACACAACGTGGGGATTTGAGACTTAAGCTAACCAAATTGGAACCCAATATAAAATCTATCTGCAGCAAGCATCAAGTGCAAGGATCTCACTAAATTAAAATGACAAATTAATATGAAAAAATCATTATTAAAATTATTTTGAATTTTAATTTCTGTTTTTCATTACATATTTTGATATTTTACTTACTGTGTTTTGTTAACAATTTGATAGTGATTTATTCCTAGAATCCATCATTTATGTTTCTTAAGTGAACAAATCAATTTTTTAGTATTAAATATTATGTATGTTACATGGGGGGCATACAAAATTTAGAAATGTTAAAGTGGGGCATGGCACAGAAAAGGTTGGGAAGTACTGGTTTAGAAAATCTGAATAATCTCAAAGATTAAGTGGATATGATTTGACGAGCTGACATAAAACAATAAGAAAAAAAAAAATCTTATATTTCTACAAACGATTTCAAAAGTTATATTTTTGCTTATCCAAACAACTTCTATTGAATCTTTATAATCAATCAGAAAGAAAAAAATTTTCTTCAAAAATTGTTTCCTTATTTCAAGTTAAAACTGAAATAAAATGATAGTTTTAAATTATAGTTACAAAATTCACTCATTGTGGTTGCGAGTTATATGGTAACAAAATTTTCAAAAAAAAGTTATTGCATTTGAAAACTAAACAAGTTTTCAAGAAAGTCAGAAATTCAAAGAAATTTTTATATATATACAAAAAAAGGGGAAATAAAAATACAAAAAAAGGGAAAAGGAGCAAGTGTTTCAAATTCTTGAGAGTTGTTTAATAGTAAAATAACATGTTACTGATACTAAGCAATTTAATCGATTGAAAGAATTATATAATGATAAAAAATAGTTTTCTAGGAATAAATATATTGCATTCTTTAGAATATTTACTTGAGTCATATTGGTTTTCAATATTCATAAAAATGAAAAGCAAAACATTTATTCTTCATTGAATTTTATCAAATTTTATTTTCCTATTTTTATCCATTTTAGACTAATAAACAAGCAAAATATCCTCTAAGAAGAATTAAAAATATGCATAAAAAAAGAAGGAAGAGTATACATTTCAAAGTATCATTTAGTTTAAGTTTATAAAATTAATACATGAATTTGCATTTTTTTAAAATTAATTTATTATTTCCCTCCTCCATAATAAGAAATTCCGCCCTTTTAATAAAAAACATGGATATTTTAAAACATGATTGGAATACTGCATCAATAGCATATCCTACCTGTTCTTTGACTGTGAGTCCAGTTTTCTTCATCCTAGCACGGACATTATATTCTGAGTTTCCTAAGCATATTAACTCCATCCTTTTAAACAGTTCCTGTTTTGTAACATGCCCAAGTTCAAGCTCTTTTCTATATTAAATTTCAGAAATTCCATAATTATAAACTACTAAATATATACAAACAAACAGAACAGCTTGCAATAAAAAATGAGCAAGTTTCATTTTAACTATAAATTTCATTTTATTATAATCTATAGTTCCAAGACAGGGTGTAATATAGGAAGCAAAGAAATATGAAAAAAATTAGAAATATAAAGATACTTTTTATTTTTCCTTTTGAAATTTAACTAGAAAATAATTTATTATAAATATTTATTTCACTTATTATAATAGTTATTTATCTTTTTAAGAATATGTTACAAGAGAAAAATGATGAAGTAATTTTAATTTGAAAATACATTCTGAATACTACATGAAAATTAATATTTGGTAATAATCAAATATTTCACCTAGTTATGTAGCAGGGATTAACACCCTCCAGCTTTTTCCTTGCTATTTCTATTCGTTGTTTTGGAAACCAATTTTCTTTTTTATCTAAAAAATGTATAACATAGTAAAACACAGTTTTTATTATATTAAAATAGGAATGAACAAAAAGTTGATAAGGGTACAAATACTAAATGTGAATTCGGAAAGGATCATAAAAATACAAAAAAGGTTTGTTATATATACACTTTTTTTAAAAATAACATATACCAAATATAACTACAGAGAAAAATATAAGAGTAAATGATGAATTTGACTTGATGCATGAAATTACAATGATTAAGCATTAGTTAGCATTTTAGTATTTATAGATAGAATTTTACACTTTTCTTTTTTTAATTTGTTACTGCTAAAAAGGGAAATCATTTAAAGATGCAAATTAACTCCTTGGCATATAAATAAAACAGAATTTGATTAATGTTTTTCCTTTTTCCAATAGAAGTAAAGATTTCCAGTGCTTTTAAGAAGAGGAAGAACCTTAGCCATTTGAAACAAAACAGAATCGATGCACAATTCTCACTGTCCGCTGGAGAAAGCTATTGACATTCTCAGAGACATCAAAGTTTACAATGGCACATGAAATGAATAACAGCTCCCAGATGTTATTATATGTCAAGGCTTTAATGTCAAAGTTAGAAATCATTTATAACTGTCTTTATCTCAAATACAGTGCTAGAAATTTAATAAAATGATTTTACTAATTTTGTAAGCGTCAGATACTGAGGAGTTCAAGCTATTTTGAGTCATATGCCTTTAGGGTATTATTAAATATACATAGCAATGGTTCAATTACTTAAAAATCAAGGGGATTCTTGAAAGACTAAAATTTAAAAATTTAAAATAATGTACAATATTCTAAAATGTGTGAAAATTTTAGTTTTTCATAATTTAATAAATGAGTAGCTTTTAAATATTATTTATTGCATAACTTGTTGAATTAATGCAATAACAAAGCTTCCCAACTTATCATCAGAGAGAGATGTTCACATTGGAAACGTCAGGATCTAAGAATTTCTGTATTAAAAGAAACCAATTCTAACATGCATATGATTTAAAACGAACACTGTGTATGGCTTATGGCTTTCTCTTGCTTGCAGGCATTATAATCATCAAATTTATGAAATTCACATCAAAATAAATTTTTAATGTTAAAGTTATAACATTAAAAAGTCATTTTCCTTTAATTAACTGAAAAATCTTCAATTTTTTAACTTGAAATATCAACACTTGTTTAGCATTCAAAAACTAAAGCTATTTTTAATAATATAATAGTATCAGTCAAAATCTTGAAATTCACACATAATCAGAGGAAGTGGCTGATCATAATGTTTTGGTGAAAGAAAAAAATCTCTAATTACATGTCAGAATACTCTATCTAATTAAAACTTCAAAATATTGGTTTATTATGAAACTACTATGTCAGACTACTAATCATGACTATAAACTATGACATAGACTATGTCTACTAATCATGATTATGCACTTCCTGATGTTTATGTAAAGCAGTGGCATATTACAGACTGTTGTATATTGAATGAAATTGAACCTTAAAGTAGCTCACAATGTGATGTGAAAGTTAAGACAGTGAGGTATCAGTCTATTTTCATTATTTAAAAATGGTTGAAGAACATGAAATCTACTACATCTATTTGTGTGCAGTGTCAATTCAAACCTGTCAAAAATTATTACACATAAACAGAGTATATAAACAAAGCCGCAAATAATTTTTTCAAACACTATAGACTATCTTATTACATTAGTAAATATTACTTGGTTGATATCAAATTAATACCTTACATTTCTGCTGACAGATGGCATAAACTTTCATCAAAGTTTTATAGTTTTAACATATATTAGTCCTACAAGCAGCCCCCAAACTATTAACAGTCTATGCATTGAATTAAGATCAGCCATCATCATCTGGAACAAATTTTATTTTCTTGCATCTAGAAGCACTATCTATATAATCACACACGTACCACAAATCACACACACACACACACAATCTCATATATACTTCTAAGTTTTGTTGCAGATTGTGTCATGTGTTTAAGCAATTTGTGTTATAGGTGTAATCAGTGGTAAGATTTTTAAATGTTAAGCTAATCATAGAACCAATGAAAAGAAATAAATATAAAGCAAGCTTAAAGTTTAAAGCCATAAAATAGGCTAAAAAAAATCGAACAACTGTGCAGCAGTAAAAGCTTTCAATACAGCAAAGACAATGGCAAGAGACTAGAGGAAAGAATGAAGAGGTTATTAACAAACTGCCAATGAAAGATATTCTATGAGGAGATAAATAGTTTGCTGGTCTGATCTGAAAATAATGTAGCAGAATAGGTACAAGAACAGAGACAGAATTGTCATATTTTTAAAAGATATGATTAGGGCTGATAAATCAAAAAGGGTCAGGACCAATCCAAAACAAACCAAAGAATTTGAAGCAACAGTAGCTTGGTGCAATCATTTCATGAACAAAAGTACACTCTTATTTCAATCATGTCTGTATGCCTGTGTGTTTTCTATAAACAATCAGAAATTCGGCACCATTTTTTTACAAAATGTTTCAACTATCATCCAATCTATGGAAATAGATGGTTATTATATCTAAAATTTACCTTTTACATCCATTCCTAAAGCTTTTAATTGTCTGTTTGCATGAACCTAGAAAAATAAAAATTAAATTAATATTAATTTTTTCTACCTTGATTTGGTGAAAATTTACTAATTATTACTTAATTTCCTTTAACTAATTAATTTCTTTTTTCAAAGAAAATATGATAACTTAAATTTACATATTTTCATAAATTACAGAAAACAAATCTTCCTTCCTACATCTATAATAAAAAACAAGCCTAGACAAGACTGCATCAAAGATATAAAAATGAAACAAACTCCTGTACCTGGTGTCATATTCCTAAATGCTATGTTAAACCATATATGCATTAGGAGCTTAAAATTCACATGTGCAACATTAAAAGAATATCATATTTACTTAATTAGTAATAGATTGCACAATATATATATATATATATATATATATATATATATATATATATATATATATATATATATATATATATATATATATATATATATATATATATATATATATATATATGTCAGGTTTGAAAAGTTTAGGTTCAAAATTAAGGAAGTAATAAATAAAAATAGAGCAAACTCTTTACCATCGCGTAAGGATTTGTGAGTAAATAAGCCTGTTAAAAGGTGCAAAACGAAGGCGAACGCATACTAGAAAGGACTTGGCTGGTGTCTCATCGCTGCGATGTTGTATTTGGTACCAACCTGGTTGCGCGGCAAAAGGTCCGCCATGTTAGATTATATATGATGAAAGCGTAATAAAGGAATATTGTGAAGATGATGCCCTCCTCATTTTACCAGCAGGCCTGGGGCCTGTCATATATATATATATATATATATATATATATATATATATATATATATATATTGAAATTTACTTGCTTTGGATTAAAATAAATCAGCAATCATCCCCATCCACCCTCCTTTTGTACATTTATACCAAAAAATATTTTTTACAAATCTACTAATAGTTTAAAAAAAAAAAAAACTAAATGTAACATTCAAGCCTTTTTAATTTTTTACTAAATGGTAAATTTGATTTTGTAACAACTTCTAATATATGAAAGGCAATTCATTTACACTTAATTTAAAACTCTGAATCTTAACCAATGGAATCCAATGTCATTCTCTATCATGAGCAATATGATACTAAGATACTTTTTGGTATAGTTTTGCATATTACTTCCTTAAAAATTGCATATTAAAATTCTCTTTGTTTTTTAAAATGACTTAATGAGCTCAAAGATAACATTACAAATGTTTAAATAAAATACTTATTTTTTTTCCTTTCTTTCTTTTAGTTATTTTTATTTTTTTCTTTTTTTATATATACTTCTTTCCTATTTCTCAAATTTATAATGCATTACTACTAATAATAATAATAATAAATTGACACTAAAATGATACATTGAGAGAGAGGTGTTACATAATAATTATTTTACAAAACATTTTATTATCTTACTGAACAAGATAGAATAATGCATAATAAATATTGGTAAAACAATTAGGCACAAATAAAAAAAGGACCAATTCCCTAATTTGCACCTTTTAACTTTGACTAAAAATATGCTTAAATCATTCTTATCAAAAACAGCAGAATAAATGGGAAATTTTCCTATCACTTCTTAGTATCTTGAAGTATGAGGTTAAAAGTTAAAACACTCCAATAATTATGGTGTCATTTTGACATCATTAGGCCAAATATCTCCAAATCAAACACTACTTATAATAACTAATTTACCTCCCAATCCAGAGTGGGTTCTTTTATAAATATATCCATCACATTAAGCAGTATATCTCGACTATTGCAAATAGCTGACAAAGCATGAATCATTGTAGATTCATAAATGCCCTTCACTTGCAATGGACCCATCAGCTGTAAATATTGTGGTGTAAGTCGAAATGGTATCAGTTCAGGAATTGGTAAGAACTGCAAGAAAATATTTTTAAACACTTAAAGAACTGTACTTAGTTTCAAAGAACAAAAATCTTTAAAAAACACACAAGTAAGTTTTTTTTAAAGCAAAACCACATTTGTTATAAACAATTGAAAATTATTCATAAGACAAAAAAAACATTATAAATATAATGCTTCACAAGGCTTGTAAATTTTACAACTCAATATGGTCTCGAAATCTCTGAAATTTTATACAAAAAAAAAAAAAAAAAAAAAATGAAAATATCAGAAAATTTCGTTTTTAATATTGATTAGGGATTTTTTTTCTTCTGACAATAAATAATTGTTTATACTTGGCAATCATTTTTATTAAATGTATTTTTCTTTCAATTTATATATATTTAAAAAATTCAACAGATATTAAATAAAAATTCAACCAAAAAACTGATACAGTGTAATGTAATAAAAGTTAATGCTTTCCATAACTTATTAATTGCAAATACAAAATATAATATGAAACTCTATTCCATAGAGAATACTTTTAAAATACATTTAATGGTAGAGCTTAATTAACTTCGTGGGAAAATATACTCTTCTATTAGAATATATTCTTCCTTTTAAAATACTTCAACATTTTCAATTCATATAATATTCAGAAATTCTCTCTAAACACTATTTTTTACTTTGCAGTGAAAATGGTATTAAGTTAAGATTAAGAGGTAATATATTACTTCTTTTATTTGCATGTTAAGAATTCTATTTATTTTCTAAAAAGATTAATTAAAATATGGTCATAAAAAAGAGATATTAAACTATTACAGACTGTACAAGACATATATTCAACTAGTTCTAAATTATTGCAATGAGGTGCTGATCTCTGCCTCAGAGAACGTTAGAAAACTTCTTGACACTTTCCATAACCAAGCCCTTTGCATGATCACTGGCGGAGTTAAAACTACTCCAGTACTTGCCATGCAGTTACTTTGCGACCTTCAGCCATTCACTAATATAATTGAGAAGAATGCTGCTATTCTCTTCAATAGACTTATTAGACTCCCAAATAATTCATTCTGGCGGGACTATGATTCTGATGGAGGACGTAATCTTAAAGACTCAAAAGGGCTTTATTCAATGTGTTTGTGAGAACATTCAATATAAAGTCATTAATGATGTGCCCTTTGAATTACTGTTTTTTGCTAACCCACTCGACTATGCAACACTCGACATCAGATTGGACCTTGTTCTGAATGTGAGAAAACGTGATCTAAGTCCAACTGCTCTTCACGCTATAGCTTTAGAAACTATCAATACCCGCTTCCCACCGGAGGAGTGGCTTCACATTTACAAAGATGGCTCACTCTTGGACTTTGCCCAAGGTGCTGGCATTGGTGTTTTTAGTCACCTCTTCTTCTATTTACAAGCCGGCCCTTTGACAACTCACTTTGATGGTGAGGTTGAAGCTATACATATAGCCCTTCAGCAACTTGCTGTTTGTCTTCCCCCCATTGAAAGAGCTGTAATTCTTTCAGATTCTACTTCTGCCCTTCAGGCTTTGTCCAACTATAATGAGAATAATTGTTTACAAGGTGCAGAACTGTAGAGAACTCCTGGGAAAGATAAAAGGAAAGATCGTCTTTCAATGGGTACCATCCCACTGTGGTCTTTGGGGAAATGAGAGGGCAGACCTTTTGGCAAAAAAGGGAACGGATATCCTTCAGAACTTTCGCAGAGACCTGACACTTCATTCTGCCAAACTGGAAATTAAAAGGATTTTTAGGGAATCATTTCGCCTTACAGCTTCTCGTGTTGCTCGTGATAAGCCTTGGAGTACACTTTGTAAGAAATCCCACAGTATTCCAAGTTCTCCTCGTGCTGCTGCTGTGGCTAAATTTAGACTTTGACTGACTTTGTGCTCATCTGTTTCGTTTTAATTTAGTGACTTCACCTATCTGCGTTTTGTGTGACACTGGACAAGACATGACTGCCGCTCATTTGGACGAGTGCTCTGCACTGAATGATCTTAACTGCATTGTAAAAAGATATTGGAGAGCTTGTTGCCTAATGACCTGATGGTCAATGGCCTGGCATTTGTAAAATAATAAAAACTATTACAGACTGAAAAAAAGTATTTGAATCAATTAAATACTTTTAAATAACATAATATCACATCTTCAAAAATTACTTTTAAAAAATCTGTATGTATAAATAAAATATTTCAAATATAAAAAAATTATGCTATTTAAAACTTTTATCAAACTGTTTCATGGTCTCATTAATTTTACATTAGAGCAATATAGTGGATTAGGAGATATTTGAATCAGCAACTATAGCCTCTAATATTCTGATGAACAGCATCTCATGGAAATTTTGAGATTCACTCACATTTAATGCATTGTAACTTCATTATTTCATAAAATCTATAGCAGAATTGAATATCCTGTGACACCAATTGACAATCATGAAAAATATAACAAATACTTCTGATGTTGCATTTTTTTAAAATGATAAGAATAATTCTTCCCTCTCCCCACACACAAACAATTTTTATTTAGTTTAAGAGGTGAAATGACAGTTCTAGAATTCTTTCCAAATAAACAATAAATAAGTTTCAAAAATTAAATCATCTAAATAAAAGTGAAGACTTAGTGAATTAAAATGTATACCTAATTATGCTAAACTATCTACATAAAATGCATTAAATAAATTTTCTATTGATAATTACCTCTCCAATTACCAAGTAAAACAAATATTTCAAATGATAAATGTATAAAAATTGCATCATGATTTAAATAAAGTACAACAAAAAATAAAATACTAACCTGAGTTGCAGAACCAAATGCATGCCCAAAATCAATACCCACTTCAAATCCAGTGCTTTTATCAATCAAAAAATTTCCAAGATGTCTATCTCCAATTCCAAGCACCCATTGTGAAAGGCAGATTAAAGCATGGGATTGAGCAAATTTATTTCGTAACAACATGAAGGCTTCAGGAGATGAACTCAGTTTCATAAAAGATTTCCTAAAAAGTAAATTTGCTTAAAATTTTTTACATTCAAGAATATTTTTGAAACTAATTGATTGATAAAATTAATAATTAAATTCTATTAAGATACTCATATTCAAAAACAGATGATTCATTAAAATAAAATTTTCTTGTTAAGAGAATTTTTGTAGTAATGTTATATCCAAATACATTTGCACTTTTTTGCAAAAAAAAAAAATTAGGTATAAATTAGTTACATAAACTTAACAAATGTATGTTTCATAAAAAAAATTCTTAGCTCTCCAACTCATTTTACAAAAAATTCTTCTCCCATTACTTTAGAAATGAATCTTAATCATTACACAATAATTTTCATATCTGAAGTAATGATTTGAAAGAATTTTTTACTTATAAAGTGTGAGTGTTTATATAAAAGTAAACGAATGTAAAATACCTGTTTATTATTGACTGTATGAATGAGTAAAATGTCTGCTTTTGAATATAGGCAACAAATATTTATTTTATATTAGGTTTTGTATATTGGCAACAACTATCATTTTGTTGTCCTTGTGATGAATGGTAGCTTGCAAATTAAACATATTGCATTTATATATTAAATATAATATATATATGGCTTATAATTTATATTTAAAACAATCCTATTTCAATACATCATTTAATGTATTAAAATATAAATTATTTTAATATATTAAGTGATTTAATAAATTAATACAGTTTTTATTTATGCTTCAGAGACATGGACCTTGACAAAAAAACGAAGAGAAGATCTAGGTGACTTTTGAAAGGAAAGTCCTGTGAACCATATTTGGCGCTGTATTCAATTATAACAGTTGGAGAAAAGGATATAATTTTGAAACATATAAGATTTTTAATAGTAATGAGATATTATTTCCATAAAACTAAGTAGAATGAGATGGGGAGGCATATAGTAAGAATGAGTCCAGAACAATCAGCATTGAAAATTTTTAATGCAAATCCCTCTAATAAAAGACCAAAGGGAAGGCCCAAAAGGAGATGGAAAGACTGTGAGGATGAGGACTTTGTCAGTCTAAATGAGAAGAACTGGAGATCAATAGCTGGAAGAAATGTGGAATGGGAAAATTTCTGAGGAAGGCTCAGGCCTACAAAGGGCTGTATTGCAGATGATGATGAAAGATAGTAATAAGTCAATGATGACATATTATCACAACCATTGAATTAATTTATCAAAAAGGTAGACTCTGAACTGTAAAATGAACGTCTTTACTTATTTATTATTGAGTATTTAATAACTATTCAAATAAATTTATGAGTAGAAGTAATGTTTGATTAATATGGTAGCACACTGCTAAGTAATATGTACTATAGGAAAATAATAGTAGCATATTTAACTACTCTTGTTTAAATGTTATTTTTGAAATATATTTAAGTGCTTATTATTGTGATATTATATGTCCCTTCCTGCAATAGCCTGAGCACAGTTTAATATTTTTTTGACAAAAAAGTTATAACTACTTTTACTTAATACAGTATTTTATTTACTTAATACAGTATTGTATCACACCTCATTTCCTAGGAACTGCAAAAAATGTTGTGAAAGGGTTTGAATATAAAGTTAGATAATTATCTCAATAAGGTTTGAAATAATATTTCAAACTTTATGAATTAATATATAATTTAGTTATATTTAATCTTAATTAGGAATCAATATACACATAATGGATTATTTAGCAAAAGTACTTGAAGTAAATTTAAAATATACAGAGGGGGGGACTGAGACAAATAGGTGGAAAAGAAAAATGAAAACAAACTGGAAGAAAAGAAAGACCAAGACAAACTGGAGGAAAAGAAAGACCAAGACAAACTGGAGGAAAAGAAATCCCAAGATAAAACTTGTTGGGGGTACAGAGCTAAGATGAATTATAGAAAAGGAGATGTAAATATGAAATACAGTAAGAATTGGGGAAACCTAAATTAAAAGATGTGTGGAACAGTGAGTGAATATTAAGGTTGCACTGTTCAGCTATTCAAGGGCTTTTGGTGATGGGCCTTGTAATTTTGAACCATGGTCAAGTGACGAGGACGACACCTGAGCTGGCACTCAAGAAGCATTGTTTAATCTTTTAACTTAGAGTAAATAAAATCTATCAAGCTATACAGTAAATAAGAATACTGAAAGTTTAATTCATTAGAAACTTCCCTCTATTTTAAATGAATGAAAATGCAATTAATTTCAATTAAAATGACTATCTTGCAATTCCCAAAATTGTAATTGTATACTTAATACATTTTTATTTAAAAAATATATAGTGATAAAAAACAAAAATGAAAACTGATAGTAAACAAAAGAGAAAAATAGTAATCGTACATTAAATAGTATTTATGATCATCTGTTTCAAACCTCATCAAATGAAATGCTGAGAAAAACTGCTTACATGAGAAGATTTTTCGGAACTAAATTTGTAATTTCTTCATATTTTTCAACACATTCTTCTCGATTTTTCTTCAAATATAAATTCCAGTAAGGTTCACACATATTTTTCCATTGTTTAGCAGCCCAATTCCTGAATCTGGTCAGAGCAATATCATTTCTGCAAAAATATAAAGATTTATAAATAACTGAAGCAGAGAACTATAAATGTTAGATAAATAATAAATTTAATTAAGTTTCTAAGAATTTTTATTTTTGGTGTGAAGATTTAAACCACCATGCTATAATACTTTACTAAATAAAAATAATTTTCAAAAAAAAAAAAAAACTCCATAATAATGCAAAAACTATGCAAAACTTATTATACCATGATCTAATAAAAATATCCAATACAATATCCCCAAGCATCAAACTTCATAATATTCTATTATCAGTTTTCTAATCAATAAATATTTGCAGCAAGAAAATGCTGTTGCACAAAATATGTTCATTTGCAAGTTTTTAGTAAGCTGATCTTCTTTATTATTCCTCATTATGCATATAATAATTAATATTTATTTCGGGTTCATCTTTATGATCATTCACAAATCAAGAGTTTATTCATCCAAAATTAATAATACAAACAAAATGTAATAAAATTATATATCAGTTTTTGCAGTTCTATTCACAAAATAGGATCCGGCAGTTAAATACAATTTTAAATACCTACAAAATACGAATACAGACATCAATTGAGCAACTTAATTATTTATTTAAATAATCTAAGTTTGAAATTATTTGTTAAATTAAAAAACGAAAGTACATCTAATATTTTAAAAATGGTAAGTAAAACAGAACAAAACTGCACAAAACAGGTTTTTCTGCTCTCTAACAAGTTCTTTAAAGTATGATAAATATATAAACAATGAAAATTTTCAACCGCAGGATAGGGGAAAATGTGCTTTTGGACTTAAAAACTAAAATTGAATTGCATTGTCTTCATATTACTAATACCATACAAAAAAAAAGTTGAAAAAGATAAGTTAAAATAAAGTTAAAGACTTTTTGTAGTAAAGATATTTGGCAAATACAAATAATTTCCTTTAATTGATTAAATTGTAAATCACAATATATATTTTCATATAGTAAAGAAAACTGTTAGTTGTTACAAATTTAGAAAAACTTTCAATCATAATTAAAATTGTAATTTATGCTGTTTATTGTGAATACTTTTACCAATGAGGAAGGAACAATTAACCCAAATAATAGTTTAACTTTATAAAATGCAATATTAAGGACAACCTGAAACCTTGCCAATTTTTCTCACGAATGTTCTTGGTTATTTTCTAATATAGGAACAGATGCTTAGACAATATAAATCATTAAGTGAAGGTTATGATCAATTTTTTTTAACAAATATGAAATAAAACACTGTACATACTTGAACAAAATACTGTACACTGTACATACATGAACTTACAACATAAATGCCAAAATAATAGGGTATAAGTTTAAATAGTCACAGAATGTAAGCAAACCTCGTAGATAAAAATTTTCCTCTTTCTTCGTCCGACATACCATCTCTCAGAAAATCTACAAGAACAGTTGTATTTTCAACCCATTCAATTAATCCAAGCCTAATTTTTAAAAATAGATCCATTAATACTATGAAAAATAAGAAAAATAAATCATAAAAATTTATTGAATTATTAATATAAAGGCAAGATTGGAAATAAATTATTAAATTTATTTAATAGAAAATAATTTTATTAACATGAACAAGAATATTCAGAAAACATTTCCATTATGCACTAAAAAAAGGCAATAATAATTACAATGATAAAAACAATTTTACAACAATTAAGCATATATATCAAGCTCTTTTAGAAAATTAAAACTTTTGCTTTGCTTCTCTTAAATATTTTAATGCCTTTTTTATGTGAATATATATCTCTTTTTAAAAAGGTCTTTATATTTATACTCTTATGAGGTAGGAAAGTAAGTAGTTTAAATGTAGGATTTTTAAAAATATTTATCAATTATAATAGAATTAAAATGAAAAGTACCAAAAAAACATTTTTAAATAATTGTTTGAAAGTTTATACATAAGATGCTTTCATTTTGAATGAATATTTTAATTTAATTTTAAAAAACCTTAAGTAAAAAATCTAGATCTTAAACATTTTCTTCTAAATAATTTTTTTTTACACTTAAGTGATAAAAAATATTCAGAATTGACAGCATAAAAAAAAAATTTAAAGTAATGCAAGAAAACTGCTATTGCTATCTTACAGAATTATAATGTGCTACAATAATTTATCATTCCAGAATTTGATAATATTGAAGCAAACTTAAAAACCTGTGACATATGTTTGAATATAATTCAATATTTTGATAATTTAGAAACAAAATTAAAATCTCATTTAAAAAATTTTACAATAAGTTTTGCTAAATAATGTCTCTGGTCTGCAAAGACAGAGTCCTTGATGTATCTTTAAGATTTCAACTACATATATAAAAAATTTGAAACATAAAACATATGTTTTAGCAATTTAAGCAACATCCTAAAAATAGACATAAAACCATTATTAATTCATATGTTTTAAAAGCATTCAAATATAATTTCTTTAATTTAACACTCATATTCGGACAAAGACTGTAATTGAAATGTTAATACTATATTACAGATAACACAAGCCTGTGAAATTGAAATTTCTGAAAATACAAAAGAAGTTTTGGTGATTTTTATGTAATTTGGCATGCTGATTTCGAAAATGACCACCATTTTTTTTTTCTCGTCAAGCCAGGTTTTTTTTGTAAACTCGAAATTGATATTTCTACTAAAACATAATTTGAAATGGAATTTTTTCCAACAGTTTAGCATGTACCATCTAGCAACAGTAGTTTGCATCAGTTAAATTTATTTAAATATCGAATCTTGATGAGACAAATTTATTTTTTAGCAAATTGATGAAAACCACTGTTGCCAGATCTCACAACTTGTATCTGGTTGAGGGAAAAGCTAGAAGTTCCTTGGAGGTTTAAACTTCCTACATCAAATTATGATACAGTTTTTAGATAAAATAACCAACATACTATTTTAATTAGCTTTTATTAAGGTATTTTATGCAAAATAAATGATAGACTAAGAGAAGCAAGTATATATTAAGCCTGTGCTCGTGAAAGTTTGAAGCAAATTTCAAACTTAGCTAAAAGCAAAGCAAAACAAAGTTTCTATTTAAACATATACTCTTTTCCTGTGAAACTTCTTTTTGACATTCTTCTTTTATGTCTTATCTTGTGTTAAGATCTAACAGTAGTTGGCAGGCATTCTTTGTCCCACATTTCTTGATATTTCCGCTCCATGTCTTTAATGTCTTGGTGGAACCTTTCACCCTGTCCTTTGCTGACTTATCCTGAATTTTCAAGGGTAAAGTCCCCATATGAGTGAAAGAAATGTGTTTTGACTCACCTAAATCAAGCTTCTTTCTTGTCATAGAAGTCTCAAACTCTTTATCCTTCATAAGCTTGAGAATATTTGGACCAACAAAGTTTCTCTCTTTTTGAACTTAAATTTGGATCTTCACCATTTTTTGGAATAGGCTTGTCAAACTATTATATGTAATTTTATATGCAGAAGGAATCATTGTTCAGCTTAATTTAGCTGTTCCAAATGATACTCCTGCAGCCTAGCTTAAGATTCTGTTTTTTCGGCCTTTCTCTTTTAACCCAATGTTGAGTCTTATTTTAGCTGCTTCACTCACAAATGTAACATGGGAGCTTTGTATATGTACCTTGTTGATCAAGCATGGTGATAACTTTCAAATCATCACAAATGGTCCAACCGTTGTCAGCATATTTTATTTTGTTGAGAACGAGAGTCGTTTTTATAGTGTTCCTTTAAACTAATCTTACACCAAGTATATATCTGGTACAGATGCGTACTGGCTTCCATGATGAAAAAAGACAGTTTTAAAGCTCCTTTATGATTAATATATAAACAACCTCCATTCATTTTTTATCCTACATATTAAATTTGCTCATCAATCTAAAAACACTTAAAAAATAGACCAAATTCTTATTTTCCTTAAAGTACATAACAAATTCTTTTTCTCGATTCCAGCACCAATAAAAACAGGTTCCTTTCGCTTATAAGTTTTTCTTTCAATGTGAAGCCCAAAGATTCAGCTGTCATTTTGAAAGGCATAGATTTCTAGTCAGATCATAAAAGTTCAACCTGAGAGAAGGGGCTGAGGTAAATAAACTCAAAGACTTTATATTCGATATCAAAGTCTTGAACTTGTGGCAAAATTATTGATAGAGTGAGATCGCGATGGAAAGGTGTTCCAAAGTGATATTCTGTACGTTCTATTATGGAAGAATGAAGATCAGCCATGAAAGGAAGAAATTCAACTCTGAGAAAAAAGTTTTAGTAAATAATCATAAACATTTCAGCAAAATTGAATTTTTCAAGAAAATGTCATGTGATAGAAATTTTTTATTATTATTTTTGAAATCATCACCATAAAACACATTAAGTTGAGCTATTATTTCCCTTGTATTTTTTCCATCACAGGCCTGTGTAATTTTATCAGAAATTGACCCTATGCCATATTCTAATACTACGTTTTACAATACACCATCATGAAATGAATTGGATAATTTACCATCACAAAGGTATTGCACGTAGTTAAACTTTTTCAAAATCAATAAATTATAATAAAGAATATGAAGAAATTCTTGATTATTCATACTGAAACTCACCTATTACTCAAAGGCACAACTTTATAGGTACGAAGAGAAAGATGCCGTTGAGAACAATGTATATCATTAGCAAAGATATCATTCATTACAGAAAATAATTGTTGAATCCTGGAATCCTGTCGCAAGTCTTCACCTGATTTCACAAGAATTTTATATTCCTTTTCATCATTACCACGTATAGTTATACGACGAGGGAAAGTGACAGAGGTTAATACAAGAACCTAATAAAATAAAATTCAATTCAATTCAATTCCAATAAGACAGATTCATAACCTTCTTTAAACAAATATTTTAATATACTTTTCTAAAAACAAAAATCATAATAGTTATTCTCAAAATTCGAAAGGTGAAGTTCATAATGACTCAAATATGGAGGCTTACCATTACAAACTCTCAGGATAAAGAGAACAGTTTTTCTCTACTATTTTGTAAATTAAATTAGGAATTATTAAGAAGTAAATTCTTCATTTATTGTTCAACACAGCTAAACTGAATATTTACATTTATCAAACATATTTTGCTACAAATAAATATTATCTGATGATGGTGAATATCATATAAAGCCATAAAGATATAAGACATGAAGAACAGGCAGCTATCCATAATAAGTACCCAAGTAGTAAGAGAAAAAAGGTTTCAAAAATATTATACACAAATTTAATTTGATAAAAGTAAAATTAACTCTAAGTAACTCTTTAATTGACAAATTGCATGCATATTTTAAGGCTGTTACAGAATACACTTGCAGATCATTCTTATTCGGAACTCACTCTCTCACAACCTTAAATTAAATATGTAAAAACGAAATTTAAATTCATTTTAGTTATAAAAAACACAATATATATATATATAGATAAATGTTTAAATCATAATAATATTAATTTTGTAGCATTAAACAAGTTATGAAAATTCTTTAGACATTATTTTGTTAAAAAATTTAACCATGTATGTTTTTCTACATGGAGTTATTTTAAAAGTTAATTTAAATTTATTATTTTTTAAAGCTGATAAAAAGTATGATTTTCCTTACAGGTTGTTAAAAAAGACTAATAAAAATGCTGATATTATTTATCTTATCTTCTTCAATTTATAATCTTATCAGAAACATCCATGATATTTTATATTTTCATCGGAATTACAGTAAAGTGACTAATTTCTTTGAGTTAATATTTTTTTGTTATTAAGATAATAAAACAAAATGTAAATCCTTCAAGTTAGTATTTAAATGATAATCATAACCAACTCAATAAATTGGTCCATCTTACTATTATATTCAAATGTAATGTATTGTAGATCTCAAAAGCATTTCAACAAATTTTTATGATTATAATACATAGATTTTAAAAAAAAAACAGTTTTTTAAAAAGAAATATATTGTTACATAAAATGTTGTCCTTAAAATTAAGTCATTTTACTACATTTACCTTCTCATCAAAACCAGCTACCTTAACATGATACTCAGGCAAAGGTTTGCTTTTTCCTGAATACTGACCTGAAATCAAATTTAAAAAAACCAAGAACATAGAAAATTATTTTCATATATGTGTAGATAAGTTAGTAAAAAGGAGAAAACTATCAAACTAGAATTTATTTTTTGAAATATTTTATTTTCACAGAATTTATTTTTACAAAATATATTGGATTCAAAAATCCCATGTAAACTTAATTTTAAAAACAGACATTACCTTAATTTTACAATAGTTCATTTTCTATACAAATTTAAAAATATTTTTAAGAAAATTAGTAAAATATAAGCAACATTTTTACCAGCTACCAATTAATCACAGACAAGTTCACCTTTAACCCCTTAAGGGTCAGATAATTTTGAAGAAAATTGTCATAAAAGTGCCTATTTCTTTTAGTCAAGAAAATTATATGAAACTAAGTGTATGTTCATATATATATATATATACTAATATCTTTTTAACTAATTGGAATACCGGAATATAAATGGTCAAAACAGATTCGTCGGATCTATCTCTAAATTTTGGTACCTTCGGCGAGTTTCTACGTCATGTGGTTCGTGAGAAAATATGGAAACATTCCTACATAGATACGTTGGTTTACCTACGAATTTTAATAGTGTAGATTTTTTATTGTATGGAGAGTGGAAAAGAAATTAAATTAATAATTAAGATATAAATAAAAGAGAGGTGATATAATAGAACTATTTAGTTATAAAGTTTTCAGTTGCAAATTCATACATTTCTTTTTTGATGTTTAAAAATAAGTCAGTTATGAAGTTTTAGATGCCAATAGAGTCTTCTAGTAAACTAAATCTGTCATCTGACCCCCAAAATATATATAATTTGTTTTCATATCTTGGGAATGAGGAGATCAATGCAATACTCCAGAATAATGATTTGGGTATTGATAGGTGATAATTCATCTACTCTATTAAAATTCGTAGGTAAACAAACGTATCTATGTAGGTATGGGATGTCGCGCAATTTTCTTACAAACCACAAGATGCAGAAACCAGCCGAAGGTACCAAAATTTCGGAAATGATCCCAGGAATCCGTTTTGACCATTTATATTCCGATATTCCAATTAGTTAAAAATATATTAATTAAAAACCTTAAAACGCATAATTAGTATTTTATTACGCACGTGGCGCCACCTGCAGAGAATCGGAAAGATCATCTTAGCATCAGAATCGTTTTCTTTTTATTGCTTCACACTAATAATTTTTTAATTCTAACGCAATATTTTTTTTTTTTTTTTTTAATAAATGCACCCTCCGAAACGACTGTTAAGACCTTAAAACGCGTAGCTGCAGAGAATCGGAAAGATCACTTTAAAATTTTTTTAGTGGAATGAAAATAGTTAGAATTAAAATGAAATAAATTAATTCCTTGTTAATTAAAAAGTACATCGTCTATTATTAACGTTTTCTGTTTTTCTCTTAGCATCAGAATCATTTTCTTTTTATTGCTTCACATTAATAATTTTTTAATTCTAAGTTTTTTTTAAAGTTTTCTGTTTAAAAATTACCGTTGTTTGCAATCTATATATGATGTTTAAAATCATTAACTTTAAAATGAAGCCCGAACTTATTTTTTTTAACTTTAACAAAAAACGAAATGAGAAATTGAAAAAATCTTCCGATATTTTAAAGATATTTTTACTGCTCTTCCTCGAAGGAAGGCATGGCGCACTTGTTAAACCCGTTGCCTTATAAAACTGCAGTTCCCAGGTTCGAAACTGAAGGGAAAGAGACATTCAATTTGGCATTGCATTACTTCTTAAATTTTAAAATTTTTTTAGTGGAATGAAAAAGGTTAAAATTAAAATAAGATATCAAAATGTTTTTATCAGATCGATTATTTTTTTAATGGTTTTTTCAGTACATGTATATAAATATATATATATATCTAAGCTTTCCCCATACTGTTTTTTTTCTAACTTATATATATTTATATGTTTAATCAAACAATCAAACGTTAAGAAAAAAGAGCAATCGTTTCAATGGCAATCTGTAAATTTTTCTTTTATTTATTACTTATAGAAATTTGAATTTTATAAATATATATATTGTTATGAATTTTGTGTAAATAGTGTAAATAGTTTGTATTTGAGTGTTTAATGCATTTATATTACTCTATGTTACATTTATTTCTTGTTAAAATTGTACTATTCACAAGCAGTGCCACCCCTTACGTTATAATGGCGATTGAATGAGAACTTGGCGAAATCTTGGCGGTAGAGCCAAGTTGGCATCATTTTTGGCGACCTTGTTGGCGACTGGCGGTCAATTTGGCGACTATGGTGGTCAATTTGGCGATTTTTGCGACCATTTTGGCATCATTGGCGACCTTGTTGGCGAGTTCGGAATCCTCTGGAATCTTCTAGAATGTAGTAGATCTCTCCACTAGTGTCACGTTCAATGACACGAGCGGTTATATTTCTAGAAGTTTCTGTCGCGCATATGAAAAGGATGCTCGCCGGTACGGCGAAGAGTCTTGATTAAGCCAGCGAGTAGTGAGGATTGTTTTGACTAGCGAGATTAGCTCGGCTGCGCTTGTGAATAATCTTTACCTACGTGTATTTTTAAACACTGTTATTGTGTTTGATTGCTGTTGAAGGGGTGTGAAGACTTTCGGATATTTACCCTGTGAATATTGCTGATGAATCCTGTATTGAAAGGATTGGATTTTCGATAATAAATTCGCATCGCTCTTACAGAACTGATTATTTTTCTTTGTGATTGTTTTTGCATAAAATCCTCGAACCCTCGGATCTACGCAACAGTTTGGTGTCAGAAGTGGGATTTTATGCCAATAACAAGAGCGATGGATGAGCAACTGAAGGCTCTGTTGAAAGGCATCAATGCCTTGAAAAGTGGCCAAGAAGAGAGTAAGGAGAGAATGGAGAATATGCAGAGAAGCCAAGAAGAAACTATAAATGAGTTAAAGGATAGAATGGAGAAAGGCCAAGAAGAAACTAAGCAAGAAATGCAAAAATGTCAGGAAAATCTCAAGAATGCTCTAGAAAAGAAAATCGACAATGTTGAAGAGAAAATTAATAGTGTGGAAGAGAAGATAGCACTGAAAGTTGAAGAAAAGATTGCAGCAGTTGAAGAGAAGATAGAGGAGAAAGTAGGGGAAGAAATAGAAAGAATTAAAGAGCAAGTTGAGGAAAGAATTGAAGGAGTGTCTGAATGTTTTAGCCTTATATCACAGCGAGTAGAAGATCTCGAAAAGAAGCTTCTAGTTTGTGCGAATAAGAACGAAAGCAAGATTTTGCCTTCCTCTCCAGTACCTGTGTCAACCTCTCCGGTGCCTGTGACTGTCTCAACAGTGTCAGTGAAACTGTCGACCTATGACGGAAAAACGAACTGGGAAGTATACAAAACACAATTCTCAATAATTTCGGAAGCCAATGAACCTTGTCAGCTAGCAGCATCTCCGCCGAAATACTGCAGACTCTTCCCGACACAGAGCGACTGAATTTGAACTCCCTGTATAATGCTCTGAATCTTCGGTTCGGCCAAAAATACTCCAAGGACTACGCGCGCCTTCAAATGAAAACAAGACTCCAGAAAACCGGAGAAAGCTTGCAGGAGTATGCCTCTGAAGTAGAAAGGCTCGCCAACTTGGCTTTCTCCGACCATCCAGCAACTGTGCGAGAAGCAATCTCCTTACACTATTTCGTAGACGGTCTGAAGGATGGGGAAATACAGAAGGCTGTGAGAATGGCAGATGTGCAAGATCTTAAATCTGCCCTGTTATATGCCCTGAAATTGGAGGCCACCACTCAAGCTAGTCGCCGAAACCGCCAATCTATCCGAGGAGCTAGGGTGACTGTAGATGAGCCGTGTGAATCTCGATTGCTAAAGGAGATAGAGAAATTGAAAGAGGAAATGCAAACCATAAAGGCTGGAATTTCTAACCAAGAGAAACGCAACTTCAAGTGCTGGGGATGTGGTGGAACGGGACACATGAGATGAAACTGTCCTCGAGCAAGGAAGGAAGAAAACACTCTCTTCTTCCAAACAGGAAATCCTGCGGGGTGGAGGTTGCCAGATAACGAAAAACTCCATTACCAAATTCTTCAGATAACTTCCAAATGGGGGCGACAGGAAGGACAATTAATAACAATGATACTGGAGCCAATATGTCTATAATCAGAAAAGATTTGGCGCAAAAACTCCAAACTTAGTATTATCTGGACGCCGCCCAGCGGCAAACAGTCTCAGGTTCATGGGAAAGGTCACTGTAAGGTTTGGAGGTTCAATATATAATACCCGGTTTAGTAGCAGAAAATAGAAAATTCCGATTCGGCTTATTATTGATATATCCTAGTAGCAGAAAATAGAAAATTCCGATTCGGCTTAATTGATTATCCCGCTCCAGACAGTTTAAAAGCAGGAGTACTGATAGCCTCGTCGGTAGTAGACCTCTCGAATTCGGTCATCCCAGTGAGAATTGCTAACATCAGTGATAGGACGAGGACTATCCAGGAAGGAGAGGTAATAGCAGCTTGTGCTCCTGTCACTTGTGTAGACCCAAGACCTTTCTTCAGAGAATCTAGTCAAGAATTTACTACAAAACACGGACTTGGACGAGAAACAAAGATGTGCTGCAGGAGGGTTGATTAAAGAATTCCAGGGCCTATTTTCAAGAACATCTGAGGACTTTGGAAGAACAAGACTAACGAAACACCGAATCGATACGGGAGAGCATCCTCCTATTAAGCAGCACTCCCGACGACTACCATTCACTAAACAGGGGGAAGTCCAAAAACTCATTAAGGACATGAAAAATAATGATGTTATTGAGCCATCGTCAAGTCCTTGGGCATCTCCCATCGTCTTAGTCAGGAAGAAAGATGGCTCAACGAGATTCTGTGCGGACCATCGTCAGTTGAATGACGTCACCAAGAAGGACAGCTATCCTCTGCCAAGGATAGATGACACGCTGGACACACTTGCCGGCAATACCTGGTCCCTAGATCTCAAAAAGTGGATATTGGCAGGTAGAACTCCACCCTGACGATAAAGAGAAAACTGCCTTCACCACGGGACAAGGACTGTGGCAATTTAAGGTTATGTCTTTTTTGGCCTTTACAATCTCGGAAACAGTCCTTGGAGGACTTTCATACGAGGCCTGCGTAGTTTATCTCGATGACATTATCATCGTGGGGCGCTCCTTCGAAGAACATCTGAAAGATATCAGGCGTGTGCTACAAAAAAGCTGAAAGAAGCTAACCTAAAATTAAGTCCATCCGTGCCATATTCCGGGCGTGAAGTTACCTATCTCGACACATTTCGGCAGAAGGTGTACGAACAGACCCGGATAAGATTTCGGCTGAGAAAGACTGGAACTGCCCGACGGATGTTCACCAGCTCCGGAGTTTCTTGGGATTATGCACGTATTACCGGAAATTCATGAAAAATTTCTCAACGATTGCCAGACCATTCCATAAGCTGACCGAGGCAAAACAGAAATTCATCTCGACGGTTGATTGTAACAACGCCTTTAACAAGCGTAAGGACGCACTAACATCTGCTCCAGTCCTGGCATATCCTGAAATTGGGAAACAATTTATTCTGGATACGGATGCAAGTCATGAGAGTATTGGGGCTGTATTGTCTCAAGAGATAGATGGTCAAGAGCGTGTCATCGCCTATTTTAGCAAGTGTCTGTCCAAACCAGAGAGAAATTATTGTGTGACCAGGAAGGAACCGCTAGTTGTCATAAAAGCCGTGGAGGACTTTCATTCTTACCTCTACGGTCGAAGGTTCCTGCTGCGAACAGATCATGCCTCATTGACCTGGCTGCTGAATTTTAAAAATTCAGAAGGCCAAATAGGTAGGTGGATACAGAGACTACAGGAGTATGACGTAGAAATTCGCCCTAGAAAAGGATCAGTACATGGAAATGCAGACGCCCTTTCGAGAAGACCGTGTCCTGAGAGCTGCAAATACTGCTCGAGAATCGAAAAGAACTTTGGTGTAATAGGTCCAATAGTCCGCCACAGTGGCGCACACAGGAATTTTTCAGGGGTCGAAAGTTCACCATTCTTGTATCATGCTCCGTTTGATTTTGTCGATTTTCGGGAACAAAACACAGTAAAAAAACTAGTTTTTGAATAAATAATTATCATTAATTAATAAAATTAATCATTAATAGCAAGTAATTAATTAAATTTTACGTACTATATACTTAGAATTATAATCAATCGGAAAAAAATCAAGGGCTTTGGGGGGGTCCGGATCCCAGGCCCCCCCTTGTGTGCGCCACTGGTCCGCCAAGTTACAACGCCATCAACATCGGCATTGGACCCGTGGAGTGATGAGAGCGTCCGAAAAGATCAACTGGCGGATCCTGAAATAAAACCAATCATAGAATTCAAAGAGTCGTCTGACGAAAAGCCCAGCTGGCAAGACATCACCCCTTTCCATCCTACAACGAAGCGTTACTGGACTCTTTGGGAATCTCTCCATCTGAGAAATGGTGTTTTATATCGAAAATGGGAGTCTGACGACGGAAAAACATTCAGATGGCAATTAATACTCCCAAAGACAACAGTTTCAACAGTCCTTAAGGAACTCCATGGCAGTCCAACTGGAGGTCATTTTGGTGTTATGAAAACCTTACAAAAAGTTCGTGAGCGCTTCTACTGGAACAATGTGCGTAGTGACGTGGAAAAGTGTTGCCGCACATGTGATCCCTGTGCTGCACGCAAAAGGTCCCAGGAAACGCACTAGAGGAAGACTGCAGCTGTATAATGTGGGAGCGGCCCTTCGAACGAATAGCTTTTGACATCCTTGGTCCACTTCCGAGATCGTCAGAGGGCAACAACATCCTGGTTGTCATGGACTACTTCACTAAGTAGCATGAATCATATCCTATTCCCGATCAACAGGCCTCGACTGTTGCAGATGTTTTAGTTCAACACTGGATCTCACGATTCGGGGTCCCTCAACAACTGCACTCCGATCAAGGGAGAAACTTCGATTCTGCAGTTTGCAAGAGACTGTGTGAAATACTCGCCATCGACAAAACCAGGACAACAGCTTTGCATCCTCAGTCACACGGCATGGTAGAGAGGTTCAATCGGACCATCCTGAACAGCCTCTCTCTCCTGGTATCCAGTAATCAACAGGACTAGGATAAGAAATTGTCCTTTTTCCTGCTTGCTTATAGGAGTGCCGTTCATGAGACCACCGGCTATTCCCCATCCCAGATGCTCTTTGGACGTGATCTTCGTCTGCCTGCAGATCTTCTGTTCTGCCGGCCACCAGATGCACCCTTGGCGCCTGAGGAGTATATCGAGAATCTCCAGGCACGGATAGAGGAAATTCATCATCTGGCTAGAGAAAGAATCGGCATGGCTTCCGAAAAGATGAAGATCTGATACGACGCAAAAGCAACCGGACACGACTTCCACGAAAGCGACAAAGTATGGTTATGGAATCCGAAACGTCGCAAAGTACTCTCTCCGAAGCTGCAAACCAACTGGGAAGGTCCTTACACAGTCCTAGTGAATGAGTGAGTGAAGATTAACGTCGCACTGTTCAGCTGCACGAAGGCTTTTGGCGACGGACCACGTAATTTTGAACCATGGTCAAGTGACGTGGACGACACCTGAGCTGGCACCCCCTCTCCTAACTACCACACCACACCAACGGGAGGACATTTCAGCTCTCGACAGATTTAGCGTGCATCGCTACCCTACACGGCGGGTCTTCAGTGGTACTGGGCTTACACAGTCCTAAAAAGACTGAATAACAATATGGTGCGGATACAGAAATCACCACACTCAAAACCGAAGGTAATACATTACAATAAGCTAGCCCCATATCTTGGCCAAGATGAATAAGATCCTTAATTCCAGACCATAGTCATTAATTATTATGTAATTAATGTAAATTATTCCTCTCTTTTCTAATTCCTTGGTTTTATTTTAATATTGGAATTTATGTTTACTTCATGTGCTTTTAATTTATTTGTATTGTATATGCTGTGGAATACATTTGTTATTTTATATGTGATTGTTATGTGAGTAGTTTGCCTGTAAATGCCTCTTACTAAAGGATTGTATTGCCCGGGACGTGCAGTCTTTGAGGAGGGGGCAGTGTTACGAATTTTGTGTAAATAGTGTAAATAGTTTGTATTTGAGTGTTCAATGCTTTATATTACTCTATGTTACATTTATTTCTTGTTAAAATTGTACTATTCACAAGCAGTGCCGCCCCTTACGTTATAATGGCGATTGAATGAGAACTTGGCGAGATCTTGGCGGTAGAGCCAAGTTGGCATCATTTTTGGCGACCTTGTTGGCGAGTACGGAATCCTCTGGAATCTTCTAGAAAGTAGTAGATCTCTCCACTAGTGTCACGTTCAATGACACGAGCGGTTATATTTCTAGAAGTTTCTGTTGCGCATATAAAATGGATGCTCGCCGGTACGGCGAAGAGTCTTCATTAAGCCAAGTAGTGAGGATTGTTTTGACTAGCGATTAGCTCGGCTGCGCTTGTGAATAATCTTTACCTACGTGTATTTTTAAACACTGTTATTGTGTTTGATTGCTGTTGAAGGTGTGAAGACCTTCGGATATTTACCCTGTGAATATTGCTGATGAATCCTATATTGAAAGGATTGGATTTTCAATAATAAATTCGCATCGCTCTTAAAGAACTGATTGTTTTTCTTTGTGATTGTTTTTGCATAAAATCCTCAAACCCTCGGATCTACGCAACAATATGTTTTTTAAAAGGATTATTTCTATTATTTCATTACTAGAGGAATTCTTTGTTAATTAAAAAGTACATCGTCAGAATACATTTTAGAGACATTTTTAAGCTAACTATATAACGATCGATTAATTCATGAAAATCAGAAATCTATTTTATTACATTAGATTCTTAGAAACTAACTATTATTAAAAAAAATGATGAACATTTTTTGTTTTACTCTTAGCATCAGAATCGTTTTCTATTTATTGCTTCTCATTAATAATTTTTTAATTCTAACACAATATTTTTTTTATAAGTCATACATCGAAATTTGAAGCTATATCTTATTTTCGAGAAGGAGGGGAAGATAGAACAATAATTTTACACTGAAAAAAAACTGTGTTCGGGCTATAGAGGGGGGAAAGAAACCTGTCTTAAATCAAAAATACGTGGAATAGAACAAATTTTGAAAACGGGAAATTTTTTGACATAATTTTAGAAGTCACTCACATTGTGTGCATACAAACACACACACAGAAATGCTGGTGTAATGAGGAAAAGAGAAAGCCCGATCAACGCCGGGCTAAGCGGTGGAGGTGGGGGGGGTTGGAAGTCATTTTGAAAATGAGTATTAGAAGTGCTGATTTTGTGAAGAAAAGGGAAAATTTATAAAAGTAGATATAGCCTGTGCAACGCCGGGCCATGCAGCTAGTGCTTATAGTATTATATGTAGTTATTTAAGAGTTATTTCACTTAAGGCTGTAGGGTTAATTAAAAGACATCATTTGAAGAATTGCCATGATAGTCAAGTGGTCCCCAGTTGCAAGGTTTGTGAACTTGCAGCCACCTTTAAATCTGTGGGTTCAAGAATTAATGCCATTAAAGACCAACTGTATAGAGAAGCTGAGGTACACTGAATGTCAAGAGTAAAAGTCTTCACATTGGCATGGTGTTGAAATTTGGAGAGTGGGGTGCCAGCTCAGGTGTCATCCTCATCACTTGACTATGGTTCAAAACTATACAGACTATCGCAAATAGACCTTCTCTAGCTTCAAAATGTAATATTAATAAACAGTCAATAAATACATACATATTTGAAAAATACAGGATTTAAGAAAACAATTATATAAGTTTCAATGAGCAAATTTTTTTTCCTTCTCACATAAAACTTCTTCATGATGCAAAACAAACTACTTCATACTTTCTTTTGTAGTTATAACGCACTCTCCATTACAACCTAATTCCGTTAAAATCTAAATTATATTTTCTATAGAATTATAAGAACCTCAAACAATTTCCCAAATCATCCTAAGGTTTTCCCATGATACAGATTCAGAATCAAGCTTTTTTTCTGATGCTGGATTTCAGTTAGGTTAATAAGCATGTTAAAATATCTCATCAAGTACATTTTTAATCAGAAAAGGAATAGGAAAAAAATTGCATATTTACAAATTAATGTAAGTGTATGAAAGTAGGGATATTACTAAATCAATAAAATTTGATAAATCAAATTTTTGGAACAAAAAATAAATACATAAAATATTCCATTAAAAAAACATAAATAACCAAGCTATGCAATACAAATTTCATAAGGTGAAATTTTTTTCTGATTAAAAATCTTACTTATTCAAAAAGTTTTGTAAAATTTATTTCTAACTGTTGAGTTAGACTTAGAACTGTGAACTTACCAAACTTGTCATTTAATTCCTAAAGGCAATTAAAACTTCCCAGACTATGAGTTTACTTCAATGAGAATAAATTCATTTGAAGAAAAAAAATTTATATTTACCAGGAATTTCAATCTGAGTAGAATATTTCCACTGTTTAAAATCACTCAACCATGGCGATACTGATTTTAAAGAAGTAATTTTTGTATCTTTTTGCTTAGCTTCAACCAATAGGTTTTTTAAACCCTCCAAAGCAGCAGCCTGCAAGAGATTTAAAATTACCTTTCAAATGTAAAAGAGTGCAAGATCAAAGGATGTTATCTGTTAGGGTCATATGTTAGGTAGATAAGAAATTTCAAAATATTGTAGAACACATGCATCTACACAGGGCCAACTGAGATACAGAGGCTTAAAACACTGTTCCCAAAAAATTATATTTAAAAGTTTTCCACCTTTCCATTGCATAATTGGGGATTAGATTTTGCTTTACTTAGATTCGAGATGCCTCTGTTCACCAACACCAACATTCAAATGAATAGTAGGAGTGACTGATATTTTCAAAGTACCTATGTTAGTTTGCCTAATTTAAAGATACATTACAGTAGAAATAAAACTTTTTTTTCTTATTGTGCCAAGGAATGGGCCACACAGGCCATTTTCCTACGAGCAGCCTAATATAAACCAGCCTTTGCAGTAAATTTGTCAGGAGAAAAGTTAAAACCTGTGTTGGCCAGGGAAGCACAAACTGTCAGGTGAACAAAATTCAAAGCTTCTCTGAAAGACACAAGGGGCAGTCTGGAGTGTCTTTCACATCGATTCGGTGTAAGCGTTGCTGAAGAAAGTCATGACCAGTCAAAGTTCTAAAAACAGCAGAGAAAACCTGTCTAGGAAGACCCATTGGGAGATTATGGAGCAGGGTCTCCCAAATCTTTCCCCTAGCATCATTCTCTTGAATTCGCCGAATGTATTTTCCCATGGATCTGGAAATATTTGAAAAGAATTGTTTGCATGACAAGCTACCATATGGCTATGGGAGATTGCAGCCATGTTTGGCCAGAGAGACTGCCTTTCTATTACCTGGGATGACCCAATGGCTAAGGATCCATTGAAATATAATAGTCCAATTAGCACCGATGAGTTTGTGATTTTTTTCTCTCACTCCTCCATCTCTATCAAGTCACTATTGCATAAGGAGCAGAGAGTGAGGATTGTAGACTCAGTTGAGGACTGAGAATCTAGATGGAAGACAGCTTGTCTATGGGTAGAAATAAAAGTATGTGGTAACACTATGTCTGTGCTTTCATGTATATGTTTATGAAAACATATAAGAATGCAAATTCTTGTATTTGGATTACTTGATCACAATATTTCAAAGATTTCATTATTGGACAGATGATGAACATGCTTGGTTAGCCATGTCAATCTTATGTTCTGTTTTAGTTATTTCCATAGCCATTTGTACATTAGTATTTACATAATGAAGTAATTCATAATGTTGAGTTTTTATGTACTTGTAAACTTTTTCATTTAATACTTCCTCAAATACTATTTGAGTTTTAAAATGAAGCTGTAAAAATTTTTTTCCTATGCAACAAGTTTTCAGATTTAAATTATTTTGCTGCTTTTAAGAGCATTTCTAAAGCTATTTTTAAAAAGAATTATTTCGACAGTTAGAGATACTATCAGAATAGTAACAGAAGTAAGACATACCTGAGATGATTTTCCAAGCAATTTAGAACCATTCTGACCACAAACAGTCAACACTTTTGATCTAAATTCCTAAAAAACAAAGCACATGTTATAAAAATAGCGAACATATATTGTTTTGTTTCTCCTAACCAAGTAAGGTTTTCTTTTTTTTAAGTGTGAAACATGATCAAAATTTTCAATTTAAATGTAGAAAACAAATACTTAATTAACTATCACTTTTTAAATCTAAAATACAGACATTTGTAAGATAATTTGAAATAAATATATACAAGTATTATGGTTTGGGCTAAGTGTGTGGTGAAAAAATCAGAAGAAAAACTTACATACTCTTAAAGTTTAAAATATTTCAGTCTAAAGATATTGTTTCTAAAATATTTTTCCCCCTTCTATTATTACATGCATTTCAAAAGTAGGGAAAATGTCCATGACATCAGAGATGACTAATAAAAAGTCATCTCATTCACTCAAATTGAATACAAATTACAGAAAAGTATTAATCAGCACCATTGCAGATTGAGAACGGACATATTCTGAAAACCATCAATACAACCAAAAATCCCTTTTAATTATTACTAACAATTGTAAACTAATGTAAGTAAAACTTTTAAAAAAAACATATGCTAGCGTGAATTTGTTTAAAACTTCTTACTTGTAAATATCAAATTAAATCTTATTCAGAGAGTCATCCCAATATAATATTTATTCAATTTATTATCACATTAGTACCAAACACACATTATCATTTATAACGATAAATGTTTTGTGTGATATATTGTGATTGATATTGATCAATGTATGATAGATTTCTAAATAATTATTTTAAACTCATTTAAAAATTTGTACTAAGAACATGTAACATACAAAACAAAAACTAATGCAGGTTTTTAGTATATTCAGAGTATCCTCAAATAAAAACTGAAATAATTGTCTTTACCTTTGAGAACCTTTCTTGTAATGGACCAATTGGAACACTTCTACCTTCAGGTACTAATTTTTCACAGAACAACTTCTGACACATTTTTGTGAAGCATTTTTGTATTTTCTCTTGAGAAGCATGACTGCATACAAGACCTTCAATTTCTGATATATACTCCTATAAGAATTAGCATAAAGAAGAAGAATTACATAAAAGTGTGTGTGTGAGTGGGTGCGTGCATGTGTGTGCGCACGTGTGTTTGTGTGTGTGTTATTTATTGCATATACATATATTTTTAAATAGATGTAAAATATTTTCATTAATACTTTTAAGCCAAACCTCTTTTGATTTTTAAAATACAAGATCTATTCATAGAATTTTTAAAACCAAACAATATGTTATCTCCTTTAAATTAGTAGGTATGTTTCTAATGTAATTATATATTTTCCAATAAATATATAGCAACAAAAAATTTATATCATACCAATTTAATAACAGATTATAAAAAAAAATGCATAATATAGATAAATTTAATTTTTTCCTTTTCAACTAATAACTATAATTTTGTATGATAAATACCAAAAAAATACAAGATCATGATTCATTTTTTCAAGCATAAGAACTTAATTACTTTATTATAGTTGGCAATACAGAATTTTGAGTACAGTTTGCTTTGTTTAGCATTGTACTAGGCATTCTTGGTAAAAGTAATTTTAAACAGTGATAAAATAACTTTAATACTAAATATTAGAACTTTAGTACTCTTATTTAACAACTGCAATAGACTGTGAGATGAGCTATTGGAGGAATAGATTTGAATGAAAAATAGACCAGTTATGAACATTTGATTCTACTGAAAAACTGCCAGTCTCAGTGTTAATTGCTACATAATACTGTAAACCCTGAATATGGTAAGGATGCGGATACGAGAATGAGATAATATTGATTAATTATATTGGGTTGTTCGGAAAGTAATTTCGTTTTTTTTTTCTTTGTGGAAATGAAAGACAGTTTTCGTATAATAAACAAATACTTTATTAAATTATATATTGGCCGTTCTGGTCCAACACTTTTTGCCATCTTTCTGGTAGTAGCATAATTTCACGCTCATAAAATTTTTGGTCTTTGCTGGCAAAGAACTGATCGAGGTGATTTTTGACCTCCTCATTTGAGGTGAAGGTTTTACCATCTAAAAAATTTTGGAGTGACAGGAACAAATAATAATTCGATGGTGCCAGGTCTGGAGAATATGGTGGGTGTGGCATTGTATCCCATTCAAGCTGTAAAAGCTTTTGGCAAGTGACCAAACTTGTGTGAGGTCTCGCGTTGTCTTGGTGAAACACTACACCCTTTCCTGTTGATTAGTTCTGATCTTTTCTGTTGAAGTGCATCATTCAGTTTGTCCAGCTGATGACAGTAGACTTCCGAATTAATTGTTGTGTTATCCGGTAAAAGCTAAAAAAGAAAACGATTCCTTTAAAATCCCACCAAACAGACAGCATCACCTTTTTTTGGAGAATATCAGCTTTGGAAATGGTTTGAGCCTGTTCATCTTTTTTGCTCCATGACCTTTTTCGTCCCAAGTGATGATGCACTTCAAAAACGGATCATTTTCGTGACGTTTAAGAAGCGAATCGCAGACGTCAATGCGGCGACACAGATTTCTCTCCATGAGAACATGGGGAACCAATACATCGAGCTTCGAGGATAATCCCAGGCCTTTCAAGTGGTCATAAACTGTTGAATTTGATAAATTTAACCTCAATCCGATCTCACATGCTGTTATTCGCCGGTTCGCATCAACTAATGCCTTTATCACGCCTTTATCAGCTTCAACCGGCCTTCCCAAACGTGGTGCATTTTCGACATCAAAATTGCCGGATCGAAATTTAGCGAACCAGTTCTGGCACTGGCGTACTGTCAACACACCTTCTCCATATACATCGGTCAATTTCTTTCTGGCTTGAACAGCATTTTTACCCTTTCTGTAGTAAAACAGTAACATATGTCGAAAATTCTGCTTATTGCTCTCCATATTTAAAAGGGCACCAGCCAAAAACTACTGCGTAGAATTAATCGAATTTTTCCCACACAAGAATTTCTATATGAGCTCTCAAAGCATATAAAAATTATATGGCTTAAATGTGAAGTTGGGTTCAAAAAAATACAATTAAATCCTCTGTCAGGAAAAACGAAATTACGTTCCGAACAACCCAATAGTTCATCAAAGTAAATTAAATTTGGAAACCAAATCTTGATTCTTCATTTAAGGTACAACTTCTTTAATCATGTTTTTAAAGAGTAGATCTAAATAAAGTATCAAGCATGGTTTTACCTTGAAAAGTACATATGGCACACTTAGATGCTCAAGAGCAGCAACAAAATCCCTGATGAGGGTTTGCTTTTCTAAAATTTGTCTAATCCTAAAAAGTATTCAAAAATACAAATTTTCACAACCATTTGTTCAATTATGTATTAAAAAATAATATTATTAATAGGAAAAAAATTCTATATAATTATTTTACTTAAACTCATCACATAAGCTAAAAGACTTACTGTTGGTTTAAATAAACTAGCTTCAATTTAAAGAGTAAAAAGTATAATATTACAGGTTTAATATTACAGTGAAATTATCAAATACTCTTCATTTTCCTACTGTTTAAATAAGATTTCACATGATAAAAATATTATTTTAATTGGAAATATTTTCTCCTTTATATTAAATTGTACTATTTATATGCTAATATTTATAGTAAAGGGATGATAGTTATCTGCATATATATTTAAATTTAATATACATAAACTTTTCATAAAGAATAATTTTGCAAAAGAAGTAATTGATAAAAGCAATGCTTCTAGTTATGTATTAATAGAACCACAATGTGATCCGTTTTTATATTAAAAAAGAAAGAAATTTTTGTAGTAAAATAGCCATAATAAGAAATAAAAAAGGAAGAAAGAAAATGATCCATACTTTTCCACAAAGCATTTATTTACATTCCCATCTTTCAAGTTGGTAAAATCATAGCTATCACAGCTTAGTTGGAATGCATAGACAATAGCCTAGAAGACAATAAGTTTAAAAAATGTAATAAAATTGTTTTTAGAAGGTGAAAAGACAAATATATTAAATAGGAATGTAAATAATTATTACAATTTTGAACCTATTCGCTATAATGATTTTTAAAAGAAACCATTAGCATAACTCCTCTATGACAAAAGACACATTTGAGATGTAAATAGTTGTGATAAAGTCAAAAGAAAGACTAACTTTATCAAATATTTATTACTAATTTAAAATGGTTGTAATATAAAAGAAATAAATAAAAACTGTCTTCATTTATATTGTTTCTGAATTCTTAAAAGATAACAGTCTTTATTGCTTCAGATTCTACATAGTTCAATTAATATATATTCTTAATATTATACAATTCATCCTTAATTAATATAAATTGAATACAAATATTAATAAGAATCAAAAAACATAAAAATATTAAATGCAAAAATTACAGCAATTTTATTAAAAAAATTTTCATTAAATAATTATACACAACTAAACTATTTTTTAAAAAACTTATGACACACATATCTTTTACAAAAATAAATGAATCACTTATAAACAGCACATAAAAATTAAAGCAAATGTTATTCATATTTATATTCTTTAAAACAAGTATTATGATCAATAAAAGGTGTTGTTGTTGTTTCCAATCCCCTTGGAACAGGAAAGCCTACACCAAGTCTATTTGACCTTTCCGTGTAATTGTGTCACACACCAGGTCTTGTTCTTCATACAACTGTCGCAGGGAAATGCCCCAGCAGTCCAGACGATGAGCAGGAGAAGCAGGGACAGATAAAGAAAGACTTTACCCACTGCACAAAAGTCATACTACGCGGGTGACCACTTCTAAAGTGTGCCAAGGACGTCTGATGAGCCCTGGAACTCCTGCACTGTATAGATAGGCCAGGACTCTTAGCTGCGTACCAGTGGTGAGCAGGAGGGCCAAGAAAAAGCCAAGCCAAATTCATTTTATTTCTTTGGAAGGAAGGAATTTCCGTATGGGTTTAAGACAGTGGAACTGGAGTTAGGGAGATCACATCCCCTACCAGCCAGCTCATCAGCAGCTTCGTTCCCATGCACACCCACATGTGATGGAATCCACAGGAGACATACTTGTTTCCTCTGACAAAGCATAACTAATTTGGATAAAATAACTAGACCAGTATTGTCCATAATTTTTGGCCAATTTTTCAAATATTGGATGGAGCTTCAGCTGTCTATCAGGATCCAGATACTGTCCTTATAAGAGTTGAGAGCATGATCGAGAGCACCACTAATAGCAATGAGTTCTGATCTAAAGACGGAACAGTGGGCAGGATTCCTGATGCTGATTTTAACATCATTCCCAGGAGTGTTACTAAAAATACCACTCCCTGCTCTACCCGTACCCGAATGACTACCATCTGTGTAAACAATCAAGGCTTGATCAGGTATGTCATTTATTACTTCAAATGCCAATTGTCTGAGTAATTCCGGTTGACACAAAAATTTCGGTGATTTAGAAAGTTTGAGATCCAGGGCAGAGCTTTACCTTTAATGCCAAAAACACCAAAGCATTTGCTTAACAGCTTATATTTCCATACCCTATCAAAGGCCTTTGACACATCTAAAAATGACGCCATGGTGTGTCTCATTGGTTTGCGATTCTGAGAATATCTAACACATTGGGTGAAGTATAAAATTTGGTCAACAGTAGAGAGCCCCTTATGAAAAGCAAATTGCTTTGACAGCATTAAGTTTATAAATAAAAAATTTTATACATAATCAAAATAGTTAATAAAAATCCCACCAAGAAAACAACATAAAAGCATTTTGTTCAAAATCTACTGTTCAAACAGAAAATTAAAAAAAATTACTTATAATTTCAGTTTACAAAGTAATGTTCATAATATAAAATCATTGATGTTACAGCAAAATACAATTTTCTGAAAAAGGCTAAAGAAAAACAAAAAATATTTCAACTTACATCTGGGTACAAAATAGCAATATTTTCGATTATTGAATGAACAGCTTTTCCTTCAACCTTATCTAATAATGCTAGCATTTGATCAATCCATCCAATAAACAACCAGCATGGCATATCAGAAGTCTACATAAGTAAATAATAAAAAAAATATTATTAAAAGGCAATGGTTATTTTTTTTTTTTTAGCATCTTTCAATTGTTCAGATAATATGAATTACAACAAATTCACAACAAATTAGCACAGTGAATATATATTTGTTTTCCAAATAGTCTTAGCTAAGGGATTTTCTAATAATCAAACAGCAAATTTAAACTATGAAACATTATAATTTATTTCTCACCTTTTTTAAATAAACAAAGAACGGGGTACTCTCTTTATCTGTTTACGCAATTTTTAAACAGGAATGCACTCTAGAGATTAAGTCAATAAACATGTAACAATTTACTGTAAAATAATGCTAGTATATATATCTAAAAAGTTTCCTTTTAAAATAAAATCCCCTTAAGATTTTAATTATCAATATAAATGCATTATTTACAATAAACTATGCATAAAAAACCCTAAAAAGTTATTAATTGTACATTCAAATGTAGAAAAAGATTTTCATTCCAATTTCTGTACATAAGATATGGTTTGTGCAGTACTTAATTACTGTATTGTAACAACTACATTTAAACCCTGCCTTCCCTTGATGATTAGTGGCAGCCAGGGGGCACCACCTGTTCTTTTGAGAAGCGGGAACTCGTTCCCCCGCTCTTCTGCCCTGGATCGCCACCGGGGAAAGATGTGTACACGTGGAGTCAGGGAAGCCTGTTTCCCTCCTTTTAGTCCTTAATCTATTTTCTGTAACTATAATGGATGTGTGTTGCTTATTTAAGTGACCCCTTGTGTTGTGGAACGTACGAACATTAAATAATATTTGTTCCAGTAATGAAAAGGCTTCTTTATTTCAACACAATGAATACACGACATGGGGGATTGTCATAGTATAATGTATTATAACTACTGAAAATATACACAGAATTTTAATCCATTAACATTATACTTTCTATTTCTATCGATATGCATTAAATAACAAAAAAAAATAGCCAAACTTGCTCACCTTCTTTTGAAAAAGAGGAAGACAAGAGTGGTTGCTTTCAATAATTTGTAGAAGACGTGGGAAAAGAAGCAATGCATCTTTAGAACCAAATTTCAAAGCATCAAGCAGAGATTCAGTAAGAACTTTAGGGAACTCCGAAAAAGACGCAATGTTCTGAGGCGAATATCCATGAACTGACAAAAAAAAATTGAAAAATGATTATGGGTTGAATTTAGTACATAATGCAAAATTACTAAAACTCTTTTTTTAACATTTTAAGCTTTTAGTATTTATTACTTGAAAAGGTAAATATGACTACTTTATTATAAAGAAGATTTAATCTATTCATCAACATATTGGCCTCACGTTTTAATAACACTAGTAAAACATAATTTATATTTTTTATCAAAATGCCTTTAAAATCTTTTGTTTCATTAATTCTTTTTAAAAGGTTAGTAAAAAAGTGATACTTATACATTTAGAACTTCTATATATTTTGTTGATATGCCAATAAAGATTTTCCCTAAATACTAATAAATTTTTAATATGAATTATCATACTATATTTACTCAATAAAGACTAAGTAGCAGAATTTTAGGACATACCATATCTGACATTCTTTATTTTTTAATTTTATTACTCAAAAAATTTTCATAATTTTCTTCAAATAAAAACTAATGCAACAGAATTTTATTACATACATGACTCGTTACTTAGGTATCGATTGCAAAAATTAGCCAATTCCATGTATGCAGAAGAAATATCCTTTATGTTTGCATTTTTCATTTTCCTCAATTCAGTAGGTGAAGGTGAAGTCCTGATAACATCTTTCAGGCAAGAAAAGCTTTTATCTAATACTTGAGAAATTATCTAAAACAGAAAATGGATAAATTACTTTAATTTGTGTCTTTAAGGAAATAATATTTATTTTTATCTTAAAAATTTAAAAATTTTAAATAATCTTCACAATTTGTCATTTAAAAATAGTAAAAACAGGTTTATAATTTTTTTTTATCAAATTATTGTATACAAACCTAATAAATTTATAAAAGTAAAAAATTCAACTTATTATCTTTAATTGTTTTAAGCAAATGTTATTCAAAACAAAATTGAAACTATGTTACAAATAAATTGTATAAAAAAACCAAAGAAATATTATTTTCTATAATTACATAAAAAGAAGCAAATAAACTCGGCTCTTGTAAGTTATACACAGATTATTTACATCATTTCTTTATACTTAAATATATCATCAAGACTCTTCTGAATATTTTGAAAATATATTTTAAATGTTTCGAATGTTTTTTTAACCAGAAAAACATGCATTAAAAGAAAAAAATTCAAAGCACTCACTTCTGTTTTACCCATTTTGCCTTCAGATAATGCTAAAATCTTCTCCTTTTGTTCATTAGTCACTTCATTCAAATTAATTTCATTATTCATGAACATCATAGCTAAAATCTCAAAAGTCTGACTTAATAACTTAGTTTGAGATACACTTTCTCCGCATCTTTTTCCAAGCTCACCTAAAAGTTTTAAATTATAATTTGACATTTCTAATTTTTTTTAATTCCACAATACTATTAAAAAATAATAATCTAATTCTAAAAAATACAGTAATTATCTACCAAATAAATTTTACTCCAGTTAAAAAAAACATCTTCAGGGAAAAATACATTTTATGTATAAACTATCTCTTTAATATAAATACAATATTTTCATAATTTAACATAAGCAAATTGCACATTGACATTCTCTCGTAAATGCTAAAAACACAAAAACTTTATCTTTATTGGAATATCAACTTTTCGTGATGTGGCAAATAGAACTGAAATCTTGAAATTCCACAGATATTGTTTGTGCACATGTATCCTTTACTTATTTTAGAACAATACTTTCCTACAAATGGCTGGATAGTGTTCAGAGGAAATATTTTATCTGTTTAATGTTATGGCTTTGTCCAACTATGCATTTCCTCTAAAGTTAATAAAAAAAAGCATTATTTGATCACATTAACTTAAAATCAAATTTCTTTTTAAAAAAACATTTTGACTCAATAAATAATTATGCAATTTTTCAATGTCATATTGATAATATCAATTATTTTGAATAAGAAGCCATTGTGAATAAAATTTAATTAAAAAGGTATATAGAAAAAACTTAATAATTAGATTATTTACAACAATATATTCCAATTCAATATGCTTTATCAGCCTAAAACATCACAAAAAAATCTAAAACAAAAGAATAACTCATGCTCAATTGAGGATACTTAATTTAAAATGCATCCTGTAGTAAATAACTCAGTAAAATCATATGATACAGAAGACAAAAAAAAAATGAGATGTGATACCTCCCTAGAAATTATTAAAAGATTTCTTAAAAACTTTATTCACACTTTGTTTTTCATCCATTGTTCAATCAATAAAAATCTGAAATACCACTCACAACGTAAAGTTTTGTATGTGCTCATTTCAAAAATAAATAGTTTTAAATTTTAAGTCAAATTTCCTCAAAAAAAATATGCTGTAATATTAAAACATATCTATTAACAGTGAACATGTAAATCAGCTTATATTTACCTAATTGCTTCCAAGATTCAAGTACAATATCCAATTTTCGATCAGGTTCACAAAGAGATCTTCTGTTATTGATTGAGCAGTATGCTTCAATGAATTTAGCCCACATAGAACCATCAAGTGATTTAGATACCTATGAATTACATTAAAATGGAAAATTATCTTTATTCATTTTTTTATTTATTAATCAAAAATTATAAATTCTTACATATATTTTCCCTCTGCCTATTACAATAGGACTTTTACAAGCTACTACATCAAAATGTAGTGCTTACTGAATTTTGAAATTGTCAATCTTTTTTTCTGAATGAACCTTTGTTTATAACATGATGATTGGAATAAATCATAATCTTAAATAATTATCTAAATCATCCTGTATTAGGAAATTGAAGAATAGAACCTTTTTATAAAAAAAATATTGTTTTTTAAGCCAGCATTTTCAGCTACTTTAAAAAAACATATATATATTTTTAGTGGCCGCAGTAACCTTGTGGTTATGGTCACAAAGCCAGCGTGTCATGAGTTCAAGTCATTCGTTCGTTCAGTCCAAAAGCATTTTGAAAAGTGTGGTGCTGAAACACAAGATAGCACAAAGGGTGTATGTATATATAACATATACCCTTTGAGATAAACATATTAAAAACAACGAAGTTTAATTAAATTTAAATGTATTTATTTTTTAAAAAAACTAATGGTTCTTTTGTAGAAACAACAATACTTACTTTGATTAACTTATAACATTACCTATTTTAGATAACTGTAGGCCCATAGATTCCAATTATAAATTCATTAAAATATAACATTTTAAAAAGAGAAAAATTGCGATGAAAAGTATAATTCTAATTCCTTCTGCCATCATCATGATATCTTGTACATTCAATAAATTTTAAAGAGAAATCTCAAATGCACAGATTTTAAGAGGATTACTTAATACTTCAAAATAATACTTTATGAATGATTTTATCACAAAATAAAACATACATTTTAGCAAGAAATTATGCACCAGAATATAATTTTGTAATCATATTTCATAAGTCTTACTTTGTATATGTTTTTTAAGGTAGAAACAGCAACGGGAAAGTTCTTTTGACCAGCACAATTTTCAGCAAACTTCAATTTCACAAACACAGATGTCTCCAAAAGAAGTTTTTTAAAATCAAGTTCGCTTCGATCTTCAGAATCCATTTTGCATGAATCATTTTGATCAATTTCAGTCTGCATTACATCTTTTAGTTTCTCCTGGAACTTCTTCATGTACAAATGTCTTTAAAAAAATAATTTTTTTAAAAAAAGTTTGAAAAACATTACAAACTTGAATTTTTATATTTTTTAAATTTTAAATTTTATCTACAATATAGCATACGTAATATATTTTGAAAAAATGTATGGTCACAATTTCAAAATTATACTCAGATTCATAACTTAGAATCAAAATTATATTTTTTTAAAAAAAAATGTTTTTTAACATAAAAACGCTATTATAGTACAGTTTTATTAACATATAACGTTTATTAAGTAAAAACGTTAAGATATAATCATTTTAAGTACTATGTATTAAAAAATAAACTATATTTTTTATTTTAAATAGAATTAAAAGCCTTTTCAATCAAAAGCTCTTTAAACACAAATATTATAAGTTACTAGCTGCATGGCCCGGCATTGCATGGGATATCTCTACTTTTATAAGTTTCCCTTTCTTTCACAAAATCAGAACTTCTAATACTCATTTTCAAAATGACTTCCCCCTCCCCTCCACTGCTTAGCCCAGCGTTGCTCGGGCTTTCTATTTTCCTCGTGACACCAACATTTCTGTGTGTGTGTTTGTACGTGCACAATGTGAGTGATTTCTAAAATTATGTCAAAAAATTTCCCATTTTCAAATTTTGCTCCATTCCACTTATATTTTTGATTTAAGACAGGTTTCTTTCCCCTCACTATAGCCCGAACACGGTTCTTTTTAGTGTAAAATTATTGTTCTATCTTCCCCCCACCCTCTTCTCACAGATAAGATATAGCTTCAAATTTCGATGTATGACTTATAAAAAAATATTGCGCTAGAATTTAAAAAATTATTAATGTGAAGCAATAATAAAAAGAAAACGATTCTGATGTAAAGAGTAAAGCTTTAAAAAGTAGTGTAATGCGAGTTTGAAAGTTTGTGCCTCCTCAGTTTCAAACCTGGGAACTGCCGTTTCATAAAGCGCAGCCGATTTAACAATTGCGCCGTCGGTTCCTTCAGGGAGAAGTATTGAATTGAGCTTTAAAATAAAGGTAGATTTTTTTTAATACATCATTTCGTTATTTGTTAAAGTAAAAGATTTTTTTTCAGGCTTCATTTTTATGTTAATGCTTTCAAACTTCATATAAATAATAGACGATGTACTTTTTAATTAACAAAGAATTCCTTTAGTAATGAAATAATAGAAATAATCCTTCTAAAAAAACATGTATATATTTATTAAAATCAAATTTCTATAAGTAATTAATAAAAGAAAAAATTACAGATAGCTATTGAAATGATTGCTTTTGTAATGAAAAAGGATGAAACAAAAATAAAGAATGTAATTATAATTAATTAATTATTACTGACATTTTAGGCAATTTTTTTTGTTTCATTTTGCAGCCACCGGAAACTCAAAAGTACATTTTTTTCAAAAAAAGAATAGTTTATGTATAGAGCAGAAATTTTCAAAATTACAAAATTATTAGATCATGTTTTAAAAACCTCTGAAAAAAAAAAAAAAAAAAAAAAAAAAAATATTTTAAAAATATTTTAAAAATATTGTAAAATAATTAAATTGAAAGAAAAATATTGTTTTTTTAACCGTAATTTTTAAGATATTTATCAATCTTTGTACAGATTACGTATAATATTGTTCTACACGCGGAAAAAAAAAAGAAAAGCATGAACTTTTTTTAAGTGTAAAATATTTTTTCAAGCTGAACAACTTATAATTCGTATTCAAAAAAAAAAACCAATTTTGACTCATTTTTTATTTAAAAAAAATTGTAAAATAATTAAATTGAAAGAAAAATATACATATAATTTTATTATATTAATTTTTAAATAAATTTATTTATATGCAAAGTTTCGTTGTATTGTAAAAACAGAATTTGTTTTCGATATTCTCTGCAGATGGCGCCACAATGCACTTTAATGCATTTTAAGGTTTCTAATTAATATCTTTTTAACTAATTGGAATATCGGAATATAAATGGTCAAAACGAATTCCTCAGATCATTCCCGAAATTTTGATACCTTCTGCTAGTTTCTGCGTCATGTGGTTCTAGAGAAAATTGGGATATATACCTACATAGATATGTTTGTTTACCTACGAATTTTAATATATAAGATACTTTAAAATAAAACTAGCTACCACTCACCTATTTGTAACTACGTCATCCCATATATCAACAGGATCAATCATGCTTGGAAATCTTTTCTGCCATGTTTTTAAAGTACATATTGTGGAAAAAGTATTAGAATATTCATCTGAAATAAAAATACATAAAAGTGAAATTTATCTCTACTGGCATGAATATTAATTTAAAATGTTAGCTGAAGCTTAATAGAACAAGTCAAATATATTCCCAATCCAATTTCACATGAATATAGAATACATAAGAAATTGCAACTTCTTTCTGATCAGTACGTGTATAAAAAATCTTCCTTTTTGAAAAATTTCAACATGTGTTCAAGAATTAAAAAATAATAACCTTTTTTTTTTTTAAAAAAAAAAAGGTATTCAAACATCTCAAAACTACAACTTGTTATCCACAAAAGCATTTGAATAATTAAAATTGAGTATAAATATTTAATTACAATTCTTTCAGAAAAGATCAATTTAACTAATATCTATTTCATTGTCTCTCTTTACAAAACCATAGTCTCAAGAGAAAAAAAATTAGATAATGTAGACAAATTATGTCAACAATTTTTAAACAAATAATTCAAACTCGTGTTTAATCTATTTTTAAAAACCTATTGTATGTATATTTATTTCAAGAAGCGTCTTAATAAACAAATATCAAAGTTACATATATTTCTATAAAAATTATGAAAGATTTTAAAAATAAGTCTTTTTAAAAAGTCATTAACTTTTTTATAATACATGCAACATGAAAAAAATTTCATACTAAAATGCTCTTCCAATGAAAAAATTAAAATTTCCAAAAAATATGTACTTTGAACTTTTTTTAATTAATATTAAATTTTCTACATAAATATCCCAAAAAACAATATTTGTTGTTAATTACAAAATTTATCATTAGTAACTATACAAATTCTAATTAATAATTACAACAAGTAAAACTACAAAGAATACAAATAACTATTATTAAATAAGTTTCTTATAATCCATTTTCAGCAGAAGAAATTTAAAGATATTAATTGCTTTGGAGCATCATATTATCCTATATTTACAAAAATAAAACTACCTTACAGAAAGCTTTTAATTATATTCATCTGTCAATTTACAAAAATAATAAACAGTCAAAGCATCAAAACAAACCTTCTAAAAAACATGAGTTTGTATAAGTTTCTGAAATTTTCTTAAATGTAACGAGAGCACGGATGAAAGTTTCTGAAATTTTCTTAAATGTAACGAGAGCACGGATGAATACCCAATATTCATTTCATATTGGAAACATACAAATATAGACCGATACTATTGTTCAAAATATCCTGTTACTGTCTTAAAAATTTCTATTAATGAGATAATTGCTTACTGTCGTAAAAATTTATATTAATGAGGTAAATGCTTAAATTTTTATATGTACAATGCAACTATCTAAATATCTATATATTTGGGGTATCTAAAAAAATAACTACATGCTTAATATAAAATAGTTTTAATAATAAAGGTAATTGTTTTCAGATACTAGTTTGTACATTTAAACTAAATTTCATTTGATGATAAAAGGAAGAGTTCCTACTTTTTTTCATCACATCTAAAAATTCAATCAACTCCACATATTTCAATAGCTTTTGTAAGCAAGCATGTCGCATTCCTAAAGCTAAAGGGCTCAAATTCTGCCACTCCTAAAATTTATATAGATTATAAAAAAAAAATTTCAATTATATCAATACATTATATATGTCAATTAAAAAATTAATTTTAATACAAAATGGAAACACTTTAAATAGCAGAATAAACTTACTTTTAAAAACTTGCTTAAACAAGCTGAGCTGTACTGCCTTGCCATATCAAATTTATTCTGCACTATGTATAAGAGAGCTAATTCTTCACTAAAATGAGTCTGTAAATAAATTAAAATAGCTTTAAAAAAATAAAATGCATGGAAAAAGAATGTTAAAAATCCTCAAAAAATGTCATAAGAAACTAAATTTTTTTTCACAGACCTCAATGTGAATTTTCTTTTCTTCATCTTCTCTAGCTATATCAAAGAAAGTCAAAAGTGACTGTTCATCTTTTCCTTCCAATAACTGTTTTATCTTAGATCGAACCAGATAGGGTAAATAATTATCCTAGTAAAAAAATAACTAACTATGAATGAAGTCCATTTGTAAATAAAAAAAATGGAAGCAGAAATAGAAATGCATAGTTTATACAAACATAAATTATATGTAGATTCCAAAATTTTAATTTTATATCTTATAACTCAATAACTATTCTTCAGTTCACAACATATTTATTTTATTAACGATTACAGCAATATTTTATGTGTTTATTTTCTTTTATTTTTTCTCCCTTTCCAATACATTATAAGTTCCTACTGATCCAAAAAAAGTACTACTAAAGCATCTGTAAAATTTTCTTGTTTTATCAACAATTTTTTTTTTTACCAATTCATCCTTTACAAAAAATTTTGAAGTGAACTGAAAAAACAAGTTACATAATGTGCATCAGAAACTTCAAAAAAAAAGTGCAAACATCCTCACAATAAAAAAAAACCTTTTAATTTTGTTATGTAAAATTCTGAATAATTTTGGTACAGATAGAGACATCTCAACTAAAGAGTATACCCAACTTTACAATTCAATACATAATAACAATTTTTAGTGAAAATTATGACAAAATTTTGAGCTTACCTTCATGTATTGATCCTCCCACACTGCTTGTAAATCAGGAGATTCAGGATCAGTAAATCGACTGACAACAGTACTTTCCAGATCATTCCATTTGCATAATTTGTTCATACACTAGTTTTAGAGAAATTATTTTTAAGAATATTAAAATATAATATTAAAGTATATTGTTTATATATAAAATATATTGCATTTTCACTTCTTGTTCAAAAGTTTATAATATTAATTTGCATCAAAAACTTTAATGATGTATTGAAATTAACTTAAATATGGTTTTCCCAAAATTGTTTTAAATTATCTTTACAACATAAATAAACCCAAATTAATCAAATATACAAAATCTTTAATTTTACAATAACAGGTGCAATAAAATTACAGACTCTCATACACTAAAAAAATTCTGTTTCCAAAAAAAAGTACAAGTGTAGAGCAAAAAAAAAGCAATTCCAAAACTCATTTACATTCTTCTATTTAAAAAGCCATTGACCCATCTTAGCTCACCTGGGACATAGAAAAAAATACAATAAAGTTAAATTTTAAAATATACATGGATAGTTTGTAAACTTGACAAAAAAGCTACAATTTTACCTCCCATAATACTGAAATTAAACTTTTACATCACAACAATTATTTAAATGAGTTATTGTTTAACTCAAACAATTTGCAAAGTCCAATTGAAGGAAAAAAATAGTATAAAAACTATCTTCTTTTATTCACACTATCTTCAGCTAAAGTTAAAAAATGGAGCTCAAACTGCAGACCATAGTTTCAGACAGAAAATAATTCCAATATTAATACAAATTACTAAGTATATAACAATTTATTTAATAAACAATAACAAATTTTATTTTAATAAACAGTTGTTTACATAGTTGCAAAATGGATAGTTAATTTTCTATTTTAAAGTATAGAAAGCAAAACATTGATAACATTATTAAAAGAAATAAATAATCGATTATAGTAGAACTAAGCAGTTTAGAAATGTATATTTATCTTTTTTTTTAAAAGTTAAAATATGCAGAATATGGATCAAAATTAACCTTTTTTTTTATCACTAAATTTTAATCTCCTAATTATTGTTGTGCTTCCCCTTTCAATAAAAATGATATGAACAGAAATGCTAAAGACATTTTTTATATCCTGTCTTGGGGATCATGAAACAAAAAATTTGCTCTCCAAATCTTGTTACAGTCGCAGTCATCTAGATTTATAAACTTTGTTGACTTAACCCTAATATTTGCAATTTTTTAAAAAAGAAAAATAATAAACAAAAATAATATATGTCTTATTTACATTCTTGATAATGTATTGAACATAAATTTTATGTAAAGCATAAAATATGTATTATAAATTATTGTCCTATTACTTACAAATAAAGCAGATTTATCCCAAAAATCTTTTTCTGCTTGATCATGCTCGTCAGATGTTTTGTCATAAAGCTAATATAAAATAAATAAAATCACAAGTTTTTTAAATATTCATCTTTAACAAAACCATGAACTTTATATAGAAAAGTGAAAAACTCAAATGCAATAAAATGTATAATCATAGCTTTAATAACTTCCGCAGGAAGATCCATTTTGATTGATGACTAAATTATGTGACATTGGTTTCTTATTAATAAACACATTAGCCCAATTAATATTAATATCTAAGATTTTTATGATAAAAAAGTAAATCAGTTTATATTGCAAATTTCACATTAGAAAATATAAAAATTATTACTACAAACTTTTTATAACAAAAATAATCTAAATACAAAACCTTTAAATTTGTTTTAATTATTTTTTTCCAAAATCATTTAGAATTACAAAAAAGAAAAGTGAATTCCATTTAAATAAAAAAAAAGTAGAAAAGATTTTAACAAACAAATTATTCACTGTGTATAACATGCATTGCAAATATTTTCATGCAAATATAAATTAAAATGATAAAACTTACAAAATTAAAAACTGAAAAATGCTTTATAAGACAATTAATTATTATCTCACAAATACAAATTATACAAATTACCTCATTATATAACACAACAGCATTAATGTATTGTCCAGAACTTTCATAATTTAGGGCTTTTCTATTTGCTTCACTACTACCCATTGTGAGAGAAAATATTCCATTTACAACATCATAAATTTCAATAGATTTATATAGCCTGGTAAAACAACCACAAAACAAATGACAATCTGAATAGAATAATATGTAAATTATAATCAATTAATATACATTTTTTTTCTTATTTAAGCGAAAAATATATTGTAACTGATTATATACTCTGAAATATAAGAGGTCCCATTCTAAATATAGAACAAAAATAAATGGAACTTGTAAATATGAAATCATACAGCCACTAAAAAAAATTTCACATAAATGTATAAATGTTAATGTTCAATTTTTTAAAAAAAATAAAGTAAAAAAATGTCTGTATCATCCTATACTTTATTTTACATAAACTAAATGTAAGCATTTTTTACATGAATTTAAAAATGCCTACAAGCATTTTAATTATCGCATTTACTCAAATCTAAGTCATACTTTTTTTTCAATATTAATGCTACTGAAAATTGGTTGCAGCTTAGAATCGAAAGGAAAAAAATTCATTGGATGGGGAAATTAGAGAAGTTACAGGTTCATATATGTATTTAAAAGTTTATAATACTGGTAAAATAAATAATTATACAATTCTTATTAGTTCTCGTTTTAAATTTATTATAAATTTGTAAAATTGTACAACTATAAACCATTTACACTATTTTTCATCTTTCACACAAACTTGTTGAGAATTTGGGGTGTGGCTTAGAATCATTGGCGGTTTCGATTTGAATAAATACGGTTCTGTTTTTACATTATAATAAATTTGATCAAATTCCAAATTTCACAAATATAATTTCTTTTTGGATTTTAAACAAAATTTGCCTGTTTAAATATTAAAAAGGGAGAAAAGGATACATCAGCAATAATGATAGAATTGTATGCTTTACTGTATATTGCATAGTGTAGTCCAATTCCCACTTTTAAAGAAATTAACATTTTTAAATTTAATTAATATATTGGAATAAATTACAGCCAAGTTTAGGATTCATCTGGCAAAACAATTTTTTTTTAAAAAATTCAACTGTCTGGCAAGTTAGTTATTATAATAAACATTTAATACATAATTTTAAATTTTAAGCATTAATCTAATTACTGTGTTGGACAATTCAAACTAATAATTTCATTATTTAAAAGTATTAATTCTTAGAATTGAATTCCAATTTTAAAATCTAGTGCAAACACATTTCTATCATACATTTGAAAGAAACTAACTGCAGATAACCAAAAAATCAAATTTCATTCCAAAATTGTTCAATATATTCTTTCAATTTTTAGAATAAAACTAGTTCCAAAGCCACAATAAAACAAATAACTAATAGATGTTTCATACAAATAAGTTAACTTAAAATTTATTTTAAAAGTTTAATTTATTTAATTTTAAAAATTTCAAGGATAAAGAAACTAGTTTTAATCAAGTGTGTAATTTTAGCTTCATTTTTAATTTTAAAAGAATAATCCCAACATTGCTAAGATTCATTAAAGATGATTTTGCCCGTGTAATAGATATCGTAAAAGTTTTAAAAAATAACTCAAATATATATACAATAAGGTAAACTTTGAATGAAAAAGTTAAGATTACACACTTATTTTATAAATATTTAATAAAATCTACAAACTCAGCAAGCTTCATCCAATAGTTTGACTCTTCCGTCAGAATGTGTTTGTCAGGTCGTTTCTTCTTCTGGAGAGGCTCAGAACTGAAGCCACTTAAAATTTTTGTTTCTAACAATAAAATACCTGGATAATATAAATAATAATAACACTGGTGAGTCAGTTGTTAGTATTTTTATAGATTTAAATCGAAATAAAATTAATTAAATTTTTTTAGATAGGATTCAAAAAAATTAAGATATTAAGTAATGGGATACATTACCTATACTCTGTTGATTACTCCCAATACATGCATTAAATACAATCTCTACATCAAGCTTAATATCTTGGAGTTGATACAGAGCTTCCTAAAAATCCAAGTATATCAAAATATTAATAAAATTCAATTGATTTAAATTGATAGCATTTATATCAAAGGGTGGATGAAAAAAATAAAGCTAACTTTAAGAATATCACTGTATATTGAGGTAAATTTTGTAAATGTTTTAAAATGTAAACTATCAGAAATAGACATCTTCATCTTCATTAAAGAAGAATAATTTTTAAAAGAACAATAAGTTGTTCCATAACCCACATGACTTCAATTAATCACACAAGCACAGGTATAGGAAGGTCACACATGAATTCAATAGATTCAATTGATTGAGCTAAGTATACTTACTAAGCAATAAAGGTCCTGAAAAGTAGCTTTAAATAATACTCCTGAAAAGTACTTGTTTGGATTTAGCAAATATCGAAACAAAATAAAACATGTGGTTGAATTAAATACCATATTCTAGTATAGATTTCAATGAAAAAACTAACCACATTGTTAAAATATCTCCCAGTTGGTAGCTTTTGGAGTAGCTAATTTTTGTTGCCAAATTTGGTGATATAACAAAGTGGGATTTATTTAGCAATATTTGCCATCTGAAAAATTTAGGACCATTCTTATCTCTTTTTATGCTTCTAGGATTCAAGGAAAATTCAGGAATCCAATAACAAAGAATATATAAGACAAGCTAAAAAAAGCAGAATTTGGTTCAGTCTCCAAAGCAGTAAGTTTAATTACAGCTGTGAGAGAGTTAAGTATAAACTCAGACAGAACTTGAGACTGTAAGAAATTTGAATGACTAAGTCTCAAGCTCAAGTAGCTTTAAGATCTTTTTTATAAATATATTGTTAGGATGAGTTGCACAAAAAATTCCATGAGAAACACAAGTTAATAGTAATTGTATCACAAACATAATAGCTTTTGAAATCTAGTTGTTTTATAAATATCTACCCTTATGTGGCTTTAGTGACTGTTCTTTTCTATCTTAAATGAATCTAGAAGTTTACAAAATCACTGAAAAACTCTTACTGTAATTCATAATTGGATTTTAAAAAGTTCTGGATGAGGCAATAAAAATGGACTAATTTATGTCAATGCCTTCACTTAAAAAAGGTCTAAAAAGTTAAACATTCTTTAAACGTATAAAAACTTAAGCTTAAAAAAAGAAAAGACTCACCAAGCAAAATGACATAACATTTGGTGTATATAAATAGCTACTTTGAAGTATCTTTTCAAAACAATATTCAATTTCTTTATAAAAAGTCTCAAGGTATTCAGGAAATTCATCTTTAACAAAAGTACATATGGCTACTAATATCGATTTGAACAAAAGCTTTGATATTGTACCATCATTCTACAAAATAAAAATAATTTTCATATTAGAAAAACAGTTTATTGTAATATTTTTTCGAATATGTAAAATAATACCAAAAAAAATTAAAATGGCAAATTTTCAATAGCATATTACAATGAAAATTCAAGTAAACATTATACCATGAAATTTAAACCAATAATTTTGATTTCAGAATAATACTATTAACATTACAACTTTAAAAATATAAAGTAAAATATAAAATTCAGTTAAATAGTTTGAATATTTGGAACAAACCTACTATAGTTAATTGAACTTTACACTGGTGCAAATTTTTAAGTTACGACAACTATTATATGTATCATTTTTATAAGATGAACTAGTAAAACAATTAAACAATTTAAAGGACAAATGTTACATTTTAAAAAAGTGAAAGAATAAATGCATGGATAGAAAGAATGACATCTCAGCTTCTTGTTAAAACCAAATGAAACTGTTTTTCCTCTTTGTATATTAGAATGAAAAGGTTATTTTCTCTTAAAGATGACATAAAAATGTGACTAAAAATAAAAAAAAAAATGTTACAACACTACATTTTGGAGCAACTGAGATAAATTTTCTACCATCAAAGAAGATAGAAAAGTGCATTGTGAAGGTATGTTGACTATTGAAAAGACAGGACAAGTATTTCTTAATGAGCCCTTCTAGCAACAAATTAATGATGAAATTATGATATTTGCAATACTATCCAAAAACAAAAACATAAAGTGCACAGTGGAAAGGACCATCTTCCCCATTAAAAAACACACACACATGCAAAGCACATGTCAAAATCCAAAACTAAAATGATAGTGATAAAAATTTTTTATTAAAATTGTTTGATTTTTTGGTATAAATGTCTTAAAAAATCAAATAATCAATCAATATTTTTACAAGAAGATACTTTTATGATTGAGAAATAGGAAGAGACCTGTTAAAAGAAACTTTTCAATTTTGTGTGATGGTTTCCCTTAAATAATAATGCTATGAAATAATAATGGCATATACAGTGTTGCTAAACAACATCTTGCTAAACATTCAGTTGTAGTGATAAATTCTTCATCATATTTTCCTGATTTATTTCCCACAGCTGATTCTCCCCACCACACACACACAAAGCTTAAGATATCTTTTAAAGAACAGATATTTAAAAATGACTCAGACTTTAAATCAAATGATACTTGTATTCTGTAAACAGTTACTTTCAATGACTATAAACAGTGTGTTTTGATGACTCATAGAAAGTTAGAAAAAGACAATTATTTTGAAGGGGATATGGTTGATATCAATGCCAATAATTCCCCCGCCCTTTTCCATTAAAACTTCCCTGGTTAGTTTATGTATGCCCTTTGTACGGTATTATAAGGACACAAAAAATACTAATCCTAAAAACAAAAATATAACGGATGTGTGTATATATAATTTTAAAAGTTACAAACCTAAATAAAAGATAGCTTAGTCAAGATAAATTCCAACATTCCTTTCTGAATTTTTCTGGAAAGGTAACAGATCTATATTAAAAATATTCTATAATTATCAGGGATGTTTCAAGGCAAGGGCCAACTGGGCTCAGCTTTGAAGGGGTCTTCATCTCTCGTTCTCAACACAGTCTCAATAAGATCCTGATCCTAATAATTTTAATTATCAAATGTTATTCCAGTCCATATTTCCAGGGAATAATAATAAGTGGTAAGACTGTATTACTATTGTGCATCTCTCATCCGTGTCTACAAGCAGACTTTCCACAATACAATATCCATACTCATTTAATACAAACGTGGTAGCTGTCATGTCAGTTTTTGCCAAGGTTTGTGAGATAGTAAAAAAGTCAGACACATTTATTTATTACGGCTTTACCATTTGTATAAGTAATTGACAACACAAGCGACATACAGTCTTCTACAAGAATTGTAAGTGAAGCTCTTACTTTTGTGTAAGTCTTATGACATCAATTATAATTACACAATTACATATAAAAATACGTTATTTTACTATTAATAAGAGTTAAAAAAATTTCCTGAGGTTAAACAAATTATTTTATTTACATATATAAAAAATAACAAAAACTGTAACTCACCATTGCTAAGGCTTGAATAGGTTTTATAATCTCAGAATTAGTTATTTGAATATCAGGAAGTTCTCCAATACGATACTGTCTATACATCACAACTTGTGCATCTCTCTGAATCTGTTGTTCTTTTTTAATTTCCTAAAAGATAAATTAAATTTGTAAAGAAACTTAGTTTTTCATTATTTACAGGTACTTAAAGTAGCATTGAAGTTGCAGCAGTGCTGTTATGAATTTCATTCTAATAAATAAATACAAAAAAAATTACATACAAATTACATAAAATTTAATACAAATCTGTACTATTTACATACCAGTTTCTACGATGAACCAGGAAAATATGCTTGCTACTGATGGACGTACTTTTAAAAAATCACACTATTTGAAATATTTACTCACTCAATCATATAAACTCCCTTTACTAAATAAATTATTCTCCTCTTTTAATATATTTGATTATAATCTTAAATAATTTAATGAAATATTTTATATCATTCATGTGGTGACTCGGATTAATCTCTAAGGAATATGTGCTATGATAATTATAACTGATGAATACTATATTATCTTCCAATTTTTATTCCAATCTGCAAACATTTTTCTATTTCTCTAGAAGTTAGAGCTAATATCAAAAATTATTTAAAAGAGAAATGATAAATTTTGTATGAAACTAAGAAATTGAAACTTATAATTCATTCATACAATATGCATATATAGATTACTTAGCAAATAATAATGGAGCGTTAAATATGTAAGCATGATTATCTGAGTAAAACATTTTGTTTTTACACTGTGTTTAGTAAAATTCCTACCAGAGCTTAACACAATGTAAAATTGTATTGAAGAACCAAATCTTTCAACCATTTTAGAATAAAACTGAAAAGTGGATTGATCAGGCTATATGGTTTTGATAAATTTGCAGGGTGAAGCTATAAACTTTTATTGGTTATTTTTATTTGATCAAAAAAAATTTTATGGAATTTAAAAAAAATTAATACCTTTCTGCGGTCTTGGCGTCTCAATTCTTGCTGAGCAAATGTATCCGAATCTTTCCTTTTATCTTTATAAAACCTTCGTCTTAACATCCATGCAGATGATTTTCTTTCAACTAAAACAAAATACATAAGGCTTTGACTAAAATTTATCAAGATTAATTCTTGATTCAGAAAGAATATAAAAAATACTGATTATTTTACCTAAACAGAACTTTGATTACTTATAAGGTAAAACAAACATTAAAGAGGGAAAATATTGTTAATTTATATAAGTTCTAATTATTCTGACTATCATTACCATTAGCAAAATTCAAAAGGAAAATAGAAAATATACTTACAAATAATAGTATATTTAAATGAAAAATGCATTTTTAGAAAACCAAATTTAATCATGAAAGATATTGAAATTTAAAAGAACTACTACAAGTAGACAAGTTTATTCATGAAATTAGATAAAACCAATAATAATCAAACTAAGTAATATCGATCTAAAAAACATAATGATCAGAAGCAAAAAAAAAAAAAAGTTATTACAAGAGCTAAAAATTTAAACTTATAACTATGTTAATTAAAATGTATAATAAATTTATTTTTAACAAGTATATTCCTAAAAATTATAATTTATAATGAACAAATATTCATTTTTTTTCCCATTTTACATGAAGTCTGAGCATAAAACTTTTTTATATAATCAGAATCAGAATAAAAATTTATTTTAATTTTACAAATAAACAAAATTAGAAAATAGAATTTTATGTTTAAAAAAATGTTCTTAATATGATAAAAGCAAAAAATTCAAAGTTTTGTCATTATTTTTGAAGAATTAAAAATAAATTCAGATGCAAGGTCTTGGTAAAATTTGAAATCATGTCTTATTCATTCCAGACTCAAATATCATTATGAAATATTTTTCTATAAGACAAAAATTAAATAATTTAAATAAAAATAGAGCAAAATTGTATATAACTTACATAGGGTTAACAAATATCAACAATTATAGTTAAAGCTACAAAATAATTTTTTCTATCTAATTTGAACAAACTAAGAAAAAATTTCATACAGAAAATAAAAAAAAAGTTGCTGAATTAGAAATTTTTATGTTTATATCTTACAAATGTTTATTCAGAATTACAAATTCAGTAATATATACATAATAAATTGTTTTATCAAGACTTGAATTAAATAATACCAACTAAATTTAATTTTTCATCCAAAAACTCTTATTAATTATACACTTCAGGGGGGGGCTTACTAAAAAAATTACCACATATTTTTCTGGAATTCAAGATATTTCTATGTTGCAAAGAGTTGCAAACAATTATATCCTAGAAAATGTAGGCTTATTTCTATTCTTTCATATTGGAAATGTAATGCATCTAGAAATTCATAAATGAAGAGAAAAACACTTACCTTTTTCCTCATCCTTTGCTTGTACAGTTTTTGGAAATAATTTTATACTTTTATTTGCAGTTACGGACTTTGACATAGAATTAACAGAACCATAACCAGAATCAAATGAAAAATCTTGAAGTGAAAAAGTATCTGTTCTTTCAGTTAACCAATTATAAGTGCCTTGTTTCCGGAGGTCTAAAATAGAAACTACATTAATATGTGAAGTAATCTAAAACCATTTTAAAATCTGTTTTCTAATTAATAATAAAAATTTTGTGTGTTGTAAGAAATATTAAAAATTACTTAAAAATACACAAAAGTATTAAATAGAATCAACTAATACATATCATTTATCTAATCCTTACATGGTCATATGAAAAAGTGAGCAAAAAATATTAAACTTAGCAGACAGCCTATCTAAAATTAACATTATAGGGAAATTTATTACAACATCAATTGTTTGTTTGTTAGATCTGAAACTAGTACTTTGCATTATTTTATGTAAGTTATTCCAAACAGACTATATTTTGTCATACGTAAGCAAAAACAGTTTTTAACAAGTAATTTTTTAAATTTTATACCATTGGAAAAAATTACAATTCTGAGTAAAAAAATTATTTAAAGCTGTCTTTGGTTAGGACTAGAATTTGGAACATTTTATCAGATATAAAAGAAATGAAAAATTGTTAAGATATTCTGGCTTTACTATTTTTAGAGAGCAGCATTTTTTATCATACATCCCATTTTTAACCGAATTGATAAATTTTTTCCAGTATGAAATATATTTAGCATTTTTTTTTTCTCCTATACCGTAATGCTAAATGAGGTATCCCTGCACATATTCAAAAGAAAAAAAGAGTATTCATTGAATATTTTGAAATTTTTAAAAACACTATATTATTCACAAATGTATGAGTTATAATGTTCCAAATTTCCATGAAAGTCGAGGCATTTTTCTGTCTGAAAATGTGCTTTGCATTTAGTTCAAACTCTCATGCTTTTGCCAAGGACAACCTTTATGCATAGAACTCTTTTTTAAATCAAAATTGAACTTGGAAACTACTATCAACGTCATAAACATCTATATGACAACTTTTATGAAGATGAAATATGCATGCTTATATTTTCAATAAATTTTGTTAAAAACAAACTTATATACAGACTTATAAAAATTACTTCAATCCAAAAAGTAGGTGTTCAGGCATTTATAATTTAATTAGCTATTAAATGAACACAATATTTTTCCAAAATTTTTCAGTTATATCCTGAATAAAAAAAAAGAGAAAGAAATCATGCACCTTCATCCACTTCCATTGTTTCAGGAAATGCAACATTTTGTTGAGTTGCTTTTATTTGCAAATCTTGACCTAATGTACTCGATGTATATGGATCCAATGACATAAAACTTGAGTATGTAGAAGATACAGATTCAGTGAATAAAGGAGACATAACCATATGTCTTTTTCGCCAAGATGTTTGAATTTGATAAGCCTGAAAATAAACAATATAATATCACGCTACAATAACAATTACGCAAGAACATGAGAAATTGATTCTTTACAAAAGTCCCATTAATACCAAACTAATAAGATATTGAAAGATTACTGTAAATTTTAAAGCCTAAATTTACTTTGAATTATTTTTTGTAGTATACTAAAAGTTTTGTAAATTTGTGGTTCTATAAAAAAAAAAGAAAGAGAAAATACACAAATTTGAAACGTAATTATTTCTCTTAATCCAAAAACAAATTAATCCTTAAAAAAACAAACATTTTCTTAATTCATCCAAAATTTGTATTAAAATACCCAGAATAGATATACGTGAAAGATCACGTAAGAGATATACCTGAAAATTGCATTTTGATAAAGGATGTTCAAAAATTTTGCGCTTGAAATCAGGACTGTGAGATGTTCTTTCTAGTAATAAAAATGTTGCAGATTGCAAAAAAGACTCTTCTGTCATTGGAGAAAACATATTTTTCATAAGAGCAAGCAGTCTTTCTTTTGTGCCAGTTGGTAATCTTTTTTCATTACTCCAAAAGTTATCTATAATAAGTCTGAAATGATATACAGTTAGTAAATATTGATTGAGTTAAATGTTTTTTAAAGACAAAAATCGTTTGATAAAATCTTCATAGCTTAAAATTAAAAATATTAATCATGACAGAACAATAAATGATTACTTTTTTTCTTTCTATTTCTACACTTACCGAATGGAAGGATCAGGATCAGCCAAACCAATAAGAAGTGTTTCTTGGGCATATCTTGTGATTTCTTTTTCTTTGGCTCCAACATTGTCACTATCAAAAAGTTGTGCATTTTTTTTAATTTCAATAATACAATTTCAAGATTTTAACAATATAATCAAGATCCAAGATTTCAAACTGTAGTGTACTATGTGTTTTAAACAGAAGAAATTTATTCTACATTAAAAGATTTTAAAACAAATTTTTGATCAAATTGTTTATGCACTCAAAATGAATCCCATAATTTAAAGCAATAAAAAACATATTCTACTTTAAAATAATGCATCTGAAAAAACTGAGGAAACAAGTTTCAATAATTAATATTATTTCAGCTTTTTCAAACCTTTCTTAAAAAGTTCCCTATTTAAAATTTATAAAGTTTGTGAACAATAAATAACAAAAAACGTTCGTATGATACAGAAATTTTCTTTAATTACTATCATAAATCCATAAAAGAAAAGTTACGTTTTTCCTTTTTTCAATTTTTATTTCCATTTGTAATACAACAAATGACATACAATGTACACTAATAGTTAAAACATTTCTTTTGAATTTGTTTATTTAATATTCATTGTTTTTATACATAAATTCAGAATATTTTAGGCAGTACAATTTGATGTTTTCAAAATAAATACTTTGAAGTGGAGCGGTTCAATTAGCAACAAAAGAAAGAACCACAAAATGTAAAGTTTAAGTAAAAATTAGAAACTAAGTAATGCATTAATTTGCTTTTCAAATTCTTCTGAGAAAAATGGAAAAAACATAAAATAAAGTATAAGAAAAATCAAAGTAAAAAAAATTAGAGCTTGTATAAGATTTTTAAATATTTTAAGCAAAAATAAAATATTTAACTTTTCCATTAAAATATTTTATTAAAAATAATTTCTGAAAAATTTTTTTGGATATATTTGTGCAAATATGACGGGTTCCTTCCTTTCACAAATATCATGCATATTCAATTACATATGGTTTTTAACAACAATTGCTCTTTATATAAATTAAGCTTTGAAATAGTATAAATCATCTAATTAAATAGCAATTACTGCTTTTAATTCAGGCAAAATGTTTTCCAAATTCTATTTCAATTAAAAATATATTGACAACTAATTTAAATCCACAGACTTTTCTACGCAGTACATGTCAACTATTCATACAAAGATTTGAAGTTTTAAAATATTATGAATCATCTAATTCAAATAAACCTTCAAGAGGCACATTCTAAAACTATGCATTATACTTACCTAAATTTTTCAAACAACAGAAATAGAATCTTGTATAATGCAAGTCGACTAGCAATCGAAGGTTGAGTATGAATATCAACAATAGTGGGTAGAATATGCAAAATATCATCACAAGACAAATCAGGGATTAATTTCTCTAAAGTTTGAAGCAACAACTTTTGGGATGTCTCATCTCTACAAGATAAATTTGTAAATTAAAAATCAGCTTCATTCACAAACATCTTTATACAATGTTTTAAGAATGAAAACAAAAATCATCTTAATAGGGCACTTAAAAGTTAACCAACTATATTTTAATCTAGAATTTTTTTATCTTTAATTTCTAATGCAGCTGGCAATAGAGACAAGTTTCCTCATGGCATACAGAGGTTCAAAAGCTATGAAAATACAATAATAATAGAATAGAATAAACAATACAGTAACTTATACAGAAAAGAAAAATTACACAAAAAGAAGAGTGTATTTGATAAAACTTATAAAGAGAGAAGTTAAAATAAGATTGTCTGCTATATCTATTTAAAAGGTCTATAGCTTCCCAATATCTTTAAAAAACACTGTTCTGAGAGAGCAAAAACAAGGGGATGCCTAGTATTCATCACCACACCATTGCAACAAAGAGAAAAGGCAGAACTATCAACTATTTGGAACTGAGAAGGTGTGCATTTAAAAAGTCCCGCATTGTAGCTAAACAAAAAGCAACTATGGAGCTATTTTCAGGGTAGTTTGAAAGATTATAGATGGCATTCTCCTAAAGTTTACCTGGTGTTCTTTAATTTAGTTCTGACAATTATTTACCCCTGAAGGTAATATTGATTTTTGTTGATACAGACTAATTACCAATGTGGCCATTTGAAACTTGAGTAATATAGCATTTCCTTTTGGCTAGCTCATCTGCCTTTTCATTTCCAGGGATGCCACAATAGTTTAAAAGATACCATAAACATTTAAATCAATGATAATATCTTGATTGTAATTTGTGTAGCAAACTTAAATGTTAATAATACATAATACATTCTCAAATGTTTTTAATAACAGATTTTAGAACAAATGTAGCATAGATCAACTTATGACAGTTCCAATAATATCATACTAAAAAGTAAAACTAATTAACTATAATTAAAAATGAAATATATTTAAGTAAATCTGAGAACCAAATTAAAAAAATTATATTAAATCACAAATTTAGATGAATTAAATAAATCTACTCTTACTCTACAATAAGAAAAAACATGTTACTTTTTCTCTAAATCCTCAAACAATCCAATAACTTTGAGCTCCTGGTATCCATTTTCGATATCACATACTCTTGAACAAAGAATCTCCAAAATATAAATCTTGAAAGAGCCATATACTCTTGGGTACAAATATAACAGTCTTGAAATAAACCTAAAAACAAATTTAAAAACTTTATGTGCAAACAATTACAATAAAAAAGATATCAGTCACTACAAGAAATTTTATATCATAACTAGAAATCTTTTTTTAAAAAAAGCTATGAGTAAAGTTTGTGAGTTTTTTAAAATTTTAAACATAAAATTGATGTTTATACGAATGCATTTTTTGCAATTTGGATATCAACTAGATTAAATAATGTATTTCATATTTTGCATGAACATGCTTCAAATTCTAAAATTCAGATAAATATATTAATATATACATATGTATATGTTATGTATATATATTAATAAAAGAGTCAATGTGTGTAATGTAACATAAAATGGAAAGTCCCAAACAAGTAAATTTTGGCACATTTAAAAATGGGTTGCAATGTTTTGCACCATGAAGAAATTTCTTCAAAAATTCAATTTTGAAGAGTTTTTTAATAGTTCCGGCAATATGATGCCATATTATATTATTCTCAGAATTTGATATATTATTCTTCGTGCAGTTTGGGGAATTGTTACATATTTTTAATGTATTTATTTGGTACTTGTGTATCACATCATCAACCGATTCCATCAAATTGAAAGACGCTGCCAAATGCCATAAAATGAAATATGGAATGGAAACCAGTTATGGAAATCCTTCATGCACAGGCTCAAATACAATAATGATAAGGATGACAGAATTTGGCAATATTTTTTAATTGACAACGTCTTTTGATTAGGCAAAATTGGTCAACGATTTAATACATCAGTATCATTGATTTATTGTTGCATTTATTTATTTCTACATTGTAACAGACTTAAAATTGTTTTTTTTTATAAATCATCAACAAAAAAAATTATTTCAAAAGTTTCATTTTAGCCTTGGCAACCCTGTTTGTGTTTACAATTATGCTATTGCATGTTTTTCATACATTGATCAATCACACCTAAATCTATTTTATCATTTTCAGTTATTTGTTTTAAATTTAAGTTAATTGTAATTTCTTTTACAATTTATTTCATTTTCATGATGTTGATGATAGTTTGATTAAAGCTAAGCCTATTTTATCTGTTTCAGATATAGTTTTTTTTACTTTTAATTAATGTTAATGTGATAATTTCTCTTTCAGTTTATTTTTAAGCTGAATTTATTATATTTTTTGAGTTAGTTTAGTAATTTCTTTTACACTTTAAGACTTTCTGATACAAATTATTTAGTGTGCTCATGGATCCTATTTTTATTCTGCTACATTATTTATAACGTACTTGGGGAATAACTGTTGTAATATTGGACAGAAATATTTATAACATTACTTATTTTATTTGTCACCAAAAATGTGAGAATGTTTAGGTACGATTTCTTTATAACTTTGCCTAATTTATCAGTTTTAGATAATTTTTTCTTTCTTTCTGTCGATGTAACTTCTTTATATATATCAATGATTATTATTTTTTTTAACTGCACTGTTACATATTATTGAAGTAGTGCATGTTGATCACTTCAATGACTTAGGAGAACATTTTTCCCTCTTTTAGGAAAAAAAATGGGAAAACCTTCAGTGTATGCATTTGAAGGTAAGGTTCGTTCTGGGTACCTTCCGTTCCGTATGAAAATGCGAGTACTTAACCATCACGCCCAAACGATCGTCTTTGCGTGGTGTTGGTACAAGTTCATATAGCTGGTATCACACCGCTACATACTCCCATACCAGTGAGTCGGCGAATAGGTGAATGAACGATACCATATTCGTGGTGAACATGTAAGCAGTTGCGTCAGTTAATGGTGTCATTGTTTGACAACTTCGGGAAGTAACGGCTTATTTTGCGTCAATGTTTGACGGTTTGGTTGCTGTTACGGTGGATAGATGGTGCCACGACAGCGGCGCGAGAAGGGTGCTGTTCTTTGCACATCCAGGGTCACCAATGAAAGCAAGGTTCGTTTTGGATACCTTCCATTCCATTCATTCAGGATGAAAATGTGAGTACACTAACCATCACGCCAAAACGATCGTCTTCGTGTGGTGTTGGTACAAGTTCATATAGCTGCTATCACACCGCTGCACACTGCATGACATGGAGGTCTTTTTTATTTGGAAATCTGCTTGGTTATTTGTTTGTTCTTTGTAGTAATATCACAATTCTTTTTTGAATGAATGATTGCAAAAACGTATATATTCTCTCAAAAACTAACTTAAAATAATTTAGAAGGGTATTGAAGAGCAGATCATCATTAAAAATATATATATTTCATATTTTTGAATACGTCCTCATGCACAGTTTGGACATGAACCCCCATTCAAAAAGATCAATGCAATCTAGCTTGAGAGAATGATGATTTTCATTTTCACAATTCACCCATAAGAAGAACTAACACTTCAGCTAGTATTAATACATATAATCCATTAAAAAATAAGATCTTTCAGTTTAAAACTGAAGAATGTAGCAATAGCATTAAATGCATTTTAAAAAGTATGTCTATGGCTCATTCTGGAAATAATAATAATTTTATAGAAGTTGTTATGAAACTTAAAAGTTATATTTCCTAAACAAATTTTTAAATATTATGAACAAAATCTGCTATAAAACATTAAATAACTTAAGTTTGGGAACAGGGAAAAACTCACTGATCGGCAATTTTTGGACAAGAAACATGAATTTTATTCAAACAATAAATGAATTTGTCTTCATCTTTATCTTTCAGAATTTTTAACTGATCAGCAACCTTCAAGAAAAAGGGATTCTCTGTAGGATTATCTTCATTTCTTAACAAATGTTTAAGAATTAAAGCAACCACTTCTGATGTTGAAGAATATACATCCTTGTACTTGTGAGACAAATTCTTTAACAACATTAAAAAGTAACTAGAAAAAAAAGAAAAAAAAATAAAACACATTTACCACAACATTTAAAAGTAGTCGTGGTATTTAAAAGCAATGTTACAAATAAAAACCTTCAAAACTTTGATGTTTAAGCAAACTGAAGAACAAAACATTCATACTTAACTATTTAGCTTGCAAAAATTCATTTATTAAGTGAGCTGTATTCATGATACTCATGCAAACACAATTTACTTTTATTTATCCATAATAATAGATTCATATTGAAAAAAATACAAATCAAAAAATTTCTACAATTCTACATTGCAAAAATACTTTACAAATAATTATATACAATATATATAATTATATAAAATATAATACATATAAAAATTTAGGATGTAAAAAGAAAAATGAATACTATTGATTTATAGTTCTATAAGATGTATGCAACATAAACAAAATTAAATTAAAAAAATTCTACACTGAATTTGTTTATTGGTAATTTTTGTCTTTAATATTAAAACTTAAAATGAATTTTAAATTGTTGTAACTCATTTTACACAGATATTTTATTTTAAATTTTAAAAAAATGAGTAGATATGATCTACTAATGGTACATTTTATGTTTTGGTGATAAATATCATGTCCATGATCAGATTACAAGAACACTCAAGAACATTACCATTTCTAAAAATTTTATGTTATACAGAATAAAGATTTTATAACCATACAGAAAAAGACATCCTTAATAATCAGTTCCTTAATTAAAGAATAAGGACTCATACAAATAACTGAGAAGCCATGTGAAACTTAAGAATTTGATACAAGAATTATTCTCTCCCCCCCTTCGTTCACACACACACACATGAAAACATTTTATATGTAACAAATATTAAACTAAAAATTTTCATTTTTTTAAGTCAATAAAACTTTTAAAAAATAGAATTAAATCAAATATGACTTGCCTTTGAGCAGTTTGCATGTCTTGACAATCAAAAGGGGGAAACTCACAGGACAATACAACACCAAGCAATTGTATTCCAAATACATTTCTTTTAAAGTCATCAGATGTTTCCTTCATCTTTCCGTAAATTAAACTAAAAGAATCAATAAATACTATTTCAATATGTAATAGAATTCCTATTAAATATACACATTATGCATTACACATCATGTATACATGTATTAGTTCTTTAATGAGATAATAATTATACATGCTTTTACATGAATGTAAAAATATCAGTAATAAAAATACTAAAGTAATACTACATTAATAACAATAATGAAATAGCAAACTAGAAAGGAAGAGTCATATTATTTAATAATTGTGTATAGCTTATAAGTTATTAGAATAATCCATAGTTATGTTCTATACAACTATAATAGAATTCCTTCCAAATCTAAAAAGATTAAAAGCACTATTTTTTTAAAAAAAAAAAAGGGGTTGTAACTACTTTTATTCACAGGTGGTCAAAGTCTAAGTAAAAATTATTTTCCTGATAAAGTAATTTTTATTTTGGAAATTATAAATCCAGGTTTATACACAATGAAAAATGTTAATAATTAAATATTAATAAATAATCAAGTAAATAAATGGGAAATTTACAAGGAACAAATTGGAATCTAAAACGGCAGAAAGATCCAACCACTGAGCAAAATCCATCAACCTTTGGCTTCATTATGTATCTACTATATCAGTTGGGCCATGGGTAGCCTAGTGGTTAGAGCATCGGACTCCAGACCGGAAGGCCTGGGTTCGATGACCGATGCCACCAAATACCCTCCGAGTACACACGGAGTATGTGCTCGTTAAATCAGTGAGTTCAAAGTCTTGTGGGCTGTCCCAAGCGCAAGGACTAGAGAATATTTCCCTCCCCTTCAGTTCAAAGCAGAAATTGTGGAGGTAGAGAAAAGTGATGTCACCATCTATCGTCCCTTCGGGGAATTTTGCCGAGCTAAAATCGTACTGTCACCTGTATGGTGCTCAAGGCCAATGACAGGCGTACCTCTAGCCACTTGCCACGATGAATTTCGTGGGCCTCGATCTGACTACATCAGACAGGTGGCATTAGAAAAAAAAAACTATATCAGAAGTGGGGAACTTGTTTTGGCTCACGGGCCGCATTGGACTGGAGGGCTGCAACCCTCTTAAAATGCTTGCATTCATTATAAAAAGTGTAAGTTAATTAAAATAGTGGCAATCTTATTCAGTTTATTTATTGTGCTAACTGCATATCCTCTATAGCTAAATGCCCATTTAATTTTAGAATCAATTTGAATGATGCAAATGTACCTTGTCATATTTTTCTACAATAGTTTTGAAATCAGGAGTGTGATTGCTTGTAGAAATTGTCATGATAACCTGTAAGTTGTTGTATCATTTTGTTGTATTTGCATCAATATTTACTCTTATTGATCAAGATGCAAGAAAAACTTGGCTCATAAATATATGTTGACTAAAATATAAAGAAAAATCCCACCAAATTTCTTCATACATGGAAATTTTTCATCTGACAAATATTTGTAAAAGCCAATGTCATAGCAATAAATATTTTCATCACACTGCGATCTGACTTCAAGTCAATTTCCAGCTATAGCTCCTCAGGTGTTGTATTAATATATGCAGCAATGGGAAAACTGAGTAAATATAATTTAAGCTAAGTTTTCTTAGAATCTTGAAGCCTTCTAGTGACCTCATCCTCCAAACTCTGTAGATGATATCTTAGTAGAAACACTTACAGTTACTTTGTTTTCCTAATAAAGGAATTCAGTTTTCTAATAGTGAAAAATTCAATGTGAATCTTTGATTGGACACAGGAAAGGTTGGTCTTGGTACAAAGTGGATTTTCCAACTTTCTTTGCAGACTGCAAAAAAACTTTGTAGACCACTAGTTGCCTACCTTTGTACTTTATTAAAATAAAGTAAATTAGCATTCCCTTTTACATGATGAAATTTTTACTGAATTTTAATAGGTAAAGATTTAATTTTAAAAAGGAGATACTTTTTTAATTCATAAATTAAAAAATTAATTTTTTAAAAAAAAAATTTCAGATATTAACACAAATATTTTGTATTAGAATTTTGTGAGTAGTAGTATTAACAGAAAGCATTTAAAAATAAAATGTCTACATTCGTTTACAGAATACAAGCAATATTCTAATATTTATCCTTGGATAGGAAATTAAAGATTTCAAAACACATAAATAATTCAAATTTTCAAGTCTTCAAAATTCATCATATCTGCTGTTTGCAATGCAGAAATTCCTCTCTAACAATACATTCACTACAATTAAGCATTAGTTTCTATTAAAGAGATCTCAAATAAGATTCAAGATTCCCTTGGATGCACCTATGATATTAATCAGGAAAAACAGATGCAAGAATTCAAATTTATAAGAGATTCAAAATTTCTATTTATTTCGATCATTGCAATCTATTATTAGCTCCACAAGAGAGAAAGCCAGCTAATGCATCCAAAAGAATTTACCGTTACTTTACCCCTACATACAATTTGAATTTGTGGACACACTTTCAGGAAAATTCTGCCAAATGTTTACTATTTTCTCATAGTTTAACCACTCTTTTATAGATGTGGAGACAAAAACAACCAAACCTTGTCTCTGCCAATATTGAGGATAGATTCTATTAGCTTAAGTTGTATTATTCAACATACTACAAAATTTTTGACAGAAAATTATTTTAAACATTTTATGAAATTCATAATTTAATACAATTTAAAGTTTAAAGGTGGATTTGAATATTTTAAGCCATTTAGTTTTACTTCCTTTAACTGCATGCACATGCATATAATTCAGACAAATCCTTCAAATTGAAAAAAAAAAAAAAAAGATCTTCAGCATGTAATAAACAAGATGTTAGACATTATTTATTATGAGGATAATAAATAATGTCAAAAAAAGTATCACAATTATAATAATTATATATAAGACTAAGGAGAAATCTATTTGTGTTCTACATTCAATCTCTTGGTCTGGAATGGAGTAAACCAGTCAAGTTATAATAGTAAAAGAAAAATACGCATTATGAATTTCAGTTCAAATTATCAATTTTACGCGGATGATACTGATATATTCATTTTCCATAGAATATAATATATTACATCTTGAAATACATAAAAACAAGTCAATTTATAGAGGCACTCAACATCAGAGATTCACAATTGTGTTTTTATAACTAAATAAATATTATAATAAAGTAATGATTCAAAAACTCACTCATAAGGTATTTCAAGTCCATTTTTCCAGCATTCAAGAAGAGTCTTGATTACTTCCAAATTATTACGAAATATTTCTCTACGTGAATGCTCACAGTTTTTTATTACAAATTTTAAGACTTCATTAGCTTTATGAACAACATTTCCCTAAGGAATTTTTTTAAAACATGCTTAGTTAAAAGATATATTTAAAAAAGGTAATAGTTAATATATATTCTAAAACAAATTAATTGAAATACTAGGAATTCTTCAGAGTTGGTTCTTTAAAACTTTGTTCTAAAATTAAAAATAAAAATAAAAATATCAGAAACTAAGTTTTTATCAAATTACAACCCATTTGGCAAACAAAAATTGCAAATGAAACTCCGACTTTCTTAGAAATCTTTATTCTTACTCCTTAAGATTTTTTAAGACATCAAATAAAAAAAATTGTCATAAAAGCAATACTTTTTGAAAAAATCAATGATAAACAGCAATATGAAACAAGAAGAAAGTTATAATAATCTTAAATGCAGTTATTTCAGACTTAAACAAATGTTCTCAAAATAAAATTTGTCTTTTATAATAGTATAATTATTCAAAGCGGATCATTCTGAGACAATAAACAATATTAATAAGAAAATATTTAAACAAAAGCAAACAAATTATTGAATTAAGCAATAAACAATAATAAAAAAATAAGAACAAATCTATATATATATAAGACGCATTTGTTGTCTGTTTGTCTGTTCCCTCATAACTCGAGATCCAGACACCCAAATGACGTGAAACTTGGTACACGTACACAAAATTACTCGAGAAAGGTTCTTAAATAGGTTTGGCGTTCATAATTCCTTCCAAATTTTTTAAAATTTAATTTTTAAGTTATTTTCCAGTGTTATGACGTCATATGTAGTCACGTTTCTCACTAAGTGGACAATTTATACTTTACACGCAGTTTTTCAAGATTATTACATATTTTTACTATAGCTATATTTATCGGTTGGATTATTTATTCAATTTTTCTATTCTTTGATATTTAATTAGGATTATTTTTGAATAAATCAATTTTAAGGATAATTCTATTAACATCTGAAATTTTGTTTGTTGTTTTGGCAACTATAGGTATAATCGCGGGATATTTATGTGTGTAATTTTGCATTTACAACTTACATTTTCAATATTTTCTCGGATTATAATTTTGAAAACTAAAACTTCTTATTGTTATAGTATATTTCAGTTCTTATTACTGCAATTAACGTAAGTATAGTATTTCCGTTTTCGTTATCTGTTTTAGATAGTAGAAATATTTTTATGTCGCCAATAGGTTGCGATTGATAAAGTTAGTATTTCATTTTTCAATTTATTTTTATGCTTGGGATATATATACTTTGGATAATTTTTTATTTAGTACTTACGTATTATTGCACAATCACCAACGCTCAAGACAAGTCGCCACTTTGGCAATCCCAACTTTGTATGCATTGAATTGGCAATCATATGCTTCATTTTGTATCAATAGGTTGCGATAATACATAAGTACCTTTAATTCTGCACATTACTGTAACATTAGACTGGCCGCAACATACAAATTTGACATGATTTCAAAATGTTGCCAAAAATGAGTGTAGTCGCAAGTAGTCGAGAAAAATATTTTTGGTACTTATTAACTATCTTAACAATCGCCAATGTTGAAAATAACTTGCCAGTTGTCAATCCCGATTTCGCAGATAAAATATTTTTGGTACTTATGTACTATCTTAACAATCGCCAATGTTCAAAAAAAAACTTGCCAAGTTAGCAATCCCGATTTCGCATGTCAATATGTGCTGAATTGCGAGTCATGTGCTTCGTTTCATATAATGTCGCCTAAAGGCTGCGGTTATATGTAAGTACCTTATTTTTCAAATTATGCTTTTTTGTATTGATAAAGTTAGTTCAGTTCTTTTTATGTCAGTTAATGTTAGTGTTGTACTTCATTTTTCAATTTATTTTTATGCTTGGATATATATACTTTGGATATTTTTTTTTTTTTATTTAGTACTTACAATCACCGTCCAACCACTTTAGTTGCACAATCACCAACGTACAAGACAACTCGCCACTTTGGCAATCCATGTGCTTCATTTTGTATGTCACCAATAAGTTGCGTTATATGTAAGTACCTTTAATTCTGTACATTACTATAACATTAGACTGGTCGAAAATAACACTTTGGCATGATTTCAAAATCATGCCAAAAATGAGTAGCCTATCAATATGACATTAATATTATGAGAGTATTATCTTAGTCTGTTTTATCTTTTCCTCCGGTAATCCTTAATTACTTTCAATATATAATTTTTTATATTTTAGTACTTAAATTTTTTTTGGCGATTATGTACTGCAAATATTTTTTTACACATTGCGATGTCTATGGCAAAATTAATCAGTGGTATTTTTCTTAAATATGTTATTGTTGTCTTTTTTTGACAATCTTTAAAACTTTGTTTAATGCCTGTCTCAAACGCAAATAGCAAAATAAATATTTTACAATATATGTATTGTGTTTGTACAAAAATGTTTATACTGATTTAATCAAAATATTGAGCCTTCTTAAGATTTAATTTTATGCTATAACTCGCTATACCCAGCTTAATGTTGCTGTGACTCAGTCAGCTTTAAAAGACTGGTTCACCATAAAGTATGTCATGAGGCAAGACAACTCGCCAATTTGGCACTCCCAATTTTGTATGCGTTGAATTGGCGATCATGTGCTTCATTTTGTATAATGTCACCAATAGGATGTGATAATACATAAGTACCTTTAATTCTGAACATTACTATAACATTAGACTGGCAGCAACATACCAATTTGGTGTGATTGCCAAATCATGCCAAAAATGAGTAGCCTATCAATATGACATTAATATTATGAGTATTATCTTAGTCTGTTTTATCTTTTATTCCGGTAATCCTTAATTACTTTCAATATATAATTTTTTATATTTTAGTACTTACATTTTTTTTTGGCGATTATGTACTGCAAATATTTTTTTACACATTGCGATGTCTTTGGCAAAATTAATCAGTGGTATTTTTCTTAAATATGTTTTTGTTATCTTTTTTTGACAATCTTTAAAACTTTGTTTGATGCCTGTCTCAAACGCAAATAGCAAAATAAATATTTTACAATATACATATATATTGTGTTTGTACAAAAATGTTTATACTGATGTAATCAAAATATTGAGCCTTCTTTTACTTTTTTAAATCTTTTTAAGATTTAATTTTATGCTATAACTCGCTATACCCAGCTAAATGTTGCTGTGACTCAGTCAGCTTTAAAAGACTGGTACACCATTAAGTATGTCATGAGGATTACAAAAGTAATAATACACAAGAATTCAAACAAATCTATATCTATATACATGTAAGACGCATTTGTTGTCTTTCTGTTTATCTGTTCCCTTATAACTCAAGATCCAGACAACCCAACAAGGTGAAATTTGGTACACATACACAAATTTACATGGTGAAGGTTCTTAAACAGGTTTCGTTCCATCCCAACCTCACTCTGGACTCCTCCAAACAAAAGTAGTGCTCCATGTGCCTGTTCTGAGCAGTGGGTACATTTTAGAGAAAATTTTACTAAACAAAAGTGGCAAGTAAACACAATACTTCTTTGCTATATTTACTTTTGCAACAAATATCACATTACTTACTACATTCCATTCCTTCATTCATAGGAATGCATTGTAATATTTTGCTACAGTAATGCCAATTAGAAAAAGAGGGAGTCTGGGTAGGAAAACAGTCAAGTCAAAAAGTAGTAGAACATACACGTGCAGCAGAAGCTCCTGATAAAAAAGAGCAAGACTGCAGGCAGATCAGGTCCATCACAGACTTGTGAGAGCAACTGAAACTCCAGAACAATATCAAGTGCGACTCCAGTCACAACAAGTTCGCCAGAATGCATCCAGAGCAGCTGAAACACCTGAGCAAAGGCAATCACGTCTCCATGATGATCAGGTCCGACACAGAGCTGCCAGAGCAGCTGAAACACCTATTCAGCATGTGGTACATCTTCTTGGCTTAAGAAGAAAGAGAAATGTTGCCATCACTTTGAAATGGAGAGCCCAAATGTATGATGGTTTCATGTACAACCCAAGATATGACTATGAAAGCAACAATCTTCTTGACATTGGCAGAATGTCAAATGTTTGTCATAAGTGTAGTGCACTTAAGTGGAAAGGAGAACCCAGGCATGTGCTGTTCCAGTGGTAAAGTCAAACTGCCACCAATTCTAAAGCCACCAGAACCATTGTGCAGTCTGTTGAAGGGTGAAACTGCACAATCAAAGGACTTTGTGAAACATATTAGACTATTCAATAATATGTTTGCCATGACTTCCTTCAAGTCTAATGTTGTCCTGAATAATGGGTGGACACCAACATTCAAGGTCCAAGGCCAAGTGTACCACCATGCTGGACCTCTTCATCCAGCCAATACCGGAGACAGCAAATATCTCCAGATTTATTTCTTAGGAGAAGATGAGCAAGTGCAAAGACGACTGAATTTGCTTGACAGTCCTGTTGACAGAAACATTGTCCTCAAACTGCAAAGAATGCTGCATCAGCATAACAGCTATGTGAGGTCATTTAAAATGGCTGCTGAGATAATGGATGATAACACTCAAGTGGACTACAGAATCAAAATTTCTGGCAAAGCACCATTAAAAGAACACAAAGGCAGATTCAATGCACCATCTGTTAGTGAAGTGGCCATCATGATTGCTGGAGAGCTAGGTGATCGTAGGGACATTGTGCTGCATTCAAGAAGTTGCTCGCAAATGCCACTTCAAAGGATTCAAGACACTCACAGGTCATATGATCCACTTCAGTACCCACTACTATTTGTTAGAGGAGAAGATGGCTATGATTTGAACATCAAAGATGTAAACAAGGCCACCAGCAATGACTACTATGCATATCGCATGATGCAAAGAGTCAATGAATACAATACACTCCTCAGATGCCCACGCCTTTTCCAGCAATACATAGTGGATATGTACGCTAAGGTTGAGAATGAGAGATTGCGTTTCATCAGACTCAACCAAACAAAACTTAGAGCTGAGGACTATGGTATACTATTGGAGGCAGTACGGAATGACAACAATGACACTTCTGAAAATCTTGGCAAATTAGTGGTGCTGCCTACATCCTTCACTGGAGGGCCCCGTTACATGCATGAATATGCACAGGACGGAATGACCTATGTGCGTCATAGAGGCACACCTGATCTTTTCGTCACCTTCACCTGCAACCCAAGCTGGCCAGAGATAACAGTTGAATTGCTTCCAGGACAAGTGGCGGCAGATCGTGTTGACTTGGTTGCCAGGGTGTTTCAACAAAAAATTAAGAAAATGATGCATGTCATCAAGGATGTCCAAGTGTTTGGAAAAGTAGCCTGTTTCATGTACTCCATTGAGTGGCAAAAGCGAGGACTGCCACACATGCATCTCTTGGTTTGGTTGCAGACCAAAATTCGCCCAGACCAAGTAGACAGCATTATAAATGCAGAAATTCCAGACAAAGAAGAAGATCCCATTCTGTACGAGGTTGTGACAAACATGATTCATGGGCCTTTCTGCAATAGGAATCGCAAGGCACCATGCATTGTTGATGGCAAGTGCAGTAAGAGGTTTCCCAGGCAAATGTTGCAAAGAGACACAGACAGGAGATGATGGATATCCCCCTGTACCGTCGCCGAAAACCAGATGATGGTGGCCATGTTGTCCCTGGTAGAGCAACAGAATTTGGAATGTTGGAGGATGTTGACAACTCTTGGGTTGTACCTTATTCTCCATTACTCTGCAGAATCTTCAAAGCACACATAAATGTGGAGTACTGCAACTCAGTCAAAAGCATCAAGTACATTTGCAAATATGTTACCAAAGGAAGTGATGCAGCCATGTTTGCTGTTGCAAATGAAATGCTGAACAGGCTTGATGAGGTTACCACTTATCAACAAGGACGATACATTAGTAGCAGTGAGGCAGTGTGGCGTCTGCTCAACTTTCCCATCCATCAAAGGTATACAACAGTTGTTCACTTGGCAGTACAGCTTGAAGGAGGCCAAAGAGTATACTATGAACCTGGACAGCCAACAGCACATTTGACTGACACTCCCCCAAAGACTACACTAACAGCCTTTTTTTATCTCTGCAAAACAGACCCTCTTGCAAAAACATTGCTGTATTCTGAAGTACCTAGACATTTTCGCTGGGATGCCAGTCAAAAGGTCTGGCAAATCCGAACAAAGGTGTACCTCTTGCTGACTTCCCGGGATATGTGACAAACAATGCTTTGGGAAGAGTGTACACTGTGCATCCTAACAACAGAGAAGCATTCCACATGCGCCTCCTGTTGCACTATGTTCGAGGACCAATATCATTTGAATATCTCAAAACTGTTGTTGTGAGAGATGAGGATGGTGATATCCTTGAAATTAAGCCATGCAACACATAAACAGAGGCATGCCAAGTCTTGGGACTGGTGGAAGATTATTTTCATTGGTACCAAGCAGTGGAAGAGGCAGATGTGTCTCAGTCACCAGCGCAACTCCGTAACCTCTTTGCAATTTTGATTGCCGTATGTGGCTTAAACAAACCTATCACAATGTGGGAAAATCACAAGGAAGACATGACAGAGGACTTTTTGCACCAGGCAAGACGAAATAATCCTACAGAAAATATTGAACACTGTGATGCTCTCTTCAATAATACTCTTCTCATCTTGGAAGATAAAATTCTATCCATAACTGGCAACAAGCTGGCACTGTACGGTTTGCCAGAACCAGTGCATGATCAACCTGAATTGACAAGTAAGGATGTCTTGAGGGAAACTAGCTATGATGTTCAAGCACTTCGAGCTTACATGGCAGAAAATGTTCCAAGACTTACTCCAGATCAGCAGCAAGCCTTTATAGCCATCACTGGAATGATCGGAAGTGAAAGAGGAGGCATGGTCTTTTGGATGCACCAGGTGGCACAGGCAAGACTTTTCTACTGAATTTGCTATTGGCTTTTGTGAGGAAAGAGAAAGACATGGCTGTGGCTGTTGCCTCCTCTGGCATAGCAGCAACTCTGCTTGCTGGTGGTCGAACAGCACATTCGGCCTTCAAGTTGCCACTGGACTTGGCCAGATCAGACAGTGCCACTTGCAATATTTCCAAGGGCACTGGACAGGGACATGTTCTCAAAACCTGCAAGCTAATTGTCTGGGATGAGGCTACCATGAGTCACAGAAATGCTTTCCATGCTCTTGACAAGACATTACAGGATTTGCGAGGCAGCTCTGCAATAATGGGTGGAGCAACTGTTGTGCTTGCTGGTGATTTTCGACAAACACTTCCCATTGTCACACGTGGTACACCAGCAGATCAGATCAATGCCTGTTTGAAAAATTCTTATCTATGGCAGCATGTTGAAAAATTCAGTCTAACTACAAACATGCGGTCACACATTCAGGGTGATTTGTCTGCAGGACAATTTGCAAACAAGTTGCTCCAGATTGAGATGGTAAAGTTCCTGAAGATCCTTCTACAGGCCTCATCATTGTGCCATGTGGTCAAATTGTCAATTCTCCTGACGAACTTCTCTCCAAGGTGTATCCTAAAATTCAGCAAAACTTCAAGGATCAGGACTGGCTTTCTCACAGAGCAATTCTGGCAAGCAGAAATGATGTGGTTGAGAAGATCAATGTCACCATTCAGAAGCAGCTTCCAGGGCAAGAATATGCCTACAAGTCCATAGACTGCATCCTTAATGATGATGAAGCAGTTCAATATCCCATTGAGTTCTTAAACTCCATTCAGACTCCTGATTTGCAAGCCCACAACTTGATTCTGAAAGTTGGTGCTCCAATAATCCTGATACGAAATATTGATGCACCCAGGTTGTGCAATGGCACAAGATTAATTGTGAAAAAGCTGATGCAGCATGTCATTCAAGCCACAGTACTCACAGGGTGTGCTAAGGGTGAGGATGTCTTCATTCCAAGAATACCCATCATTCCCTCAGACAACACCATACAATTCAAGAGAATACAATTCCCTTTGAAGCTTTGCTTTGCCATGACAATCAATAAGTCACAGGGCCAGTCTCTTGGGATTGCTGGTATAGACTTGCAGACACCATGCTTTTCTCATGGGCAGTTGTATGTGGCCTGCTCCAGAGTTGGCAAAGAGGAAAATCTTTTTGTTCACACTCCAAATGGAACTGCCAAAAATGTGGTATATCACATTGCTTTAAAATAGATATACCCTTTTATTGCATGCAAATACACAGTTATGTACGCTTCTTACAGAAGACCTTTTTTTAAACCCGGGCAAAGCCGGGTACTTGCAACTAGTGATAAATATAAGATTAATAATGAAAATACAAATTAGAAGAATTTTTACATTTCTAACAATTTGATTCAACTTTTTTACTAATGTCACACTTGATACTAAATGGGAGCTATTGGCAATGAACCCCCTAATCATCTCTTCATCAAGAGACAAGGATGACACAAGAGCTAAGATCATCAAATAAAATTTCAGCATGTGCAAAAAAAGTAACAAAAAATTTGCCCATTCAACTTTGCGAACCATAGCTGCAACACATTGCTTTCTTCCCCCACCTCCCACAAAAAAATATGAGGATTTACTTGAAAAGTAAATGAGAGATAATCATTTCATTTTTAAATCAGTGATACTCAACCTGTGGCCCACTGGTCATTTCCAAGTGACCTGGGAATGGCCTATTGCAATAAGAAATTCAATTATTGGAGAACAATGTACTAAAAATTTAGCAGGAAATCCTATTAATCAATCAATTAAATATATCAATTTTGTAATCAATTTGTTTTCTTAATAGTTGAATATAAGCAAGAGGCTTCATCTTCAATAAAAGGAAATAGAAATTATCCCCTAACTCAGTAAAAAAAGTCATACTAATAAATATTTTTGTGTGCGTGTTTGATAGAAAAGTTAATATAGTATTAAACTAAAACCCCAAAATGAATTTTAATATTTTGATCAATTTTGTCAATGTTGCTTTGGTCTTATAGAGTGTTTTTTTTTTTTCATTATCCGCATGTTGCACCCCGCATGAGATAAATGTCATGTTTATGCAGCCCAAGGGAAATACCTATCATGTATGTGTGGTTCAGCGGGAAAAAAGGTCGAGTACCCATGATTTAAACGAACATTTTCATTCCCTGCACAAGATTCAAATATATTCAAAAAATCCTTATAACATTCATCTTTTAACAAATAATTTAAATGTTCTTTTTCTGTTTTTACGCATACATTAATAATATATTATATTGCTTAGACAATTTTCTACAGCTAACAATAAACAAAAACTAAGAAACAGAAAAGAGTTGGCAGGTATATCATTGCAAGTGACTAACTCTTGTGCATTTATACAATATACTCATTAGTAATTTAAAATTAACTTTAAGTACTTACTTCAGGTACAGTATTTGGAGCCCATGACAAAATAGCAATAATAATATCTAGTATATAATAATTTAATGAAAATCCACAAGTTCCCATGATTATCAGATCCAACAATGGCCCAATTAAAGCCTTAGCATATGGTTGTAAAATCTGAAAAATGATTTTAAATAATAAATACTACAAATAAGTCAAAGAGAACAATAATGTATAATTTATTCATGAATATCTTTGAAATATCGCATCAGAAAAATAAACAAAAATATTTCAGATATCAATCTTTAAAAAAAGCTCACCTTTGCATTATTGATTATAACTCGGCCAAGAAATAATCGAATACTTTCAGCCAGCATCCCATCTTCCAAACTTTGGATAATGCAATTCAACCAAGGTGGAACAACTTCAGTCTGAAAAAAAAATTACAAAATACACTATTATATCACTACATATCTTTATTGATACTTTTGTAAAAAGAATTAACACAAATTCTTGGTCAAAGTTTGCACATTATATTTAGAAAAAGAAATTACTTCAAAACATATTCTTTTAAATTTAGTAAGTCAGCTTAAAGGTTATCCTACTTACTTGCTCATCAGGTATCAAACCTTCTGTTTTCATGTGCTGCAAAAGACGACACAATGCTTCCATTGAATCATGTTTGTTCAGTTCATCATCATCCAATTCCATAAAACCTCCTTTGTATTTTTGCTGTATAAAAATAAACCTTACTTAAATTTTTTTAAGAATAGAACAATTTTATTTCTAAAATTGATGTAAAATTATTGATATCATAAGGAAGAAATTGTTTAATATATTTATATATATGCAAGAATTTCCTTTTTATCTCATCCTGAATAACTTTTTAACTATTGATGGTCCATTCCTTCAGGATCTGCATTTAAATACTTAACTAGCTTACCCGCATAACCTTGATTTAATCATAATCAAATCAAAAGTTAACAGCTTGCAACTTTCAAAAGTAAGATTTATCAAAAACTATCGAGCAGAAGTTTTCTGAAAATCAAAGCCTCCATTAGAAAAAGTCAAGTGGGATTTGCCGCCACATATAAATAGCGAGAGTTATTTGTCTCTTCCTCTTTTGTCTGCTTGTCTTCATCATGTAACTGTTGTTTTGTGTGTGTGCTAAAGCTTTTTGTACAGCTATGAGACTGTAAATTGCCATAACTATGTGCGTTGCTCATCATTTCCATGTCTTAAGAAATAAAAAAATGTCCAGAAACCATCTTTGCATACTTCTTTCAATAGCTGGAATTAGATCCCCACAACATGGGCAAATAAATATGAAAAATCACTCCCCACAGACCACGATTATTTCATCATAGTTAAAATATGAAAATTTTTTGGTGCTGTTCTCTAAATTTAGCATAGGAATCGATAAATAAAACTTTTGGTAATGAACCACGAAATTTTATCATACAATAAATATTACAATAAAAATTTATTCAAACAGTAATTATTATTCATGACTTTTAAAATATTATTTTTCTTCAAGAAAAAAAACAAAAATGATGAAAAAAAAAATTTTAATCTTAATTTAATAATTAAGATTGGGGATTAACTATTCAGAATAATGATTAACACAATATTGAAAAAAGTATAAAATGAGGTGTCAACTTTAAAGATCTTATGTTAAAGGGCTTTGGTTATAAAGAAGTTATTTTCAAAAAAAAAAAAAAAAAAAAAATTATATTTTATATAATTTTGAAGATTAAAAAATTTTTAATTCTGAATTTTATTAATGAGTAAAATGATTCTTAGCCAAGTAAATCTTTTACCACTTCATAATTCCAATTTTTAAAAAAATACAAAGCTTTTTAAATTTTATTTTTAATATGAACAACTTAATAAATATTTCTTCAAAAAAAATAATTTTCTTACTTCAATAAATAAATTTTGGCGTTTTCCTTTTGAAATGTCTGTAGTATTTTCATGTTGACGAGAAAAGACCTAAAAGCAGAAAAGCAATAAAAAATTGCAACATAATTATTGCTGAAATATTTTATTCAAACAAGTCATCGAACATTATTTTCCTCATTAAATTATGACAAACAAAAGAAATAACATAAACTAATAATTATAAAAATAGATAATTACTATAATGTAGGGTCAAATAATTTTATTTTTAATTTTTTAATTAATTGAATAGGATAACAGTAGACTAATACTAATAACCATTTATTACAAATTATTGACTTGCTTATGCTCAAAATATCTTTAACATAGGCTATATAAAATATAAAAATTAATGTAAAAATTTAACATATCAATAAATATGAAAAATATATATATAACTAAAACATTTCTAAAGAAAATTTGAAATACATACTAAAAAATTACTTGAAGCTTGTTACAATTTTTAATATTTGGAAGAATCATTCATATATAACAATTAGTTCTAATGAATTAAAAGCATTTAATAAAAAATGTGTTACAATTGTGTTAAATAAAAATATTTAATGAAATTACAATATCTACACTATTAAAATTCGTAGGAAAACAAACGTATCTATGTATGATGCCCAATTTTCTCATGAACCACACGACGCAGAAACTCGTCGAAGGTACCAAAATTTCGGGAATGATCCGAGGAATCCATTTTGATCATTATGTTCCGATATTCCAAGTAGTTAAAAGGATATTTAATTCAAAACCTTAAAACGCATAAATAGTACCATTTTTCACAGTCAGGGGAAAATTCGGAACTTCTTTTTTTTTTCAGACGTTTTTAGAAAACCCGATCTAATTTTTTTCATGACTCAAACAAAAAATAATTACAGATTCGGAAAGATCATTTATTTCTCCACAATATGGTACAATTTATTTTACAAAATAATTATATTTTCTATCTTTTACGATTTTTTTAAAATTGAGCCAAAATTGATAGTTTTTATGAATAAAATTTCTAAATCGTTACGCTTGCATTTTCTTTCGCGCTAATGAAAAAAATATTTCACACTAAAAAAAGTTCATGCTTTTCTCTATTAGAATCAGTCATTTAAAAAATTTAATGTCAAAAACTGTTTTTTTTTGTTTTTTTTTTAACGATTTTTTAAAAAATACTCAAAATTTTATTCAAATACTTAATAACTTCTTTATTTATAAAAATAATCTCACAAAACTTTTTTCCGTGTGTAGAACAATATTATACATAATCTGTACAAAGATTGATAAAATATCTTAAAAATTACAGTTTTTAAAAAAACAATCGTGTTTTTCTTTTTTTTTTTCTCTCTCTCTTTTTGCGAGAAATATTTAAACAATATTTTTGTTACATTTTTTGTTTAAAAATTACCGTTGTTTGCAATCGATGTATGAAGTTAAGGCATTAACTTAAAAATGAAGCCCAAAACAAATTAAAACTTTAAAAAAAGTCAATTTTACAATAGCTCTGAGTTTGGCGGCAAAAACCTGTTTGGCACAAGAAAACTCTTTTTCCACTCAGCCGTCTAGGTTTGATGAAAGGTTACACTAGAAAAGAAGGTGCGCCTATAAATACTGAAAATCACCAGATTTGGCAAAATTGAATTTTTATTTAAATACTTAATAACTTCTTTATTTATAAAATTAACCGTAATCTGTACACAAATTGAAAAAATTACGTTTTTTTTTTTTTTTTAAATTGTGTTTTTCGTTTTCTCTTCTTTTTGCATGAAATATTTAAGCATTATTTTTGTTACATTTTTTAAAGGTTAAAATTAAAATAAAATATCAAAATGTTTTTATCAGATCGGAGGTTTTTTAATGTTTTTTTCAGTACATGTATATAAATATATATATCTAGGCTTTCCCACATACTATTTTTTTTTCTAACTTATATATATTTATATGTTTAATCAAACGTTCAGAAAAAGCAATCGTTTCAATAGCAATCTGTAAATTTTTCTTTTATTTATTACTTATTGAAATTTGATTTTTAAAAATATATATATGTTTTTTAAAAGGATTATTTCTATTATTTCATTACTAAATGAATTCTTTGTTAATTATAAAATATATCGTCTATTATTTTGGATCAAAATACATTTTAGAGACAGTTTTAAGATAACTATATGTAATGATTGATTGATTCATGAAAATTTGAAATCTATTTTATCATTTTAGATTCTTAGAAACTAACTATTATTAAAAAATGATGAACGTTTTTGTTTTACTCTTAGCATCAGAATCATTTTCTTTTTATTGTTTCACATTAATAATTTTTTAATTCTAACGCAATATTTTTTTTAATAAGTCATATATCGAAATTTGAAGTTATATCTTCTGTGAGAAGGAGGGGAAGATAGAACAATAATTTTACACTAAAAAAAAACGTGTTTGGGCTATAGAAAGGGGAAAGAAAACTTTTTTAAATAAAAAATAAGTGGAATGGAACACATTTCGAAAAAGGGAAATTTTTGACACAATTTTAGAAATCACTCACATTGTGCGCATACAAACACACAGAAATGCTGGTGTCATGAGGAAAATAGAAAGCCTGAGCAATGCCGGGCGAAGCGGTGGAGGGGGGTGGAAGTCATTTTGAAAAAGAGTATTAGAAGTGCTGATTTTGTGAAGGAAAGGGAAAATTTATAAAAGTAGAGAAAGCCCAGTGCAACGCCGGGCCATGCAGCTAATAAATAAATATTTTACAGTCATTACTTTAAAACAAAACAAATATAAATCACATTTGGGAAAATTAACTGAATGCTCCACATTAAATAGAAATAAAATAATGACAATAATGATCTTAAACATTCCAGAGATAAAACATTTAGATGTACATACTGGCTCATTAGTTGAAAACACAAACTTGCTAATATCTTCAGCTAAGCTACTAAGACCTAAATTTTCAGAACCAAACAGATTCAGAGAAGATGGTACATCTGATAAGTCAGCATTTTCTTCCATCTGGTTTTCATTTCGAATGTTATGTCGAATTAAAATAAATTTTTTCTTTCGAGATGAAGATGGCTGAAGGAAAATGAAAACATAAATCGTTTAAGAGTCATAAACAATAGTTAGAGTATAGTTAAAAAATCTACAAAAAAATATAATTATTACAAAAACAGTCTTCTACAAATTATCATACAATTGATGAATAAAACAAAATTAATCTGAGAATATTTAATACAAACAATATATAGATACACTGATGAAAAAATTTATTGCTATTAAAATAAATAATGTCGTATTTGATAAAATAAAAACAATGCATAAAAAATGTACTAATGTTAAATACTGAATTAAGAAAAATGAAACATATACATAAAAAGTAAGAATATTCACTTACATCAATCTCCATTTCAAATTCGACTTTTATTTCAGCATCAACAATTCTTTCCCAAATTCGTTCATTCTGAAAATAACTATCTTATTAAAATTTTCAAACATAGCAATTCTTAACTAAAAACATTTTAATCAATAGAACAGTTTTGTTCAGGAAATATTTGTATTCAACGCAAGTAATATCTTTAAAAAATCAATTACAAATGTGATAGAATAAGTTGTTCAAGCATGAAAAATTTCTTAATATATAAAGTACTAGCTGGTATACCCGTTCTTCGCATGGGTGAACTGAATAATTAAACAACACAGATTGAGGATGAAGAAGTTATTAATGAGTTAATTTTACGTGGATTGCAAATTCAACAAAAAAAGCTTTTTGCATATCTCAACTAAACAAACAAAATAAAGCAAGAAAGAAAAACACCTTTGTTAAATTTTAAGTATGTAGATCTAATAGCTGATAAAAAGGTTTTTTTTTTTTTTTTTGTTTATAATTCCCTGTAACACTCTTGAGGGTCGATTTTTGAAAATAACTCCCTAAGCTGATCTCTGCTCAGCAAAAGTAACACATTGTTAAAAGTGTTGCGTAATGAACGCTTAAAATAGAGTAAATAATTTATATCTGAAAATGCAATACATTAATATTACTTTGTTGCATTTATTTTATGAAAAATTGTAATATTCGAAGCAATGCCGTTTCTTAAATTATAATGGCTATGATGGAGATTCAATGAAAAACACAGCGAAATGATAACGCTAGTCAAACTGGCAAATGCCTAGCTACTTTCATAGCTCGAGCTTTATTAGAGCTTTGTAAGACCCGCTGTGTAGGGGAGCGATGCACGTTAATACTTTACCCAATGCATTATGATTTACTGCAGTTTTTTTCATACAATATTTTCTTTTTGGATCACTACATTGAAAATTAAGGGATATACATAAACAAAATACTCCACTTTGGGAAATTTAACGTTAGAGCTAATAAATTAATTAAAGATATTCCACTGTGAATTTAATTATATACACCGTTCACTTAAAATAAATAGTCAGATCGTTTTCTAAGGTCTTCATTAACATACAAAAACATAAGACACTAAAATTTTCACAAACTATTTTTTCGGGACAAAAATAATAATCTTTACAATCCGCTGAAAACGCTGTAAGCTGAAAACGCAATATCTGCTACAGAACTATTCGCCTACCCCGCTAAAATACTCATCATAGAACCCGTGCTGCCATATATCTTGGAAGAGTGGATTTCAAAGAATATTCCTGCTAAGTATTGGTAGAATATTCTTTCTCTATGTGGTGTGGTAGTTAGGAGAAGGGGGTGCCAGCTCAGATGTCGTCCACGTCACTTGACCATGGTTCAAAATTACGTGGTCCGTTGCCAAAAGCCCTCGTGTAGCTGAACAGTGCGACGTTAAAATTCACTCACTCCAAAAAATACAGTACAGTAGTTTTACACTTCCAAAAAATACAGTACAGCAGTTATTATTTTTATACTTAAAAAATGCAATGCCTGCCTATTCAGTTAAAACTATAGTCTTATAATTAACTACAAACCACAAACAAAGTTGCAAATTTTTCCAAATGATGTAGTCTAGTGTTACAGACTTAACTTATCTAAGTTAAATACCAGAAGCGATAAAAGTAAGTTTTATTCTGAAATAAAAAAAATAGTGATTACAAAGCAAAAAATTAGAATCGAGCACGCAGTGGTGCCTAGCATAGACAAAACAGAGGGGAACGTTTTACTTCATACATGAAAGATAGAAATATGCTGACGTGGCACTCTAGAAAAGCTTGCAGATGACAGAATTTTTTCCTACTAACAACCTCTCCCTTCAAAACTTAGTTTTATTCTGAAATAAAAAAAATAGGCATTATTCTGATCACAGGAATTAATTAGAAGCGAGCCCCTTGCGTAGCCAAAACAAAAAGAGTTTTTCACAAACAAAAGGTAGATATATGCTGTGGTGGGCTTTTTTGCAGCGCAAGCGATTTGCTTGCAGATGCCAGAATTTTTTCCTACTTACTTGACAAATATCATTATATTTTGGACACTTTTTACAAATTTTTATGAATTATAGCCTATGTGTTATTCTGATGCATAAGCTATATTACTGTAAAGTTTCATTAAAATCCATTCAGTTGTTTTTGCGTGAAAGACCCACAAACATCCTCACAAACTTTCACATTTATAATATATATTAGATAAAGATTTTATAAAAGTCAATTCAAACATAAAAATAACAGCAATAAATAAATATTTTTTAAATTGATTCACAACAAATTTAAAACTAGTGATTACAAATAATTTAAATTAAAAAAATAAACTATTTGCTAATAATAATATAAAATATTATTAGCAAATAATTTATTTTTAATTATATTTAATTATATTAATTATATTAAATAATATAAAATATTATTTTAAAATCATTGAAATATATTCTGAATTTTTGTTCACACCCTACTAAATATTTAAAAAACTTTGCATCAAAATTAAATCAGGCAAACTTTTTTAAATTTAAATTTTAAAGATTATAATGCATATCTATTTTAAAAATTATAATAAGGATATATTTTCAAATTTATTTATACATGATGCATAAACTTAAATACAACAGTACTTAATACAAATATAAAATACACTGGTTTCCAAAAGTTAAACACATGACAATAAAATCAACAAAAATGAGAAAGTAAAGTTTGAATAAATAAAATGCACATGAAGGTGATTAATGTTCTTATTCATTAAATAAAACGAAAAATATGTACAGTGACAAAGCAATATATAGTTAAAATTAATAATAATCCAATCAAAACAAATTACCTAGATGTGTAACACTGTATATTAAGGATTTGAAACTACATAGTAATATTTATGATAAAAGAGATGCCTTTAATTTTAATATCATCAAAGTGCCTTACTGGAATTCTAATTTATCAATATCTATATATAGAAATATTATTTTTAACTATATTTATCGCAATAATGTATTAGTTAGCGATAAAGCTAATTTTTAAAAAAAATTTTAATCACTGTATTCAACATGGATATCCTGCTAACTTTCTTTGTAATTATATTTATAATGGTTTTTATGATACAATTTGTATTACTGTAATTATTTACTGTTATTATGTTTTGTAATGTTTTTTTAAATTTAGACAATATCTAATTTATTTTACAATTATTAAATAGATGGCGCTACATGCTTATTAAATTTTTTTAATATATATTTTTTGAGTTCTTTTATATTTTACACTAATTTTTATATGATTATTATTTCTACGATTTTTTAAAAGTGTATATATATATATATATATATATAATTTTCTTAATATTGTATCACAATTAATTTTATGCGGTTCTGCTCTCACCCCTCGTATTTGGCGGGAACACATTACTGCACTCTTGGCCATCGTTTACACTCCGAATTAGTAGGTTATGTTTTTGTTCATATGTTATTTAGTTAAATGATTTTTTAATATTTAAATTCTACATATATAATTCTTTCCTTTCCTCTTGGTACATAGTATGACAAATTACAGGTGAAGGTTGGCTGGCCGCAAAACTTTTTTAAACCTGCAATCCTGGTTCCTAAGGCTAGGAGTTTGTCATAAAGGGTGTTTTAGAGGTATAGAACTTTAAATTGCAATAAAACGATGTATTATTCGATTGACATGAATTTTTTTTTATTCGAAAGATAATGTTGTGGCATTACATTTTAAATATGATTTCTGGCATGTGACTGCCACGGCTGGCTCGGATGTAGTCCAATCTGGACGTCCAATTTTCGATGAATTTTTCCAACATTTGTGGCCGTATATCGGCAATAACACGACGAATGGTGTCTTCCAAATGGTCACACGTTTGTGGCTTATCCGCATAGACCAATGACTTTACATAGCCCCGCAGAAAATAGTCTAGCGGTGTTAAATCACAAGATCTTGGAGGCCACTTCACAGGTCCAAAACGTGTCTTTCAATAAATCGATTGTGGCACGAGCTGTGTGACATGTTGCGCCGTCTTGTTGGAACCACGGCTCCTGGACATCATGACTGTTCAATTCAGGAATGAAAAAGTTAGTAATCATGGTTCCATACCGATCACCATTGACTGTAACGTTGTGGCCTTCATCGTTTTTGAAGAAGTACGGATCAATGATTCCACCAGCCCATAAAGCGCACCAGTCAGTTTTTCTAGATGTAACGGTGTTTCGACATACACTTGTGGATTAGCTTCACTCCAAATGCGGCAGTTTTGTTTGTTGACGTAGCCATTCAACCAGAAGTGCGCTTCATCGCTAAACAAAATTCGCTTATGAAAATCGGCAACAACAGCAATCTCGTTTTGGGCCCATTCGACAAATCTACGCCTTGCTTGATGATAGTTTTGATGAATTGCCAAACCAAACTGAGGATAAATCATTTGACAGCTGTTAAATCGGTCGCCATCTTGGAAAGTAATGCCAACTTAAACTTCTATACCTGGAAAAAAAACACTCTTTACTACTGTGCCTTTTTCCTAATTATAGTTATCTTAGGTATATAACTATATGTTTATTTTTATATTTTCGTTTATATATTTGTGTATATGTATATATATGTATATAATTATATATTGAATTTTTTTATATTGGATTATATATATATATTTAACTTTTATAAGTAGTACAAAGATGAGGAAAAAATATTTAAGTTTCATCTATTATACGATTGCTTTACATGTTGATCATTAACAAATGAATGTTTGAAGACAAAAAAAAATTACATCAAGTAATCGACGACCCTCCCACAAACTTTACAATGATTGGTCATATTTTCAAAAAAGTGATCTACCATCATAAATATTAACACACACTACAATTGCTACTTAAAAGTGATAAAGAACTAATAATAAGAGCTAGACAACAAAAAATAAATTAAATTAATGTCTGAATGGAAAAGAAAAAAGGAAGGACTCCCCAAATACCAAAAAGCTCAATTTTCAGCCCTTGCACACAGAAATAAAATTTAAAAAATTTCCACACAAAAAAATGTGCAGATCTTTCACACATTGTAAAAAAATATGATTCACAATCTTGGATCTCTTTGTAAGCATCACAGATTTTAATCGTAGAATATGTTTTAGTTACAATAAGTCAATAAAATTTAAGTCCAGGTTCCTTCTTCATAAGATCCCAACTAAAGTACCTTTAGCAGACTTGGCTAGAGAATTAAAGAAAAACAATTATATTGAGATAAGGGAAATCCACAATTTTGCTTAGAAAAAACTGGAATTTTCTCCAATACTAGTAACCATTTTAGGCAGTGGTTTACCAGAAAATGTGAAACCTTTGTTCATGAATCTCCATATATTCCACTTTTTATACATAAATCTTAACAGTGCAATAATAGTTTTAGTTTCTACTATTCAACTAAATTTTGTCAAAAATAAACTATATGTGAAAATTGTGAAATAACCTATGCAGGACAATGTACTAATTCTTTAAATTTTACAAACTGTAAGTAAGTTTACCCAACAAATTCTCAAAGTTGTTTTATACACATTAAAGAAAAATAAATATTAGAATTTAAATCTAAGCAACACTTAACTTTGGGAGAGACAAGGTTTCATGACATCAATTCTGAGTTTTCTATAGTTAAAAAAGCTACTACACTGGGACCAAATATGCAGGATCTTTTGGAAAAGAACATGTACATGATGTCATAGCCTTTTCAAGAAGCATTGGAGAAGCAAACAATAACTATTTAAAATATTCTAAAATCCTTAGACATAACATTTACCCATACATGTAATCCTTTAGAAATCATAAAAGACACAGTTATTCTTTTAATAGGAAAAAGAAAACATCTTCAGTGTTAAAAAAAGTTCCATCAAACCAACATTCAATAGTATAGACATAAAATGAAAGGAGAGATTAAACTATCTTTTTGTAAATAAGTTCCTCAAATTATTATTTTTTCCAAATGGAAAATTTTCCACATGAATGCTTGTTTTTCCTTAATCTTCAAAGATAGAATAAATTTTTAAAAAATATTTTTTTGTAATGGAATTGTATAAAGGCACATTAAAAATAAATCAATCTGGTTCTCTATCTTTTTGCTTTCTCACATTTGAACCGTGTAGGGCAGCGATGCACGTTAAATCTGTCGAGAGCTGAAACGTCCTCCCGTTGGTGTGGTAGTTAGGAGAGGGGGGTGCCAGCTCAGGTGTCGTCCCCGTCACTTGACCATGGTTCAAAATTACGTGGTCCGTCGCCAAAAGCCCTCGTGTAGCTGAACAGTGCGACGTTAATATTCAATCAATCAATCTCACATTTGAATTTAATAAAAAGCTTCCTTAAAAACTCAAGGATATATTTAATTTCCCTTGAAAGATTATCTTTAGAATGTATAGACAAGGCAGATCAGGGGGCAAATTAATGATTGTAGTACCAACAAATTCCGCTGTAAAAAGATGTAATGAAAAATGTAGAAATGGATTAAAATTTGTCTTTGATTAGATCTTCTATGGAATCTCCAACAGGACATGGCATTCATTTTTGGAGATTTTAACCCCTTTGTGATGGAGGCGCAAATATGCATTCTTCACTGACGCATCTCATGGCCAGGCAGAGCAAATGTGTATTTTACAAAGTTAATGTGGTGGGCTGTGAAGCTGAGATGTTTTTTAATGACTAAATGGCACCCTATGTCCATTATATTGAAATCGAACATAGCTAAAGTAACCTGACCTTCAGTTAGTTTATATTCTGCCTGGATTTGATATTTTGCACATCAGCTGAGTCGAGGGGAAGGTGGTAATCGAAATGTAAGCAAACAGCTCGAAAAATTTCCACTTGATATAAAACATTCGCGTTTCTAATAACTCTCCCAATGCTTTTTTATTTTATTTTTCTTAACAGTGTGAAGTGTTTTAGGGTTTTAACGTCAGTTCTGTTACAGTTTTTGTTGCTTTTGAATATATTTTGCATACTTTTCTTATTTCAAAAACCTTGACTTCAGGTTATTATTTGGTCGTTTTGAAAGCATTTTCCTAACCTTAATATGAACAAAAAGGATGAAAAAAGACAAAGTGTATAGTCACAAACCGTGTGTAAATAAAAAAAAGGTAATGAACAATTTATACTTGCAAATCATACAATGTAGGACTTTGTGTTTCTCCATACTTCGAGATTTTCCACACTCAATCTTCATTTTAATTTTGCTATTTCCTTTTGTAAATAATCTTTGTCGTAATTTTTTTTATTGATTTAAAAGTGTATTAATGTGTTTTATCAATGAAAATTTTGGAAAAAATTGAATAGTGCTTACGAAATTTATTTCCCAAGGTATATCATATTTTTTTATATAATTTCATGTAAGTTAAAGGAAAAACATTATTACATTCTAGTTTTAATATAACTCACAACTTGAGTAATAATCTAAAGGGGTACAAAAAATTACGACATTAGGGCTGAAATTTTATTATTTATGCGTTTTTTCCTCAGTTAGGCTTAACGACAAAAATGCCCCGTCCTGAAGTGAGTAGTCCTTACGCATTCACCCCGTCCCTAGCAAGTGACTCGCAGAAAATCGTCCCGTCCTGAACAGGTTTTAATCTCCATCATCCCCTATGAAGATCAAATCACTTTTCTATGTACAGTATGGATTTTGTGGAATGGATAGCTGACTCAAATTTTATTTTTCTCTACATAATTGTACCTATTTATAGAAGTGTAGTGGACAAAATCTTGCTCATTGATCTGACATTCTGTTCATCAATTGTTTTAAGTTCTCAGATGGGTTTTAGATAGCTAAACGTCAATCTAACAGAGCAAAACAAAAAACCTATTAATCTTATCAGTTATTCAGTAATATCAGCACTACAAAATTACTGTACTTTATCTCTAAAAATTATTCGTAAGTTAGCTTCCAGCATTTTCATCCAATCTCATTTTCACAATCAGTTGATTTACTTTGGATTCCTGGACATTCAAAAATTTCTTAGGATGAATAGGTGAACAAACTCACAAGATCAGTAATTGAATCAAATTTTACATCGACTAAGTTGCTACAGAAGACATCATAAGTTACATCTCCCAAAATAGAATGAAATGTTTAGAAATACAGGGTGTTCCAAAAATAATCAATTTCCATGAAAACACTAATATATTGATTTCTTTCACAACTGTTTGAAGAAATACTCTCCATAGAAAAAAGAATAGCCATCATTTCCTGGAAACATTGTAAAACATATGAAGAGGTGTGTCAGCTGTACCAGCAAAAATATAGAAAATAGCCATCAACAAGGGCCAACATCAGACTACTTGTGAGCAAATTCAGATGAACCAGTAGTGTAGTGGATGAAAAATGTCCATGAACATCATCAATATCTGACGATACCATCAAGAGACTTTACCTGAATTTGTTCATAAATAGCCTGATATTGGCCTAGTTGGTGGCTGTTTTCCAACTGACAGCTAACACACCTCTACATATGTTTTATCACCCAGTTTCCAGGAAACAATGGCTATTCTTTCCTCTGAGGAGGGCAACACCTGAGAAAGAAATCAATACATCAGCGTTTCCATGGAAATGGATCATTATTTTTGGAACACCCTGTATTAGAAAACATTCTGACCATATAAATATAACATCCAATTGGACTAAAAACAGAAAAGAGAAGATACTAGGTAATTGCATCATCAGCAAAATGATCATAACTCCAGGACTTCTACACAAATTTAATTTACAGAAGGATCCAATATATAGCACCTATAACCATATAAATTACTAGGTGCATATTCTTTTAACCTGCAATAAATATGTCTCTCATGGAAATCATCTCTGAAACATATCCAAGATAGACCCATGTAGCAATATTACTTTCAAAGAATTATTGGACAGTGCAGTGGTTCATAAACAAGCATATTCAGAATTTTCCTATAGATTAAATATGTTAAAATTTACTAAATGAGAATAATTTTCAAGGAGATATTAGCCTTTGTTGCTGATCTCACCAAAAGAAAAAGACACACATTAACCTATGAAAAATATTCAGGATAGATCCATATTACAGTATCACTTTCAGACAGTAGCGCACACAGGAATTTTTCAGAGGGGGGGTCCAGGGTCGAAAGTTCACCATTCTTGTATCATGCTCCTTTTGATTTTGTTGATTTTCAGGAACAAACACAGTAAAAAACTAATTATTGAATAAGTAATTAGCATTAATTAATAAAATTAATCAGTAATAACAAATACTTAATTAAATTTTACTTACTATATACTAAGAATTATAATCAATCGAAAAAAAATCAAGGGCTTTGGGGGGGTCCGGACCCCCAGGACCCCCCTTGTGTGCACCACTGCTTTCAGAGAAACTTTGGACAGTGAGGTATTCAAAGCTTCACTGTAGAATATGAAACTGTTTGATATTTATTGAATTAGAGAGGTATTTTAAGAGGATAGCTTTATACCTCAATATTCTGTAAAACCATAAATCAAAGCTTCGTGCTACTCTTGAACAACAGTATAAGTCTTTGGGCAACCATTTGATTTGATTAGAATTGTTGCCATAATTAAGAAATTATCACATCATAAACATCAGAGAAAAGAGTGACACCATTGATTTACAATTATCTTCAACAGTCATTTGACAGTGGACGATACTAGCATTATCTTCCATTGATTCTTATCATCCATAGAAATATAAGTATCATAAAAAATAACCCTACAAAGCTTATAAGAAAGTCTGATCATCATTTAAATATATCTTCTAAAATGAACCGCTTCAGCATGCAGGATTGCTTAACTTTTGGAAGTCAGTGCAATTCAGTTTTAATTATTAATCAGAAAAATTAATTATATTTTATCTTACTTTAGTTGGATTCTCCTTGAAAAGAAAGGCATTGTAAAACTTCAGTTCATTTTGTGTACAGGATACAACAGTCATCAGGGCATTATACTTAGCACAATTTAATTTTCTGAGTAAATCTTTATATTCTGGTTCCAATTCATAACTGATACGCTTAAATTCCAATGATAATCTTTAAAAAAAGAATAATAAACTCTTCTAATGAAAACATACATTTAAATTTACACCAAAATAAAAAAATACATAAATTTATTTCATAGATAAATAAATGAAAACATATTTCATTCCAAAACATTTCTGAGCAACATTACATGGATATATTAAATAGGATGTGTTACAAAAGAGATATTCTCTTAAAATAAAGTGTAGCTACAATTTTTTTTCATATATAACATGAATTAAACAAGAGACCATACACGAAAGACCTCATAATTTAAAAAAAGCAAATGTAAGGGTTCAGTGAATTCATAACCCTACTTTGCAAATTTTCTAATCTGATAAAATCTTTGAGGCCCTGTCAAATTTAATGCAGCAGTTACCATTATATCTGAGTTTTTAACAGAATCAAATTTCAAACCATCAGTTCTTTAAAATAAAACTAAAAGACATTAATAAATATTTCTGTGATTTCTGTCCAATTGAGTAAACAAGAATAATAATTGATATTCATTTCTTAAAAATCACTTTCAGTTTCATTGAAATGTGCTTGATTTTTATTACTTTAATAATACATATTACATTTCATACAATATAAATTGATGAAAGAGAAAATCATAGCTTAAATTTTTCAACAACTTATATGTAGGGATTGTTTACACCTATTTTAAGAAAAATAAAAGATTTACTTGATAATATCAGCAGAGAGTTCATTTCCTTGATTGGGTTTTTGTCCAAGATATGATTCAACAATTTGAGAATCTTTAGAATGAAGAAGATCTTTAGTAAGAATCTGATACATCAATTCCAACAGTTTGAAATATGTTATCTTCCTTGCTAAGAGAACATCTTTAGCAGGAGTCACCTTATTAAGAATAAGAAGTTTTTTACAAATATAGAAAATTTAAACAAGATTAAATACACATTCAAAAAATAAAAATATCTTAGCATAGTAGGCCTAATTAAACATTCGTTCCTTCATTTATGAAAAAATAGTAATATATTATATTCTTTAATATAAATATCATAACTCATATTCTTTGTGTGAAACAAAAAATAAATTTAGATTTAATACATTTCTCTGTAGAACTTTTCAGAAAACAAAACACAAAGGTTGGATCACATTTCACAGATTTTTTTAATACATGATGAATTACAATTATATTAATTTTATTAATTATAATTATTAAACTGACAGAGAAGTTACAATTAGCACTGCTCTGACAATTTTCTTTTGTGTCCATAAAGCAAACATTTCTTACAACAAAAGAGAGATGAAGATAAAAATATGAAAATTAATGAAAAATTATTGAATTTTTACAATAAATAATTGTTTTTTGTTGTTGTTGTTCTTGTTGTTTTGTCTCTGTGTATATCTTTACTTTAATAGTGAAATTAAATAAAAATTTAAATTAGCATAGTTACCAGGATTGAAGCTTAAAATTTGAAATACAAGACTTTAAGAAACAGGTTATTTTTAAGGAAAAAACAAATTAAAAATTTCAATAACATTAAGAGAATTTTAGATAATGAAATATTAAGATAAAAATTTACAATCAGGAAAATGAATATTCCAAAAAGAAAACTAAATTTAAAAAAATTGTTTGTATTTTTCTCTTTTTTTCTTTATAAATCTAAATAATAGACATGTGTATCAACATATTCACACAGGAAAAAAAACTCACATATATTGAATTTTATGAATATTTTTAAAAAGTTGCATTTTTAATAAAAGTAAAACATTAAAAGTTCTTTCTATATTCAAGTCAAAAAAATAATATATATAAGTATGCAATTATTTATGCAAGAAAAATACTCTTTTCATAAACAAAATGTTCTTAAATGGAGTGTTCAATTCTTGTCAAAATATTTTTTCAAAAAATATTCTATTTTAGTACTTAAGTAACTATTTATGTAAAATTACTTACTAATGAAACACTTTCCTTTATATTATTCATCAAAATTTTAATATGCGTAAGAAAAAAATTTATAAAAGGAGTCATATCAATATTTTGCAAAATAACAAGCAAAACTTTATCAGTCAGGGCAAAAATGGTATCAGGTGTATAATTCTGATGATTCGGTAAAAGCATCTTAAATATAATATCTGCTAACTTTTGATGGTTGCAAGGATCCGTGCTGAAAAAAGAAATCACATTAATTCATAGCATTTATCAATTATATTTCACATCTCTTAAATTTTACATCAATTTAAAACATTTAGAAAACAAATGAGAAGTTAACCCTTTAAGTGGTCAATTATTTTACCAGAAATGCTTCCAAAAAAGGCATATTTTTTTATTGCATATAATTAAGTACCATACTTAATAGAATAAGAATATTACGAATTTTTTTTATTTTTTTCACTTTTAATGCTTTTACAACATTTTTTATTTTACAATTTTGGACACAAAACCCCCTATAAATGTTTGCTTGTTTCAAGTACATTCTGCATCTGTTACATCTCGCTCTGTTACATCTCACTCTGGTGTCAACCTTTCACTAAATTTCTCATTGAGATGTTTCAGAACTGGCCAAACTTTTACTAATTTTGGGCATTCGTGATTTTGTGGGTCAAATGCTGCATTATCAGAAAAATGCAAGTAGCGTTGCAAAAGGCAGAATCAGCGATGAGACATTATTTTAGAGAAAAAAGGTGTATTAGTTGAATATCTTTTGCTCCAATAATGATCAATATTCCAGGTTTCTTTACAATTCCTTGAAGTATATTGAGAGCGAAAAATACATGCAACTCTCCCACAGTAGTTTCTACCCAAAATTTACTCTTTGAAAATTGTCTTGCAACACTGGATTGGATGCACTGTTTAGCATATTTATTTGTGTCTTCCACATAGAAAAACCCGGATGAAAAGCATTTCATTTACATGGACAAGCCACGCCATCTGTTGAAAAATAATAATACTAAATAGTCTCTTTCAATAATGAAAAATGCGGGCAAACTAGAAAAGGAAAGGAGAAAATATCGATGCTGGTCAATTTCGTGTAGCACGTACACTGTACAGGCAAACTGCTTAAGGAGTTAAATGATTTAAAAAATGTTTTTAAACAAGATTACTGATTTAAAAAATGATATTTTTAGTAAGCATTTCATTCAAAACATTTCATTTTCAGTAAGCATTTCATTTGTTTCCAGCATCATGATGGTTGTTTCTAATATTAAAAATGAAATTTTTAACAAAATTGTGTATTTCATTTGATTTCCACACATATGAAATTACATGTGTTTTACATGTGTTACATACATACTCTGCAGAATAACATTTATTTTTAAGTCAGTAAAAAAATACGTTATATTTAAATTTTTAAAAATAAAAACAATATTGATTATATATAATTCAAACTATAAATAATGAATTAAATATAATAGTGAAATGATATGAAGAATATATTTTTTTTTTTTTTTTTGCTTTACAATAAGAAATGCAATATTTAAAAAGCAGCATTTTATTGTATTATTCACAACAATTGAAGCTCGGTGGCTGAGTGGTTAGTGCATCGCCCTTCCACAGGTCAGAGGTTCAACCCAGGATGGGCAAGGTTGACTGAGCCTTTTATCCCTTCAGTGGGTCAATAAATGAGTATCAAGTTTGCTTGGGAACTTAACACTGGGGATTTTGCATCAGACTGACCACCTGACCAGAACATCTCTTGCACCTCAGGGCCCAAGGTTGCGCATACTGAATTGGGCACAGTAGATCTTGGCCCTCATGGTCTGTCGTGCCACTGAGTTAAGTTATTCACAACAATTAGTAAAAATAGCCTTCAATTTTTACAATTAGTAAAAAAAAAATTAATCACTTCCAACATATTTCCTTTTGCATTATTGCAATACTAAATGCATATCAAATCTGCAAAATGAACTTATTCTTGATCAGGAACAAGAATATAATTCTGTAACATGTACAATTGTTTAGCATATACCATAAAATAACTTTGCACAAACCTCTTAATCATTTCTTTGACACTCCTTTGGAAATTCTCCTCTAAAGCATGATTGGGTTCTTTACAAAAGAACACAGATAAAAATTCAAACAAGAAATCACTTCCAGTGAGTGAAAGAGCAGATAACAGCTATAAAATACATGAAAAATATATTAAGTAAAAGTAATGATTTAAATACAGAAATATGAAATTTTACTTAAATTCATTAACTTTATCATAAATAATTCCATTTACTTTTTTAAGGGAAGAAATGTAAACATGGTAAGATGAGCTGCCAACTACTAATTCAGTGCTCTGCAGTGGAAAATAGACTGCTCTGATTTCTTCTATGCAAGATCTATTATTTAGACAAAAATAAATTAGAAATAAAAATAAAATTAATATTTATTCAAAAAAATGTATTTAGCATACAAAAATAAATTTCTCTAAAAATTTCTTTAAATTCCAAATAAAATGTTACTTGTATCTTTTTTTTTTAGAAAATCATTGTTAAGTTATACATCAGTAAGGAATTCAAATGTAAAGAAAAATCAGTGTAATAAATTAAAAAATGTTATTTATTAATCTTTTAAAAGAAACAAATTGATTCTCATATTTCTTTGCATCAAATGAATTCTGAATTAAATAATATTAAACGTTAAGTCAAATTTTATACTGATAAAGTACTGCTCTTAATCAAGTTAAACTGTAGCTTTAAAATAAGAATTATACATTATTTCCAACAGAACATAGTTCTTACAATAAATTTAATATTTGTTACTAAAGTAAAAACCCAAAATAAAAATTGAAATGAAAAAGCTGACTAAAACATTAATATGACTATTAAATTATTTAAAACCTCTTCCTTTTTTAGAAAAGCTATGTCTTATTTTTTCCCTCTCCAAATATAATGCAATTAAAAAAGATAATTTTCTTTTCAAATGATATAAGAACATCCTTAATAATATAAGAAAAAGAAATTAAACTTACTTCAATGTATCTGAGTTCATTGAATCTTTTATAAAGAAAGGTAAAATATCAAAAGCAGATTCCTAATACAAAATAAAATTGTTAAAATTCTCATATTTATATACCCTTAGAAACTATCAGTCATTAGATTCAACTAATTGCATGATTAAAAATTATTTACACTTAGTGATATAAAATGGAATATTTCGGTTTAAGGCATTTCTCCTCATAAATTATTTATGGCAAAAATAATACGTTTGATACAATGTGAAGGCACATTAAAAGAAAATTCGCGAAAATATAAATTATTTCATAGAGTTTTAACAACAGCATAAAAACATAACATATTTTCCATCTGAAATTTAAAGGGACATAAGCAAATATTAGTAAATTAAATACACTATAATTTTCAATATTAAATTATAAGGAAGATCATACATTTGAATTGTATATTTCCAAGAAAAATAATACAAATATATTCAGCAGTTTTATGAAGATTAGAACAACAATGCAATTTCTAAAATATCAAGGTCTTAATGAGGTTTCAAAATTTTTTCAGGCTTCGAGTCCCCAAAAGCATAACTAATTATTCTTGTTAATAAAATAATTATGCTTTATTTTATAAAAATTGATGTACATTTTGTTATTGCATATAATAATTTGGATTTTTTTAATGATAAAGTCAAGTATAATTTCAACTTGAGCTTGTAGGTAAAAAGATTAAGAAACAAAAAATACTGATACATTGTTAAATAGAAAGTACATGTAATATTATTTAAATAAAGTGAACTGCTCATTCAGTTTTATCTAAGTAAACTTCTAGCAAGTATTTTTAAAATATTAATTTCCTTAGATCACCATGGAAATATTTGAAACACTTACAATAAAACTCAGGTCATTATTCTGCATCTTTAGCAAATGAATATATGTAGGTAAAAGAGATAAAGAATAACTTCCATTCTTATTAATAGCAACCTGTAAAACATTATATAATTTTAAAAAGAAACAAAAACACTGGGTATCTTTGGCTCATAACACATATAACATTTTATGAAAAATATTCTCTAGAAAACCTTAAACAAAAACAAACTTACCTCTGAATCAATAAGTAACATTTTTGTCATAATAGACAAAACAGAATACTTGCAGTCAGCATCAGAATGATTTTCCAACCATTCATTAATATTACTCCAATACATTAAATATGCTTTAATAATGTCCTTTCCATATCTATATAACAAAAAGAATAGTTAAAAATTGAAAAGTAAACATTATGTTCATACTCATCTGTATAGTCAATATGATTTTATTCTATATCACATAATCCAAAATGTGCTTCTAAATTTTTACCCAATGCAGCTGCTATACAGGCAGAATTGCATGACCTGAAAAAAGGGTGCAACTAAAAAAGGCAACGCTTATTACATGGACAGATCATTTTACTGCAACATTTGAGGCCTGTAAGAACATGATATCGAAAGCTACACTGTTATACTACCTCACAGATATAGCAAAATTATCCTTGACAGTTGATACTTTTGAGAAGGGCACAGTCACTTGCTTACAACAATAGTGTCAAGACAGTAAACAACCGCTAGCATTTTTTTCCCCATTAGTTGAATTGTTAGTTTAGCAGAGTATAAATGTAGCACATTTGATCATAAATTGTTAACAGTATATTCCACTGTTTGACACTTTCAGTTCATGCTAGAATGATGAGAATTTGTGCTGTTTACTGACCACAGACCTCCTACATACATTTTTACAAAAAATACAATCAGAGTTCCCCTCAATAAATTCAGCATATCAAATATATTGGTCAGTACTCTACTGATATTAATTGTATTCTGGGAAGAGGGCATGTATGTGTAATTGCCAACACTTTATTATGTCCGGGTCACCAACACAGAATTTGAGTTTACTCCAGATCAGGATTATTATTAACCCTTTCAGGAAGGACATAAACGTGAGCGTACCATCAGGGCCAGAGGTTTCTGTCACTAGTGTCCCTCACAGGTCAGAGGGTTTTGTGTAGTTAAGCCTAAATCCATAAAAACACTGAAATATAAATGCGTTGTTCAATATTGTTCTGTATATTATACGAATGTCATATGCTTTATATATTTCATATTAATATACTTTATTTACATCAGCCACTTTCTGTTTAAGTACAAGTTTTCAAACAGTTTACTGTCAGCATTTGTAAAAGTCAACCTTGTAAAAAAGTAAGGGGGAAAAAAAGACAAAGTATTGTCTACCACATCTAATTATCCATTAAAAACTAGACTGCAAACCCAAATCAAATGTTGCAGTGAAAATAAATCTTTCATCTTCACTATAAACAAAAACCACATGTTTATTTCAAGAGCAGTCATAACACACTCAATTTGTAAACATTCCCTTCCCCTTATGTTTATAAAACAAAAACCAGGTGTATGTGAGTAATATTTTTCTCATTTCGAGTAGAAGGTCAGATCTCCATATATCTCAAATCTTATGGACATAAAATGCCATCTATTGCCGAAAAACTGAGCTTAAAAAATGTTCCAGGTGCTTGGCACGCATACAAGTCGTTCAGCCTGTGGAGGGAGAAACCCGCTGTTTAAATGTGAGTCGCTCAGTAGCTAACAGTGTTTCACGCCAGCGTGCATATGGGATGTACACCCCAAAGAGGTTAAATATGAAAAATATAAAACATTGCTAAAAATTAATTAATAAGTTGTTTAATTTTAAGCTTAAAAATTAAAAACAGAATATTTGCTAACATTAGCAAGCCAACTTTAGCTTGCCAACTGATTAATAGGTAGCTTGGAAAGCAAATGCTGAAGTTCCAAGTTTTGTTTTTCTTTTTAACATGCTTTTATAAGTTTCACTTGTATGTAATGGAATCTTTGGGCTCGATTTTTACCCACTATAAAAGGTCAGATTAATTCGAAATTTTGCACATTTGTCAAGGATCGATGCCAACAGAACAATTTTATAACTTTGTTCCATTGTCCTGATCAGGATCCTCAAAAATAAGGATTTCAAGATTTGGTGACTAATTCATTATATTGTTTCCAAATTTGGCTACTAATTGCATATACCATATCCAGATTTGACGACTAATTCCATACTCCATTTCTGAATTAGGCAATTAATTCCAGATATAGTGCCTATAAAAGACCCTACCCCTTAAAAAGGTGCGTCCCTAAAAAGGAAACCACTTGTTATTAATACAAATAAAACAAACATAAAAAGTGTTCTTCATGTGAGAAAGAAGAGGGTGGGTGAGTTAGCCATAATATAAGCCTAGGTTTTCTGAAAATAAAAAAAAATTTTAAAAAAATTTGTGCAAGTGAAAAAAAATTTTATGTTCTAACTGCTAAATATTTTTTTTATTTTTATAAAGTAATATGTTTAGAAGTGATGATACAAATTAACCTTGCAGCAATACGTTTAAAAGGTGATAAATTGATGTGTTCTAACAACTAAATATTTTTTTTATGTTGATAAAGCAATACGTTCTTAGAAGTGATGAGATGAATTAACATTATAGCAATACATTTAAAAGCTGATAATACAATTGGCACACACACACACACATTTAATATTTCTTTTTACACATTTTTATTAGTTAGACCTGTATCTATAGAGACGGAATCTTTGAAATACAACGATATGGGACTCATTCAAGACCCCATAAACAGAGAGAATAAGTACCCTTCAGACCTATTAATTAATATCCAGCAAGACTAATTGCAGCAGCCACGTAATTCCTGCTCCAAATATCAAACTCAAGGATAAATTCAACAAAGAATAAATGATAGTTTAAAAACTAAAAAAACAGGCTTTTATTGTAGATCGAGTTAAAAAAATGAAAAATAAATTATAGTCTAAGAAAAACTAAAAAACATACTTCTATAGTGAATCAAACTAAAATGTAAAAAAATAATTCTTAATATAAGAATAAAATGATTAACAAGAAAATTAATGTCATTGAGGTAAAAGCCTGGGGTGCTCTATATTAATTGTTATAATTTCTTACTAGTTCTATTCTGAAATGCTGAGTTAGTGTAAAAATACAATACAAAGCACCCCACACTTTTACCACAATGACATTAATTTTCTCGTTAATCATTTTATTCGTACATTAAGAATTATTTTTTTACTTTTTAGTTCAATTCACTATAAAAATGCTTTGTAGCTTTTTAACTACAATTTATTATTCAATATCTTCAATCACAGTTGGCTCATCAATTCAAGGAATTTACATATTTTGGTGTGATTCCCACATGAATATTAATTTCAAAAACTACTAATCGACTCTATCTAGTTAATATAGTTTCCATACATTTTTATTTTATTGATACTGTTACGTAGATCCATGTTCAAAGATTTTATGCAAAACAGTCACAAAAAAAACAACAGTTCTTTAAGAGTGATGCGAATTTATTATCGGAAATCCAATTCTTTAAATACAGGATTCGCAGCAATATTTACAGAGTAAATCTCCAAAGGTCTTCACATCTTCAACAGCAATCAAACACAATTATCAGTGTTTAAAGTACACGTATGTAAAAAATTATTCACATGCACAGCTGAGCTAATCGGTAATCAAAACAATGCTCACTCTTCACTGGTTGAAATCAGACTGACTGGTAGTGACTGGCACTGCTCTATTTATAGACCCGGAGGAAACTTCCAGAAAAATTCGTACACGTCATAGTGTGAGAAATTATTGGAGAGATCCACTACTTTCTAGAAGAATCCAAAGGGTCCCAAACTCGCCAACATGATTGGCAATGACGCCAAATGGGCGGCCAACTTGGCTCTATCATCACTATAGCCTAAGGAATGGCATTACTTATGAATATTACAATTTTAACATAAAATAAATATAACATAGAGTAATATAAATGCATTACACATCCAAATACACATTATTTAACTATTTAAACAAAATTTGTAACACTGCTCCCTCCTCAAAGACTGCATGTCCCAGGCAGTATAATTCCTGAGTAAGGGGTATCTATTTACAGACAGAAACTATTCTTATATTAATCAAATATAAAGTAACCAGTACTCAACAGCACATAAAAAGAAAATAAATTCAAAATACAAAAATAAATTACAATACTATAATAAAACTAAGGAGTTTGAAAAGAGAAATAATTTACATTATTTACAAAATAATTAATGACCATGGTCTGAACTTAAGGATCTTATTCATCTTGGCCAAGATAAGGGGCTAGCCTATTGTAATGTATTACCTTCGGTTTTGAGGGTAGGGATTTATGTATCCGCACCACAATGTCATTCAGTCTTTTTAGGACTGTGTAAGGACCTTCCCAGTTGGTCTGCAGTTTCGGAGAGTCCTTTGCAACATTTCGAATTCCATAACTACACTTTGTCACCTTCGTGGAAGTCGTGTCCGGGTGCTCTTGTGTCGTATCGGGTCTTCATCTCCTCGGAAGCCATGCTGATTCTTTCCCTAGCCAGATGATGTATTTCCTCCATCCATACCTGGAGTTTCTCAACATACTCTTCAGGTGTCAAGGGAACATCTAGTGGCCTACTGAACAGAAGATCTGCAGGCAGACGAAGATTCCGTCCAAAGAGCATCTGGGATGGGAAATAGCCGGTGGTCTCGTGAATGGCATCTCTGTAGACAAGCAGGAAAAAGGGCAATTCTTGTCCTAGTCCTGTTGATTACTGGATACCAGGAGAGAAAGGCTGTTGAGGATGGTCCGATTGAACCTATCTACCATGCAGTGAGACGGAGGATGTAAAGCTGTTGTCCAGGTTTTGTCAATGCTGAGTATTTCACACAGTCTCTTGCAAACTGCAGAATTGAAGTTTCTCCCTTGATCAGAGTGCAGTTGTAGAGGAACTCCATATCTTGAGATCTAGTGTTGAACTAGAACCTCTGCAACAATTGAAGTCTCTTGGTTGAAAATAGGATAGGCTTCAGGCCACTTAGTGAAGTAGCCCATGACAACCAGGATGTTGTTGCCATCTGATGATCTCGGAAGTGGGCTTAGGATGTCAAAAGCTATTCATTTGAAAGGTGCTCCCACATTATACGGCTGCAGTCTTCCTTTGTGTGAAGCACAGGGATCACATATATGGCAGTACTTTTCCATGTCACTCCCCGCATTGTTCCAGTAGAAGAGTTCAGGAACTTTATGTAGGGTCTTCATAGCACCAAAATGACCTCCAATTGAACTGGCATGGAGTTCCTTAAGGACTGTTCAAACTCTTGTCTTTGGAAATGTTAATTGCCATCTGAATGTTTTTCCATCCTCAGACTCCCATTTTCGATACAAAACACCATTTCTCAGAAGGAGAGAGTCCCAAAGAGCCCAGTAACACTTCATTATAGGATAGAAAGGGGTGATGTCTTGCCAGCTGGGCTTTTCATCAGATGACTCTTTGAATTATATAATTGTTTTATCTCAGGATCAGCCTGTTGATCTTTATGGACGCTCTTGTCACTCCACGGGTTGGATTCCGATGTTGATAACATTGTAACTTGGCTGACTACTGGATCTGTCATGCCAAATTTCTTTTTGACTCTCCATCTGTATTTACTGTTCTCTGGACAGGGTCTTTTCGAAGGGGCATCAATATTTCTGTCTACAGATCCTTTTCGGTGGCTATACTCTTTCTTTGACTCGATTACACTTGCACGGAGCAGATCTTTATGATTTACTCCAGGGCAGTTATTCCTTAGGTGCCATGCTCCACCACACCCCAGCACTTGGTGCTGCGATCTTCCTTATTATTTCGGGGGCAGTTACTTCTGAGATGCCCTGGTTGACCACAACCCCAGCACGTGATGCTACGTCTCCTCCGGTTCTGACATTGAGCTACTAAATCTTGAATTTCCTCTTGAATCTCCTTCCTCCACATGGAGATTCACGGGGTCCATCTGCAGTCACTCTAGCTCCTCGGATGGATTGATGGCCTCCAATTTCAGGGCATATAACAGGGCAGATTTAAGATCTTGAACATCTGCCATTCTTACGGCCTTCTGGATTTCCCCCTCCCTCAGGCCGTCTACGAAATACTGTAAAGAGATTGCTTCTTGCACAGTTGCTGGGTGATGGGAGAAAGCCAAGTTGGTGAGCCTTTCTACTTCAGAGGCATACTCCTGCAAGCTTTCTCCGTTTTTCTGGAGTCTGATTTTCATCTGCAGACGAGCGTTGTCCTTGGAGTATTTCTGGTCGAACCGAAGATCCAAAGCGTTATATAGGGAGTTCAAATCCAGTCGTCTTGTGTCGGGAAGAGTCTGAAGTACTTCAGCAGCTTCTCCTCTAAGAGATGCTGCTAGTTGACATGCTTTCACTCCTTCAGTCCATCCGTTGGCTTCAGAAATTATGGAAAATTGTGTCTTGTATACTTCCCAGTTCGTTTTTCCGTCATAGTCGATGTATCACTGGCCCCGTAAAACAGTCACAGGAACTCAGGTTCTGGAAAGGCAGACACAGGAACAATCTTGTTTTTGTTCTCATTTCCGCCAGCTAGAAGTTTCTTCTCAAGATTTTCCATTCGCTGTGATATAAGACTAAAATTTTCAGCCACTCCTTCAATTCTTTCTTCGACTTGCTCTTTAATTCTTTCTTTGACTTGCTCTTTAATTCTTTCTTCGACTTGCTCTTTAATTCTTTCTTCAAATTGCTTTAATTCTTTCTTCAACTTGCTCTTTAATTCTTTCTACAATTTGCTCTTCAATTCTTTCATTCTTTCTCTTTTCTTTGCTCATTTTCTTCCCCTACTTTCTTCTCTATCTTCTCATTAACTACTGCAATCTTTTCTTCAACCTTGAATGTTATTTTCTCTTCCACGCTATCAATTTTCTTTTCTAAAGTATTTCTCAGCTCTTCTTGATCTTTCTGCATTTATTTTGTTGGCATTTCTCCATTCTCTCCTTCAACTCATTCTTAGTTTGTTCTTGCCTTTTCTGCATATCTTCCAGACCTTTCTGCATTCCTTGTTGGTCTTTCTCTATTCTTTCTTTAGTCTCTTCTTGGCCTTTCTCCATTTTCTCCTTCAACTCATTTTTAGCCTATTCTTGGCTGTTTTTCAAAGCATTGATGCCTTCCAACAGAGCCTTCAGTTGCTCATCCATCCCTATTTTGTTATTGACATAAAATCCCACTTCTGACACCAAATCATTATGTAGATCTGGGTTCAAGGATTTTATGCAAAACAGTCACAAAGAAAAACAACAGTTTTTTAAGAGTGATGTGAATTTATTATCAGAAATCCAATTCTTCAAATACATGATTCTGCAGCAATATTTACAGAGTAAATCTCTGAAGGTCTTCACACCTTCAACAGCAATCAGACAAAATTATCAGTGTTTAAAATACGTGTACATAAAAGATTATTCACAAGCACAGCCAAGCTAATCGGTAATCAAAGCAATGCTCACTCTTCGCTGGTTGAAATCAGACTGACTGGTTGCGGCTGGCACTGCTCTATTTATAGACCTGGCAGAAACTTCCAGAAAAATCCACACGCGTCATAGTGTGTGAAATTAGTGGACATCAAGTGTGGAGAGAGCCAAAATGGTCACTAAAGTCACCAAACTGGCAGCCAACCTGGTCGTTGAATATGATGCCAACTTGGCTCTATTGCCAAGTTCTCATTGAATCACCACTATAGCATAAGGAACGGCATTGCTTATGAATATTACAATTTTAACATAAAATAAATTTAACATAGAGTAATATAAATGCATTACACATCCAAATACAATTATTTACACTATTTACACAAAATTCATAACAATACTATAAGACCACATTACAAAATGAGATCTTTCAAATTTCACTTTCTTTTCAATACTTTAAAAGTCAGAAGCCATTTATATTTTTATTAGACTTTTAAATTATTTAGTACAATTTATAACAAATTTTACTTGCTAAAAATCTTTCGTTTCTGGGGGGAAGTGGGTCACAATACAGAAGTGTAAAAATTTAGAACATGAATTAAATAACAGCACCAAAATACAGGTCAAAAAGTAACATAAAATTCAGAAAAAATTCTTGAGTGAAAAAATTAATACAACTCACGTTTTTCTTAAGATTCTAGTGCAAGCCACATAATCTATAAATTTAATAAGAATTGCAACTTCGGTAAATGAAGTTTTAGTGAGAAAGTTCACTAGGGTCTTCACAAAAATGTCAGGAGTTCTTGAAGCAAACGAACAAATACTATCAGCAAATATATTAAATATAAGTAATCCTCTTTCTACAACTGATTTCTTTGAGTTTCCAAACTCCTGTGAAGGATTCCTCAGTTTCATAGCCATTTCATCAACCTAAGAAAAAATAATCAACTTTATTTAATGTGTATTAAATAGTTAATTAAATTTAAACTTAAATCCCATAAGATTGCTGCATCTTAAATAGAAACTGTTAAATTAGTCTTGTGATCATAGCTCACATGTTAAAAATTCAATAGATAAATATTGCATGAAAAATAATACATGTGTATTCAATCTTTAGTAACTTATAAAATTTTAAGAAATTAGTAATTTTTTTAAAGATATATAAAATATAGAGAGAGACTGCTAAAAAATAATATAATTACTTCATTATTGTTATACATTCTTTATTATTATCATTATACATAGTATACTTAAATAGATAAGATTATCTAATGCTTTGTATACAAGCTAAAAAATAATTCAATTTACTAAAAAATAAATTTAAAAATTTCAATAATGCCACTAACATTGCTTTAGCAATGAATATGCTTTTCATGTTCTAAATGTTTTTGTTGCTTTAATATGCAAATAAAAAGTCTGTCTGAAAGGGAAAATATTATTCACATTCAAAAATAGTCATATACTACAAAAAACAAAAGGCTGCTTATTTGATCAATGAAATGTTAACTGTTAGGCAATAATTTTCTATTAAATGTTTTACAGTTGCATCAGAAACAAAACTAGAAGTAACATATTGTATAATGTTATGCAAAATAAAACTTAAAAAAAATTTAAGATATATTTGTATATACACAGGGTGATTCGCTACCAAACTGATAAACAAGTAGCCTGAGTAGGGGGTACAGAGACGACTCGGAATCTCATAGGAATGCAGGGTCGCAGATACCGTAGTTGTAGTAGCTATGGTGCAAAGAAGCAGGAAAAAAAAACCTCAAAACATTAATGAGACAAAAAACATTTTATTGAGAAGTTGTACTACAACAGGTGTTTAAAAGTGCATGAACTTCTTTTTTTTAGTTCACATAAAAAGTTTCGTGTACAAGACACATGTTCCTTCAATTGAAGGAAACGTTCGAATATCTGTAGCTGCTGAGAGGATATGTGATATGCCTGGAATCTTCCAAAATGTCAGGAATTCCACACAGCATCGCAGTCAGACCTACCACTCAACTTTTGGCCATAATTTCGATCACCTAGTGTAGTACAACCTTTCAAAAAATGTTTTCTGTCCCATTAATGTGTTGCAATTTCTGTTCTTTTTTTCTGCTTCTTTGCACCATAGCTTGTAAGAGCGGCATTTGCGACCCTGCATTCCTATGTGATTCTGAGTTGTTTATGCACCCCCTATCAATTTGTTGGTCAGGTAGAAAATCAACCTGTATATATATATAAATACACCAATGGCAAATGAATTGGGAAAATCAATAATTTATTGAACCACCTTTTGCATGAATAACAGCTCTGATTCATTTGAGCATTGAGTCTATGTGCTTCTGGAGTGCATTTATGTTCAAAGAATACCTTGCATTGGCTTTGTAACTTTTTAGATATTGTAAATTAGATGGAAGAGGAGAGTGCAGTCAGATGTGTCTTTCCACCAATCCCACATATTTTCTATGGGATTAAGATCTGGGCTATGTAGTTATCAGGGAAGGTATTAGAAGTCCGACATGTTCAGCAAACCAATTTTGAATATTTCAAGCACAATGAATGTATGGTTACATTATCATCCATGAAGTATCTGTCATCATCAGGGTAAAAATGATGCAGCACTGCAGGGTGTGCTTGATTTGCCAGTATATCTAAGTATCTCATGGCTGTTTGCTTACCCTCAAGGAACATCAGGTCACCACTTCCATGCCATCAGAACATACCCCATATTCTGATATGCTCACCAGATCCTTGCAAACTGGGAGTAGGGCAAGATGGATTCATGGCTTCATGAGTTTCTCACCAATTTTGACATTTTCCCTCAGTGTCAAATAAAAAGCAATGCGATTCATCCAGCCGCATTACCCCTTTCCAATCCTCAAATGCCCAGTGTCTTCTTTTCTGACACTACTGCAAATGATTTTTTGCATTTCAAGTAGAAATGAGTGGTTTTCTTACAAGCACTCAACTATGCATTTCTATTATCTGCAATTATCTGGTCATGGTTCAAGGTGAAATCAGTTTGGAAGAGCCTTGGTTGACAATTTGTGTCAGTTGAAGTACACAGTAGAGACCCTGTTCTGCCATACAATTCATCGGAGATGATGTTGATCACACTCTTGGGAAAATTGTACTTGAACTGTAGTTACGTCTTCTAGAGGAGGACTGTGGGTTCCGATTCCAACTTTTAAAAATCTTTAATAAGGCTGGGGGCTTTTGAGAACCCAGCAAGATTTACTGTCTTCGAAATCAAGGCCCCTGTAGGACAGGCATCAACAATAAGCCTTTTCAAATGGTGAAAGATCTGTGACTTTTCTCATTTTACTTCATTCATCATGAAAAGCACTCTCACAGCTTACTTATACAAACATTTTAACCACGTTAATACCACATCATAGAAAAAATTTCATACTTTATTCCTAGCACACATTCATATGCAAATCTCAAAGGTTTCTCTAATTCATTGGTGCATGCCTTTCTACAACTTTCTGATAAAATGTAAGTACTGATATGTATTTCAACAGGAATCCAAAAATCGCTGTAAAATAGAATGATATGCAGATTTATAAAACAACTATGAGGCCATCCCCTTTTTCCTCTGATGCAGTTTTAATCATTTTTCTTCTTAATTTAGAAATTTTATTTCAATGATAGAAAAAAATTCTTCTTTCTTTAAAATAAAAAATGACAACATTAATTTGCATTAGATCAAAAGTGACTGAAAATAAGATAAATATAACTTGCACACAATATGTTAAGATAATTATAACTTAACATAAGACAATTAGAGGCCCCCAATTTGGTCTAACTATCGTTGAACCATTTCTTTCTTAATTAAAAAAACTTCATTTTCATGTTTAAAGAATAAAAAATATATCAACAGTTAAGATATTCCACGAATTAGCCTCTTCACTTTTTAAGTTACATTTCCCATTCCATTAAAAATCATTACACACCATTAAATTAAGGGAAAGCTAAACATGTTTAAAATAAAAATCAAAGCATTTTAATGAAATAAAATATTAAGACTTACCCTTAACTCTAAATTATAACAAATGGATAACATCTGTTCTGCCAAACTAAAAGCTACTGGAGTTAGAGTTTTCTTTTTTAAGGTAGATCCACTCATTTCCATTGAATCATTCCATATAGAATCTAGAAGACTGGATATTATTTCAGTCTGAATGGTCTTTTGGAAAATAATTGAAGCTGGAAACCCATTTGTTATTAAAAGTTCATATCCTTTTAGTAATTGAATCACTTGCATATAGTTCTGCTTTGAATTCAATAGACTGATAGGAAGGATTTTCATAAGATTATACTTTTCTTTATATTTTAAATATTCTATACAGAAATCTTGAAAATCCTTTTTTTCTGCAAATTGTTTAATAATGATTGAAACCTAGAATAACATTTGAAAATGAAATTATAAAAATGACACATTCATCAATAAAAAAAATATTTTATCTCTCAGATTCAAATTTTTTAAATGAAGTATTTTTATAAAATGTACTTTAATCACAGTTATCAGCAGATCAAATAAATTTGAAAATTTCTACCCCATATAAGTGACTTACTTTTCTTAAATTATTCAAAACGAATTTATACATTTACTTAAATTATGATATAACTCATGAAATCCTCATAAAATCTTCATCCTTATTAGTCAAACAGTGAAAAATACTAAATACATTTTATATATTCAGTTATAAATATCATGAATGAAAAAAATGAGAAAGTAAAGTTATATTAATTATTAATTTCAAATTTTTTTTTTATTTCTAATGGGCTGCAGATTGGAGTTTTTCCACTGCAGACCTAATCATTCCCCGGAAGCTGGTATCTCTTTTTTATGCTGCACCATATAGGCGGATACCAATCATTGCCACAGGTAATTTTGACGCCCCGTTTTCTCCCTAGAGGGAGGCACCTGAGTTCAGATGATGCGAACCTGGACTAGGATTTAATTTTGCCGAGAGCACCCAAGCCAAATAGACACTGTATGGATCTTTTACATGCTGTATAGTCATACAATATGGCCACTGTCGATTTTCTGCATTATGAAAATCCACCAACTTGGGCCAGATTCGAACCCGCAACTTTAGGTGCAGAAGGCCAACGACAAAACAACCATGCCACCCAGTCGGCTTAATTTCAAAATAGATCAGAATACTTTTCATTTAAATATGACTGAAATTATATTACATATACTTATATGAATCCCTTATAAAGTAAAATAAGTACTTTAGAAACAATATAAATTATTAAGTTAAAAATGATTAAATCAGTCCAATAAAATACATTAGTTTGCAATTCTATCTTCACTGTTATACTCAGTTTGCATTTACATGCATATTACAAAATAGATAAAAAAAATACAAAAATATTTTTTCAAAGTTACTTAATTTTTAAAAAATGTTATTAAATCAATTAAAGTAACATTACTTACTTAAATACTATTTCAAATATACCTGAGAACGATAATAAATTTTTGAAAAATTATACTGCATGTTTTCAACTGATAACACTCAACGTTATTTGGGTTAAACAGATTTCTAAGACATATATATTACAAAAATATAACTTCTTTTAAATAAATAGTTCAGAAATATTTATAATAAATTCAGTCTAAAAGGAACTTGTTAGCTTTGAATAATTTATTAACAAAAAATAATAAAATTCTTAAGAGTATTTGAATAATTTATTAAATAATTAAAAAAGTAAAAGAAAATAATATGACATAATACATATATCAGTAAAACAGCATTCCCAGAGATAAAATAAAATGCTTTAAAATAGATCAACTTCATAGAATATTGTATAAGACATTTAAAAGAGTTTACATTTAGATTTTGTATAAAATTTCATCAACCTTTAATACTCAATAAATCTAAATTAAATTATTTTTGTTGTCCATCTCATATTTGATATTATCAGTATACAAAGTTTCAAATGAATATTTGCTACAATGAAATTTCCTTTTAAAATACAGACCTAACTAAAATATAGTTACATAAAAATTCAGTGAAATTGTTTTATTAATGAAACAATTAAAAACATGCATAATTTTTGAAAATTGACAAAAGATACTGACTTCTTCTGGTAATTTCAAAGATATTTCGGGATCTGTCATATCAAAACCTAGAGATAATGGATCCACACAAGATAACAAAATGATTTCCCACAAGCTTGAATTCCACAAAACTTTCATAAACTGTTCATGGAACCATTTTGCATCAGGACTAAACACTGACACAATGAAAGTGAAAAGCCGTATCAACACAGTGCATTTCAATCTAAAAAACATTCAATTTAAATATTAACATTAACCTGCTTTAAATAAATTACTTTTGTAATAATTTTAGAATCCTCTCCTTTACAAAACCATTAATCAATAATAACTAATTTTTCCACATATAATGTAATTCTGTAAGCATTTTTATTAGATATATTACCTCATCTGACATTAGAAAACTGTTTTAAAATAATTATTTTTGTGCTGCATGTAAACTTTAAAATTTTGTAACTATTAATATATACATAGCGAAATTCTTAAAAAATACCCCCTATTATTCATTTTTTCTCATTAATAAAAGAAAATTAATAGACATACTTTAGTATAAGATATTAAAGCATGGTTTTTTAATTTCTTAATATCAAATTAGCTAAGGAAGAGATAAATAGCACAAATACTGTTAAAATAAATATATATATACACTGTATTTACTCGAATCTAAGTCACACTACTTTTCTAATCCTAATGCAACTGAAAATTGGGTGTTGCTTAGAATCAAAGGTAAAACATTTGTTAGATAGGAGAAATTGAGTTTTCACCCCTTTTAAAAGAAAAATGGCCATTCTGACCACTTGCATCAATGACGTATCTGATTCCACAGTTTAAAGTTTAGTATTCAGTTTATCCTAAATATCATTATTTGATTGTATTTAGGAAATTTTTTGAACACACTTTCTTTTAATCACCCAATTATCAAAGATACTGGTAATAGCATAAAGATGAATTTAATATGACACAAATAAGAAAAGGGAGGCAATTTTATTTGCAAAAAAATGGAAGCAGAGCAGCAGCCACTCATTGATACATTGATGGCGTAGACAAAATGATATAGTTTTTGCATATAGATGTTCACACAAGTCTTACATAATTCTTTTACATTCTTCTATAATACATTCTTTTAAAAAATGTTGCATAACAAATGCATTGGATGGCACAGAAGACAATACCGTGTAAGAAAATGGCAATGCCAGCACCAATTCTGAAGTCAGCTAAGCCAATGGAAGTAACAAATCATTTTTGAAACATGATACTGACAGTTAGAGTAATTATAGGTTTATGTATATATTTGAAAGCTTGTACTGGTAAAATAACCTAATTATTAACTTATTTCTCATTCAAAATTTTTTTTTTAATTTCTTAAGTAAGTATTGGATATCAATGGACCTTTTATACAATTTTTTATTTTTTCACAAAAACATGTAGAAATTTGGGGGTGCAGCTTAGAATCGATGACAACATTTTTTCATAAAAACATTTTGAGGATTTGGGGTGCAGCTTAGATTTGAGTAAATACAGTATATGTCTACTTGCAGAAAAGATGCATAAAGAAAATAATAAAATAATTTCTTATTTTTTACATCTCCTGAAAAGGATCAGAGAGAGAATGTTTTGCTAATATAAACATGTGCTCCTAATTTTTTTTTAAATAGTTCTTTTCTTCATTGTTACTTTTAGGATAGAATTACTTATTACAAATAATGTTCTTTGCTTATTTTGAAGTAGTTCATAAAATACAAAATTCTTTGAAATTTTACAAACAAAAAGAGATATTAAAAACTAATCTAAACTTTAAAAAATAATAGCCTTATCAAGTGTGTGAGAGAAAGTATATGTGCATACACTGAAAATAAAGGGATTTTAGTCTACTAAGAATCGACTGCTGTTTTCAAAACAAAAGAAAACTTTTCAAATTATTAGGAATGTTTAAATTATCATCAATATTTAAAATATCTACCTATTGAAAAAAAAATTATACAAGTGATACAAGTTTTGTATATATATGATTTACAGATGTTTAAAATAACACATCTGAATAAATTCTCCTCTGTTAGAACATTCTAGATAATTATAAACTTTATTACGGTAATGGAGAAAGATTCTTATTCACACATAATATAAACACATAGCAACAAATTATATCAATTACTTGTTGAACTTTAATACTTCTTCAGGAGTAAATAGTTCAGATTGATCTCTTTCATTCCTATTGACTATAGATATAAGTGATTCTTTCACAATACTTTCTATGTAATATTCAATAGTTTTAAAAATCTTTATAGATGAGATCATAGGTGGATATTTTTTCCCTGTAATAAAAAATGCACATACATAAAATCAAAATGCATGCAATCTTTAACAAAAAATAATAACATAACATTTTTTTTTTAATTTTAGTTTCAATGAGGCTATGGATTGGTATTTTTACCATTGCAGACCTAGTATATTCCCAAAGAGCTGGTATCACTTCCTCACTCGAGGAAGGCACCTGAGCTCTGACAATACGAAATTGTACTAGGATTTTAATTTTTGCAAAAAGCCCCCAAGCCAAGTAGGCACTCAAGGGGTCTTTTACATGCCGAATAATCATATGACATGGACACTGTCAATTTTTTAGCATCATGAAAATCCACGGACTTAGGTCGGGGTCAAATCCACAATCTTGGGCGAATAAGGCCAGCACCCAATGAGCTATGCCACCCAGGCGTCACATAAGAATATTTGAATTTCTTCACATAAAATTTGTAATTGATATTCTTTAATTGGAAGAATTTCCTACTTCAATCAAAGGCTTTAAAAAAAAAAAAAAAAATTTACATTAAAAAATAAGTTACAAAATTTTCATAAGAAGTTTAATTTTGTTTCTGGAAATAGTTTTCATTTTTTCTAATTTATGTTTGTATATTTAACTTAATTCAGTGGTGCAGCAGCCCATGAGGGCCAAGGTCTACAATGCCCAACTCAGTACATGCGACCTTGGGCCCCAAGGTGCATGAGCAGATGCTCCGGTCAGGTGGTCAGTCTGGCACAAAACCCCCTGTGTTAAGTTGCCAAACAAGTTTGGTACTTATTTATCAACCTCCTCAAGGGATGAAATGCTGAGTCAACCTTACCCAGCCCAGGGTTTGAGCCTCAGACCTACAGTGCGGAAGCGCGATGCACTAACCACTCAGCCACTGGGCTTCATGTCTGCATACCAAGTTCAAATATTTGATAAAAATACTATAAGCTTAAAACTTTAATTTTAAAAAAGTAAACAAAAAAATTATTTAATTTGTTAGCATGTTTTTCAAGCAGTATTTTGAAACATCCAAGTTCTAAGCCTTACCGTATAACTCATTTTGCAATAAGAACTGTTTAGAAAATGCCCAATGATAACAATCCATAGAAGCCTCCAGAGCTTCCAGCCACAGAACTATAGATTTCAATGTCTTATGGTTGTGCGAACCAGAGCTGGAAAAATTTCTCAGCACATTTTCAAACCTATAAAAGATTACCAAAACAGATAGTTTATAAACTGATAGTTAATAATAATATAAAATAAATATGAATTATATTTGTTATAGTTACTTCTGCCGCTTGATCGACAGCAGCATCAGATTAAGGCCCAAGAAATTAATCGTGGCAAGGGGCTAGTAGTACACCTGTCATTAGCCTTAGCTATGAGCACCATGCAGGTGACAAAACGATTTTGCTCAGCTCCACCCCAATTTTGAGGGAGAACACCCCGGGGTGATCAGAGGCCTCCCACCTCTCTTCCCCTTCCACCAACCTCACGAGATGACTCGCAGCTCGATGGCTATTTAGAGTGCCGCAAAGGCACTATATTTAAATACAGTTAATTAATTAAAATACTTTATCAATATGATTATCTATACGGATTTAAATTTAGTTTTACTTGAAAATAAGCAATACAGTATTAATGAAAAATGAATTAAAAGATATTATATTATAATGCTTTTATACATAAAACTGGGCAGAAAAAATAAGCATTTCACAGATGACCATTCACAACTGAACTTCTTTTAATTAAATATCAATTTTAAAAGAGAAAACATTTTATCTTTGAAAAAACATTGAAATCAATCTTAACTTTAAAAAACATACATGCATAAAAAGTAAGAACAAATTTCCATACATACACATCCTCAAAAATATTCTGTTCCTTATTGTTGTAAGTCATCAAAAAAAGTGTGTAACTTTTGAAATCTGGAAAATATTAATTTTAGAGAGACTGGCGTAAAGTGAACCATAAGATATAAAATCATGCATATAACAGGGGATTTATTTTATCTAAAATAAAAATTAGATTTTATTAATAGAATAGTAATTTGTAAAAATTAGAAATTTGTGTATAAAAGAATATATCTCACATTAAACACTTATTATTTTTTACAAAGCAATTTTATACTCAATTTGTTAGTTTAATATGTTATTAGCTAAATTTAGTATATAATAACATTAATTAAATTCTTAGTAATGAGACAATTTTCATTTTATAATAATACAAGTTAATTTTTTACAAATAACCTTATTAATTTATGCAAGTAATGTACAATCTGAATCAAGAATTTGGAAGATAAGCTTTGCATTTGTGTCAACACTAATGCGAAGTATACATTTTTATAAATAATTTATCATACATCCATTACACACAATCATCTTTCACTTTTAACTATTATGCTAATAAATATTTGTTCATTTATCTTATCTTTCCTTTAAATAAATACCTGACGATCCTTTTTTTTCTCCTAAATAGTATAAGCCCCCAAAAAATTAAATTCCATTTATTTATTCAAGAAGATAATCAGCTTTCAAGAATTACTACAATAGTTTATTCTGTTTTTTTAATAAAAGTTGCAACAAAGATTACTCCAAAAATAATCATACTAAATTATTTTATCATATATATTGAGTCCTTTTTATTAAATTCTAAATAAGATTTTTGCTAGAATGTACATGAGTTCTTGTTCATTAATTTCTATATACAAAAAGTTTGAAATTAGAAATAACAAGAACAGTCATCCAACCTGGCATGAAAGGTGCTAAAGTTACAACTAGTTCCATGCATTTATGTCTGCATTCAGTCTGAGTGCATCCACACTGTCTCAACAGCCATAAGACAGCAGACTGCAAAGTTGCTTCTTCAAGACACCTTAAATTATAGAATCAAAACTAGAATGTGTAACACAAATATGAGTATTTTGATTTTTAAAACTTTATTACACAAATCTAGTTTATTTTTTAACAATTTCGTTAACAAATTCAATCTTTCTCTAAATATTATTCATATAATATACATTTATATAGATACTTAGCAAATAAAGATTTTAAATATTATATAAAGGTATTTACTTTAATATTATTAAATTATAAGCAAAAATATATGTAAATATGACAATATTAATCAATTATTCATGTAATATGATTAATTAATTTGACATATCTGTATACATAAAAGGCACAAGATGAGGGTTTTAAAATATTTCAATTAAAAGTGTGCATAATTGAAAATAATTTATTCAGGCCTTTAAATTATTTGACAGAAGATTTCAAAAAGCTTTGTTTTATAAAAAGGACCTTGAATAAGTATGGATATAGAAATTTAAATCTTACTTAAAATAATTATATGTTCGTAAATTATTTCATATGCAAGGATTAATAAAAAATCCTAATTGAAAACATAAGTGATTACATATAACCGTATTTCGATATTCTTACAATTATCTTCTTTTTTTTTATTTAAATAAAAACAGCATTGCTTATGTTACAGAGTAACATTTTTATTTTACTGGCAATTTTTTTACTACAGAATTATAGAATGTATCAAAACATATATCCTCACACAAACTTTCAATGAGTTCAGTCATGCAATAATATTTTCAACTTTATTAAAAATATGGAAATGAATATTTTTAATAAATTTTTTAAAATACCATATGATACATCTTTAACAATTTAGAAAGAATTCAAAAAAAAATTTCTGTATTCTAATTCTGCAATTTTCTTTTTTCTCTAATTATGTAATTTCTGTAGTCCAATTCTAAATTAAAACAACTTTGTGACCCAAAAAGTTTCCTTAAATCAATTCCTAAAAGCAGTAAGCTAAATTCATGATGGTCACACCATAAATGTGTTCTCCATTGAGCTTAAAACTGACTTTATATTTGTACTAGCTGTTCTACTTGTAAAGTGAAGATAAAATTTCAAACTTGATAATTGAGTAAATATGTTTAACTATTACAAATCCTCAAAAAGTTTCCTAGAATTTAAAAAAAAATCCTAATACATGTACTTTCAAATCAAATGCCTTTTATTAACCTATGTGCATTATTCACTTCCTTCCTCAGTGGCCCGACAGCCCAGGGTAGGTCTTGGCCTTCTCAAGAAGCCTTTTCCAGGTCAGCCTTCTTCCTGCTAGTGTTCTCCAATTAGTTCTCAAAACTAGGAGATCTTTTTCTAGGCCATCAATCCATTTAAGATTTGGCCTGCCCTTTCTTCGATGTGCTAATTGGTTGAGCATTGCAGACTTTTTTAGTGGTACAGTCTTCGTTCATTCTGATAACATGACCTGACCATTTCATTCGTTGTATTTTGATGATGTTAACAAAGTCAGATTCTTTATAGGATTGATAGAGCTCTAAATTTGATCTTCTTCACCATGTTTTATTTTCCTGAATTCCTCCAAAAATAAATCTTAAAATCTTCCTTTTGTAGATACTTATCACATTCTCATCTGTTCGAGACATGGACCAAGTTTCCCATGCATAAGTTATTACTGATCTTAAAAGACTTTTATACAATAAAACCTTTGTTTTCTTTTGATTAAATGTGATTTCATATACTTCATATTCCATTAACCATAGTATAATTCTCTTTTGGATTTCAGTAGTACAATTGTTACTATTGTTAATTTCTGAACCTAATTAAGTGAAAAGCTGTCAACAACTTCAAAACTATACTCTTTAATTTTAAAATGGGAATTGTTAAAACATGATTTAGTGCAAGGCATGTACTTGGTCTTCTTGATCATTGATTTTCAGTCCTATCCTGAGGGCCTCTTTGTCTAAAGATAAGAAGGCCTGTCTTAGTGTAGTTGATGTTCAAGCAATCACATCAATGTCATCAGCAAAAGCCAACAACTGTATTGATTTATTAAAAATACTTCCTCTGGTATTGATATTGGAATCTTACCACTTTTTCTAATGCTAGATTAAATAGAAGACACGCCAGTGCATCTCCCTGTCGAACGCCAATTTTTATTTCCGATGGGTCCGAAAGATCATTCTGCACCTTGACTACGATCTTTGTCTCACTTAATGTCAGGCTTATCAGCCTTAACAACTTATCAGGGATTTAAAACTATTTCATGGCTGCAAAAAGAGCCTTTCTGTGAGAGTCTTCTGCCCTTCTATCATAAGTGGTTTTAAAATCAATATAGAGGTGATGCGTGTCAGTTCCAAATTCTATTGTTATCTCTTGTTTTGGTAGTCTCCAACTACATTTTCAACTAATGGAGAAAGTCTGTTGAATAGAATATTTGTGAATACCTTATAACTTGTACAAAGCAGACTGATTCCTCTATAATTTGAACATTCGAGTATATCTCCTTTTTTATGTATCACACAAGTTATACTCATTTTCCCTTCCTTAGGGATTACTTCCTGTTCCCAAATTGCTTGAATTAAGTCATAAACTTTCTTAGAAGTTTCCTTTCCTCCATTTTTCAGTAGCTCAGATGGAATAGCATCAGAGCCAGGTGCCTTATTGTCTTTTAGTTTTTATTTATGGCTTCAATGACTTCTTCCAATGATGGTGATTCAACTACATCTTCGCTCTGAGTTTCTGTGCTTCCTGTAAGAGCTTCATAGTCACTATTGTCAGTATTATCACTATTAGTTGTCGAAATGTTCATTCCTTAAAACTTTAGTTTTATCACTCAAAATAATTCCTTCCCTATTATGATAAGAGGTGGTTCTTGGCTTAAATTCTTTGTGTCCAAGGTTTATTTCTCGAAAAAAAGCTCTGCTTTCGTTGGATCTCCTCAAACGTTCAACATTCTTAAAAAGATCCTCAAAAAAATTTTCTTCTTTTTTTCTTTTTTTTTTTGCCCTACGAATTCTTTTCTCCTCTCTTCTTGCATCTTTGTATGCAATCAGTGAGCTTCTTGAATGTCTCTTACTCAGCATTTTACTATATGCCTCATTCTTCCTCTTTGTAGCCATGAAATAATCATTATCAAACCAGTCCTTTTGACTCCTTTTTTTACCTTTTCCACAACTTGGTTACCTATTTTGATGATTGTTTCCTTTAGTGTATTTCATTTTTTGTCTATACTATCCTCATCAATAAAAATGTTGTTAATTTCTTTATATTTATTTTCAGCTGTTGATGAAATTTTAGCTTCAATGCCTTATCTTTAAACTGTCCGCAGTCAAATTTTTCCAAACATTTTCCATGACTCTTTCAGAAATTTGAAATTCTTGCTTTAACCCTTGCCATAAGCAGAAAATGTTCTGAATCCAGGTTAGCTACACGATAAGTTCTTACATCCAATATATCTGACTTGTGTCTAGAATCAACCAGATGTTCAATTTGATTGCATGTGCTTCCATCAAGAGATCTATAAGTAATTTTATGAATATTTTTATGTTGGAACATTGTATTTGGTAAGACCATATTATGATCTGCTGCAAAATCAATTAGCCGTTTTCCATTATCATTTGATAAATCATGAAGACTAATTTTTCCAACAATTTGCCTAAATTCCTTTTCCATACCAATTTTCCTATTTGCATCCCCTAGTATAATTTTAATATTGTTTTTTGGACATCACACACAGAGTGCATGTAATTCCTCATAAAATAGCTCTTTTTCCACATTATCTTTGTCTTCAGTTAGAGCGTGGATGTTAATAAGACTGTAATTAAAAAAGGTTCATCTTATCCCTATTTTACATAGCCTTGCTTTGTCACAAAATCAAATGTGCATTATTATTGTTGAAAAATATTTACATTTAAAAATAATTCCTGTGAAAAACAAGAGTTGGCAAACGCAACAAGCATGAAATGATCAGCTGAAAATACGTTTCCGTTTATCGTGTGATATGACATCACATAAATTTACCCTTTAATAAATATTGAAAGAAAAATATTTTAAAATACTTTTTAACAATTCACTTTATATTTATTCATATGCGATAAAATTTATAAAACCAATGAGCTTTCATTCATGAGTTTAAATTTCACATTTGAAAAAAAAAAAAATTGTGATTCACTTTTTTAAAGTATCTTGTATCATTTTTCAAAATAATCATATTTATATATTAAAATGTATTTTAACACTAATTCACCATTCTTCTCTTAATGGTATAGTTAAAACAAGGAATAAAATTGCATAAATAAACTTACTCTGGTTTTTTACGGGATTCATCTGTTTTTAAAAAGAGTTTATGAGTTTCCTTTAAAATTTTTTGTATATGATTTAAGGCAGTGATGCATTGTTTTTGTGTACCTATAAATAAATAAATAATCTGTTTCTAAATATTCTTGTCTAATGTGAAATAATATAATTCTAACTCAAAACACTATTTTCCAGTTGGAGAGAGTACTCTAACATTAAAATTCTATCCTTTCTTGCATAAGTAACTTCTGTTCAAATCAACCTACTTCTCCCTATGCCAAACATACTCAGTATTTTCCCCCATTCTTTGATGCCAAATATTAGGTTTACCTTTATAAATCAAAATGAAAAATCATGCAACTTTTAAATTTTAAAAACAGTTATATAATTCACAAGCATAAACTCTAGAAAAATTTCCTTTAATATAGGAACATTTTTCAGCTTGGAAAAAGTACTTTGAATTTATATCCAGTTTCATTGGCATTAGATGAAAATAGTCTTCAAAACTTATTCAGAATTATAAATATTTAAATAGTTTATATAATGTTAGAAACAAATTATGAAAGAATTTTAAAGAATTTATAGCTCATTATCATCCAATACTGAGAAGTTACTACATATTTTCCTACAAAATATGATACAATAAAATCACAAATTTTGCTTACTGTTTCTCCATTCTTATAAAAATATTTCAAACATAAAAAACAAACTATCATGTAGCTCTAGATACCAGTTAAATTTAATCTTATTGTCTCAAACATTTCAAGTTAATATTATTTTCATTACATGTATATCTTCTAATAACACTCGGTAATATTTTGTACATGAATCCTTTTTAACACGATTCAGACTTAAAATTAATTAAGAAATAAATTTCATTTTCTCTTCAAACATAATTTGTCTATTTGACACAATCGATCAAAATTCTAAAATTTTTCATAGAACTCATTATATTTCCACAACAGCTTCAGATAGCCTCAAAATATGTTAGTTAAATGTCACTTTTAAAATGACAATATAAATATAATTCCAATATATACAGAAATGTTATAGTTTCAATATGAAAATCTAAATTTTAAATATTGCGTTAAAAGTGATCATAAAGACCTTTTTTGAAGTGAACAAAAATTTAAATAAAATTTGTAAGTACATAAACTTATTATATTTGCCAGATGTCAATGAAAATTCAGTAACTGATATGTATAAAGACCTCACAATTTACATTAAATTTCATTACTAGCCAAATACTTGGCACTTTTGTATAAACTTTATTAGATAAAATGAACAGCATGTAAAAATTCTAAAATTCTAGCATTAATTTTCACATGGTATACTGTATTAGTTTTTCTACTTATTGGATTTAACATGTATACCTAAGCAATACAATTTTATGTAACAAAATGTAAAAAGAGCTTTTTTTATTCTTCCATCAGTAATTAATCAATTAAGTATCTAGACATCAAACTATGTTATATACACACATTTCACATATTACAGACAGTTAACATAAATAAAATGTTACCATATTTGATTAGAATCAATGATATAAATGAATATTACCCAGTGAAATATTATCTGTATGTGCTATAGCAAGGCTATCGACGAACTGTACAAGAAGTTGAATTGTATACTTTTTTACTAAAGCTTCATTTTCTCTGAAATTAAAGATTTGTTACAACAAAGAAAACAAAAAAAATGTTTATTTAAAATTATTCTATCTGAAACTACCATAGATATTTTTAATTTACCTGAAAATTCTATAAATATTGTTAAAAGTCAAAGCAGCACCTATTCTTTTAAAAGCATTTGGATGCAGAGAGAAACTATGCAGTTTATTCAAGAGATTTTCTGGTTGTCTCTGTTTACCCTAAAAATAAAGAATATTTAAAAACTCCATTATTGTTTATTTTTAACTAAGTATAGTTCTCTTTACTAGAAAAGTTATGATAAACAAATTTACAATTCTGATGCACAGTTTGGTAATTGTTTACAAGCATTTATTTAGTTTAATTTTTAATGTCTTTATTTAACTAAGTTTGTCATACTCAAGCAAAACTTATGATTTTATATTTTCTTTAAAAATAATATCCACATTCAAATATTTATTTTCCCTCACTTTGGTTTAGGTTTAGCTTAAAGGGTGTTTTATTTTATTTTATTTAATATATATATTTAGAATTTCTTTTATATTCATTTTTTTAATCAAAAATACTTACAAATACAATCAATTAAGAGCAAAAAATACTCGATATTTAGTCACTAATCTTATTTTAATATTTTTTCTAATTAACAATCAAATATGGGTAAGAAATCATTATAAAAAAATCTGTAATATATGTGCTCTAAAATGCTTCCGGTAATTCCTTTATTACTGTGGTTAAGATCTTTACAGAAAATAAAGTGAAATTAATGTAATAATCTTTGCAGTAAATCAAGCAAAAAAATATATTCTAATAGTTATTGAATTGATGGTTCTAAAATTATATGAATGATTTTGTTGTATTATACGGCAAAATTGGAAATCAATCCATTAACATCAGGACAAAGAACAATACTGTATCTAAATCAAAAACTAAACATGAACCAAACATGACAACCAAAAGCTAAAAACACATGCAAAAAGTACATAATTAAACCCATAAGAATCAAAATTCTAAAACTCTAGAGGGAAAGCAATCTCGCGATTAGGACATGAATCTCCTAGCTATTAAATATAACAGGTAAACAACACCTGTATGATGTATCTTTGTATCAAGATCCAGGCAGACAAACGTGCTGTTTATTCATAGTGTCTGTTTTACAAATAAAGTGTATGTTGTTTGTTAGTATGACTATCTTGCTGGTGTTGTTTGGTTCAGAAGTCATACCCTATTTTTAATCTGAACTGAACCGAGCCTCTTCACATGGTCTAAAACTAAACTCATTCCAATAATCCTTAATGGTCTTCCAGAGGCTATCCTTCAATCATTTGAATGGTTTTAAATTTTTTTTAAAACACACACACATACAAAAGTTATTGCAATATTTGTGCATCATCAGCTTTATTTACGTCTACTTTTCATAGTGCTGAGATCCAACATATAATATTCTAAAAAAGCCACAAACTTTGAAAACTATGTTGGTCCTGATCTTAAATAGTATGCTGATCATTATGAACTTATTAAAAGTACATCCCTTAAAATATGACCAATTGAATTCATTCTACACCATGAATAAGAATTTAACTTCTTAATGGTATTATTTTACCATTTTCTTAAAAATGATTATCTTATGTTTCATCATCGCAAATCCAGAACATAAAAAGAGTTTCTCCAAAAAGAATATGAAAATATTTTTAAAAAAGAAGTTTTTTATGAAAAGAATATGAAAGAGCAAGAGATTGCTTCTTTTCTTACATAAGAATATTAATTACTTAACATAGATAAAACTATAAATGCATTGATTTAGAATATTGCATATGTTATTTCATTTTTACATATTCTGAAAATTTTGTACGGAAAATAATGTTATTATGAATCAATATAGCATTTTTTGTTTCATATAGCAACAAGTTTGATTTAGGTTGATGAGTAACCAATAAACTGAGGTTATGCTATGTGATATACAACTGTTCCCTAAAAAAATGAAACACTCATATAACTTTCATAATTTTCCTCCTAGCTGGACAAGTTTGGGAATGAATATTTGTTTAACAAAGTGTCACATTATAAAGCAACACGAGAGTTATTGGCAACAGACCTAATAAGTTTGTACTTCAATCAAGTAACGAGAACGACACCAGAGCACTTCCCTCTCTGAACTACCACTAAGGATCTAGCTCATGACCACTAGGCTACCATGGTCAGAGGTAGTTGGACAAAATGGATAACTTAAAAGCTAAAAAAAATATAAATTTTAAAAGAGTGAGTGAATATTAACGTCACACTGTTCAGCTACACAAGGACTTTTGGCGGACAAGTAATTTTGAACCATGATCAAGTGATGTGTACAACACTTGAGCTAGCACATAAAATATGGCATATAAATTTTGATGTTAATACATTAAATATAACTGATTAATCTAGTTAATTAACTTCTTTAAAAGAGTTTTTCCATTATGGAATCTTCTCTCCTTTTTATGCAAAATCAGGCAGAAAATATTTTAAATAATGTATTTAAATGTTTATTTGAATCTAATCTTTAGATGCAGAGTTATTCTGAAAAAACCATTAAGAAGCCTTATACATGAGATTGTTTCAAATAGAAACTTGGAATATCTTTCTTGATTTAAACTATGTGTGATATGTATGATAATTAAGATTTATAAGCTTGTAAGATTTAATATTTCTTGAATTTCATTTTTTCATATGTTAAAAGTTCCAGAACAATACTCTTGCATATTCAAAATTCTTCCAAACCCTGAGTAAGATTTAAATAAGTAACATAAAAAAATATAAAGGAACAAAAAATACATAATCTATGAGAAATACAAATAAAAACACAAGAAACAAAAAAAAGAAAAAAATTTTAAAAAACAAAATACTTGTAAAATAATTCTAAAGATAAGCTTATACTCACAGATGATTGCTTTATTGACCAAAGAAAAAATTCTCTCAAACACATAGCACTAAAATCTCTTAAAGCAGCATTTTGATTGTCAGTAACCCCATCCTAGAGTCAAAAATGAATATATAGTATAGTAGAACATATATTCCAATCTCTAAATAGAAATGATGTGTGTGTGATAATTAATGCTTGATTGACTGTTGCATTATCCTGCAAATAAAATTTTTGCAAAGCCCCTGGAGTGATGATTGCTGATGATTTGGGTGTTCGAAACCTATTCTCTATTTGTCTACGTTTAGAATATTTATGACTGAAATCTTTCTCAGATTTCAAAATACTTACCACAATAAAAGAATCATTCTGTTTTGCTATTTTGCATTTTATTTTAGCATATATTAGTGTAAATGTTGTTTGCAGCAAGTCAATTGATACGTACAATAAATTCCATTACTGATCATGCAAGTTTATCTCCCAGTCCATTCTAAAACATTTTTAATGTCCCAGCATCCAAAAAGAAAATCATTTGATTATTGTCCTGGGATTCTTTAAAAACCCTGCTAACTAATGTATGAATTATCTTTTGTGACTGAATAGTGTAATTTTTAAGCACAAAACAAACTTAACAGTCAAACTTAACAGATTCTTGTGTGACTATCAAGTCTAATATTTTCTCTTTCAATAAAATCAAGTAATAATTTTAAAACATTCCATGTGTTGCATACACACATGTGATTAAAAATAATTAAAATCAAATAAATACGAAAAATTTATAGAAGTTTATTTAAAATGTTCTTCATTAAATATCTTTAAAATGTACACACAGAAAAACAATTGTAAACAGCCAATTTATTTGAGATCAAATATTATTACAAATTTAAAAATTAGTTCAACATATAACAAATTTTTAAAAATGCAACCATAAAAGATAAAAAAAAATTATCTTGACAATTGTTTTAAAATACTCAGATCAAATCAATTTATATTCCGTGTTTTTATTTTATATAAATTTAAGAAAATACATATTTAAAACTTTTACTTCCATAATCATCTGTACAAAACATATTTGAATATATTAACTGCATATGAGCAATTTAATTGCAAATATAAGATGCATTCTTACCCATAAACAGAGTAAAATTACTGAAGTTTCAGGACATTTGGAAACTCTACTACAAGTAAACCAATGAATTATTTGTAAAACTAAAGGCCTAAAAAGTTGCTTGGTGACCTATAAAAATAATTTACCAAGCATGAATTTAAAATATAATGAAAAATAAATTTGAGAATAGTTTTAATGATATATAAAAAAAATTACAAAACAAAATTTTTTTAATTTTGTATACATTTATACACACTCATCCTTAAAGTAAAAATCCAATTATAATAAATAATTCTTAATATTAATAACTTTGTATAAAATAATTTTGGGCACATATGTTCAACTTTTTCAACAGAAAACTTAAGTATGATATTCATAAAGCTTTTTTACCAATTGATTGCTAAATGAATATGCAATAGTTTCCTTTAGAAAATACTTTTTCTTTAATGTTAATTTTTGTTATAAAAGCTCAAAATTTCATTAAAGAGCACTTTAAATAACAAAGGTATCAACATATATAAAATTGTACAACAATACTATCTATAAAACATATCTTTTGGAAAAATAAAGGAATAATAATATATCTTATAAAGGATAAAAATTCCTACCTGACAATATCTCAAAAACTTCACAAAAGTTTGTGAAAAAGATTATAAATATATATATAGAAGAAATATCTAATAAAATTTAAAAAATTGATTTTAAAAAAGATAATGTACTTGTTCTACATCACATGCCAATTCCAACAAACCAGGAAATAATTTCTTATATAATGCTTCCATGGAGTACTGAAATGATACGAATAAAAATATGCATTTATAATTTATCACAATCACAAAAGTATTTATCAACTTAAAGAAAACAAAACACAAATTTTATACTAAAATAAATAATTAAGCTAAAAAAAAGTTTTAAAAATATAACAAATACTCTGCAAAAAAACAAAATTAAGTTTCATCAAACAATCATAAAATTAGGAATTTGATAAAACAGCATATAGCATGTTACAATTTCCAAGTATATATTATTTTAAAAAGATCATTTTAATCCAATGCTTATCCCAAACTCAAATATCTTACATAATAATTATTTTGGAGGAAAAAAAATTAAAAATTGGAATTTATTTTATCCATAAACACCTTTTTTTGGAAATCATCAGGAAGAATACTTCCCTGGCCAATCATAAAAAGTACTAATGAGTGTAAAGCTTCACATGCTGCAACTTTAGCTTGACGTACACTTGATTTTGTAGCAATTTCCAATATATTTGGAAGAAAATCATCTGCAAAAAATAAGCTAATATATTTCTAATTAACTTTCCCTCTTTTGCTCAAATAAACTAAATAATTATTGTGACAGAATACAAGAAAAATAAATTTAAATTTTAACATGAATTTCATTGGAAATGTGTATATTTAACACATTAACAGAAAACTTCAGAGAACTTTCAAAATAAATACAAAGCTACGATAAAAGTTAATACATACAAATAAATGTATTACAATGTCAATAAAAAATGTACTACCTGGCAGAGTAATAAGTTAAAAAAACACAAATATATAAAATGTTTATGTATAATCTTCTTTCTTTTCAGATATGAATAAATATATAATTTTCCTTTATAGCATATAGTAAAAATAAATAAATTTTTAACAAGTAAAAATTTTCTTTTACATATGACATAAAACACAGCAGAAAAGGATAAAGCACACTGTGACATCTTCGATGGGAGTGAACCCCCATCTTCCAAGTCACAATAGGTTTTATGGTTTTACCAGCTGGTCAAGGACAAGTGCCTCACCCATCGATTGTCCCTGAATGTTTTACGATCAACCAGCTGTGGAATGACCGGTGCACGTGGCCATGGGGCCATTGTTTATTGTCTGAACTCCGGGAGTGGAGTTAGCAGGCGGGTCGGCATAATAGACTTAAGAGTTTGGCGCCCCATTGACAATAGGCGAAGCCTATCTTAAAAATAACCATGTTGTCTTTTTCTAGTGTTGTATGAAAGGGAATACTAGAAACAGGTGGCGTGATGGGCCAGTGTGTCCAGCTGCGGACAAGGAACTATGGCGCCTTGGACCAGACAGCTCGGGTGTGTTTTGGCGTGTTATGCGCCAATAGGACGAGGGAGGTCAAGAGAGACTTTGCTGACCGGCAAATAAGAAGGAGCGAGGGGCGTGTGGTGAACACACCCCTGTTGTTTAAAAAGGGTTGTTTTTGAGGAAAAGAAAAGGAGGAGACCGGAAAAAAACCTAGAGAGAGGGAGTAAGAGAGAAGAGACCCGAGAGAGAGAGAAAGAGAAAAAGACCGGAAAAAAACCTGGAGAGAGAGTAAGAGAGAAGAGACCCGGTGAGAGAGAGAAAGAGAAAAAGACCGGAGAAAAGAAAAAAATCCCCGAGAGAGTGAAAAAGACGATGAACGCCGGTGGCGTTGAGCATGAGTATATGAACTGACCACACCGGCTTGGCATTTAATCTGGATTTATATTACTTCATTTACAAATTGTTAGCAAATAAAGTTTGCTTTTATTTGTATATTAAGCTGTAAAGATTTGTTTATTGATGGATAGCTACTCACGACGTTACAACACTAACACTTTTAAAGCAATTGTTCTATGGTTTTCATGTCTCCCTCTCAATTACTCCAAACTAAGCATAAATTTTTAGAAAATGAAATTTTTAGAAAGTAAAAATGACTTACATATAAAATAACAATGAATACACATGTAGATAGAGTACAAAATATACACTTTAAAAAAGAATTAATATTTCAATCACAACACTTTAAGATTTCCAATTGGATTTTACTCACATAATTTTTGTAACATTTGCTTACAATTTTAAAAAATACTCACCAAAATAAATGTCAGGTTTCATATCTTGAAATGGAACAGAATATTTTAAATGACTTCTATACATAGAATCCCAAGCTATTGCTATTTCATCCAGTTTTTCATGTGCATTTTCAAGTAGAGCTTTATTACTTTCTCCAAGTCTACCCAGAAATTTAATAATATGATGCTGAATTTTCAATAGTTCAGGATCTTCATATACCTGAAAATTAATTGTTTGTAAAAGTTCCTTGAAAAAATTAATTTAGAACATTATATGAATATGCCCATATGTAATACTACATGTTTCCCAGTTCCTTTTATAAAATTCACAATTTTTAATGATATAATGTGCATTAATCATAACAGCTATGCAAGAGCAAAACTTACACACAATGACTTTTCAAATACTTTTTAACATTTAAATCAAAGCTGAATAAAAAGAAATAATGAAATTTTTAAAAATTGTTTTCTGGGTGTTTTAACTTAATAAATGTATTTTTAAAAAATTCTTTTCTGAGTGTTAATTTTATTGATCCAAGTAATTTAAAAAATTTATTCCTGTTTGATTAAACTAACACACAATACAAATTATTATTTTTTTAAATATGTAAAAAAAGGAATTTTACACTAGAAAAAAACATAAATGACTAAAAACTGTTATTTCTGGCAACAATTTAAAATTACATTTTAATATCAAAATAAAACATTGCTGGTGAAAATTAAAATAATTATTTTACATGGTCAGTAATATTCATTTAAAAATAAATTGTATTAAGAGATTTTTAAAAAAAAGCTTACAACATCTAAAGCCCCTCGGTTAAATTTCTTCACAGATTTAGAAGACATTTTGTGAACTTTCTTAACATTAATTTTCTTTTTATTTGAAAATGAGTTTAAAGCATCATCTGAAAAAGAAAAGAAACACCATGAGAATTATGCCATTAAAACAAAAGAAATCATAAAAATAAGTATAAAATTGCTAAGCACTTTTTTTTTTAATTTTATACAAACACTTATTAAAAATATTTCAGAAGAACATGTTTTGGAAAACAAATCAAAAGAATTGATCAATTTTTTTTATTTGTGAATCAAAAAAAAAATTCCATCTATGAACATCATATGATACACATATACACACACTAGTTACTAATTAGGGTTTCTTTCTTGGAATCCCTGGTTCCTGGGAAATCATAAGATTTCTGTACTTTTTCTATTCCCGGGAATTATACATCGTTCCCGGGATTTCCCGGGAATCGCACGGGGCTTCAATTATCTATGAGGTAGTTATGTTTGACTTGACTGCAGATTTCAACCTCAGACATTGTTAGTTGATCCTACTGTGGCAATTTGCAATCATTCACCCTGAACTTCCTGAACGAAGGAATGTTCGTGGGGTAAGAATGTAAAATGAGAAAGAAATATTAACACTTTCATTAGATTGGTGAGAATTTTTCCAGCTAGCCGTGGGTAGGAGTATCTGTCCAAATCAATTTCTATCTCTGTATAGAGCTTCGTTAACAAGAAGTATTTGGTTTATTAAAGTAATCACATTTCGTAGCAAATTAGCACTGTCTGGTCGAAGTTCCAAGATCTTGATTTATGTGGATAACGTAAGTACTAATACTTAAAACTATTATTCGTTTAATCTTTTTTCAAAAAGTTTTTTCGGATACTTGTCTTTATTATGAGCAAATTGAATGAGCAATTTGAAGAAGGGAATGAGCCCACAAACTGTTTGGGGGGAATATTTTTATAAACAATCTTGCGATATTTCTTATTTTTCTAAACCTAAATTTCGTGTGAGATTCTTAATATTTGTTTATATTTATGTAACTACAATATAACAATTACATAAACAAGAAATCGGTTGTACAAATAAAATAGCTTAAATACAATAATTAATATTTTTAACGCACATAATCAGCATTTCAGCAGCAAATGAGTTTTCATGTATTTATTAATATTTATTTTTTAGTAACAACCTTAATAATTAATAATTGATTCACCTTAGACTGATTAATTTTCAAACGCATATGAGTCAGTAAAGGAAGATTAATTTTAGTAATTACTTTTCAAATGTGAATTTTTTTTTCCCAAGATTTTTAATTTATAAAATCTTGAATTGTAACATTGTTTCCATGCCAGCACAATTTTTTTTAGTGCAAAAAAAAATACAACTTTTAATTTTGGGAAAGATTTTTTCCTCTGTGTATATGATAAAGTTGAAAATAAAAAATCGAAACAATAACAGCATCTGCAAAATAAAGATAGTGTGACATTTATTTATTATAAACTAAGCAAATTCTTTTGTATTTGAATTTTTAATAAATTCTTTCTTCAGAATAATTATTTATTCCTTCGAAGTACTTTTTTCTGTAGATTTAGTTACAAACTGCCTTTTTCAATTATTTATCAAAACATCTAGGGAATTTCATTGAGTAAAAAGGCAGATTTTAAAATTTATGTTTGCCTCACAAAATGACACTAATTTTGCGGGGAGCATGGATGAAAATATATTTGATACATTATTTACTTTTCTAAACCTTTATCAGGTTTATTGATAGTTATATTACATACACATTTTTAATACAAATTTAAACGTTTAAAAATCTGAAAATTAATCAGTCAAGGCTGAATTGAAAACTGAGGGAAAGAAACAGTCTTTCCAAAATAAAAACTGGAACCGATGATATATATATACTTAACTTTTGACATATATTTATACTCCTATAATTGATTTGCTTCTTTAGATTTATAGTATTTTAGTATATATATATATATATATACACACATACAGTCGAACCTCTATCTAAAACCAGAAGTGTGGAAATTATGTGGAAAATTTGTTAAATAGCGATTCCTCTTTCAATATTTTTCTGTTCTAGGTTCCAAGAAAAAATTTGCAATATAGAAAGATTTGTAAAATGGTGGCTTGACTGCATATATATAAATATATATATATTTAATAGAACCGAAACAAAAAATATTGTTTCAAATTTTGTTTTGAACATAAAAATTATATTGTATTAATTAATTGTTCTGTTGATGTAACACACCCAAATATTTCAGATCTACTTATTTTTCTTACAATTTATATATTTCTTTAAGATATAAAACTTAAACATAACCATTTGAAATATGTCTGCCTCAATTACGAAGTCCATTGTTTGGCAGTATTTCATAAAAAATAAAAATGAAGAAAGTACAAAATCATTGAAATGTAGCAATATTTTGAAGTGTAGAGGTTGGTTTACAAGTGGTTTGCTTCGGCATTTACAAATTCAGCATAATATATCAAAAGCAACGCAATCCGTTTTGTCAGGATCATAAAATACTGAAATTACTAAGAGAAAAATTGATAGTGCTAATGATATCAGAATTACTTCTGAACAAAAGAAACCCTTATAATCATATTTTCTTAAAGAAAAAAAAGAAACACTAGAGAAAATTGTAAGTAAACTTGTTTGTGTAGATGGATTCACGGTAACTGTAATAACAAAAAGTAACTTCATTAGGAAGTCCTTACATGATAAAGGTTATTCCTTTCCTCTAAACCCTAGTGATGTTATGAAGCTTGTATATAAACAATATAATGTGATTAAAGCTCGGGTTACTAATGAAATTTCATCAAAGTTAAACACAGGACTTCGTTGTAGCTTGACGCTCAATGAGTTTACATCGCTTAAAAATAGACGATATTTGAACATAAACGTTCACTTCAATGAGGGTGAAATCTTTAATTTAGGAATGCTAAGAATTAGAGGATCCTTTTCAGCAGAAAATTGTGTTAAAGCAGTTGAGACTAAACTATAGGAATTCGGAATCATAACAGAAAAGCACATAGTTGCGTGTGTTACTGATGGTGCTAGTATGATGGTTAAGTTCGGAAAAATAATGAGTTGTGAGTATTACCTGTGCTATGCACATGCCATACACCTAGCCGTGTGCAATGTGCTTTGTAATAAACAAATAGATTTGGTAGAAAACACTGTTGAAGTAGAAGATAAATCGCATGAAGAAGAAGACAATGATGAAAGTGAAGAGCTAGTTGAAGATTTAGACAAAGCATTAGATTTAGAATTTGAAAGCGGTGTAGGAACAGATGCTTTGTTTCATTTCATTTATGCAGAAAAAAATTCCATAATTAACATAAATGAAACTATAAAAAAAGATTAGAAATGTAGTAAAATTATTCAGAAAGTCCCCTATAAAGAATGATATTTTACAAAAATACGTTAAAGAAGAGTTTGAAAAGATGGTTTGTTTGGATACCAAAACACGCTGGAATAGTGTGTTAGCAATGCTTGAGAGATTTTTAGAAATAAAGTCAGCAATTTCAAAAGCCTTAATTGACATTAAAGAAGAACAAATGATGGTCAATGTACAGTTTGAAACTGTGACTACAATTGTAAAAGGCTTAAGCCAGTAAAAATTGGCTTAGAAAAATTATGCAGTCAAAATGCAACTTTGCTAACTGCAGAAGGTGTATTTTCTTTCGTCATTGGAGAATTGAAGGAACAAAATTCAGAATTTGCAAAAAATATGAAATATTCTCTAATCCAAAGAATTAATGAGAGACGCAACATTAATTTAATAGGATTAATGCAATACCTGAATTTTGGGAGAAAATACGAAGCAGCTGCAGTTACTGGCGATATTTCGCAATTGCCTGGTAAAAATTGTTTGGTTAGACAAGCCCAAATGATAGGGACAAGGCATTTCTGCGAAGAAGAGGAATCAATATCCAACTCTTCACACTCAGAAGAGAGCATGGTGATTTTAAAAGAAAAACCTATGACATTAGACGAAAAATTAGAGAAAGCAATTTACTCTAAAACAAAAGTTTTATATTGTTCAACCAAAAAAGTACCAGTTTCAACAAAATCATGAAACAAGAGATGCAGTTGTTCGACTCGACCGAAAATCCATCTCCAAACATTATAAAACTTTGTGATGCTTTAAAAACAATTCCTCCAACATCAGTTGAAGCGGAGAGAGCATTTTCTGCTGCTGGATTGTTCGTTACAAAGCTTAGAACTAGGTTGAGTGATAAAAGTATTAATTGCTTATGCTTTATGAAATCTTATTTTAAAAATGAATACTTAATTTATTGTATATTTTTTGTATTTTTTAGCTCATTATATAAATAAATATTACTTTTGGAGTTTATATGTATCCTTATTTTATATAATTATTATTGATTTTACTTAAAAATAACTTGTTTTTAATTTGTTTTGAAATTTTGATGTATTCCCGGGAATCCCGGGAACGACAATTGCATTCTCGGGATTTCCCAGACATTCCTGGGAATGGAAAAACCCGGGAAATCAGAAACCCTACTACTAATACGCTACACTAGTTTAAACAACTACTAAAACTGGTTTTTAACCTGCAAAACAGTCCTCAGCCTGCTATGTTTATAGCTACTAAAGTATCAATCTTGAAATTTTGATATCTCTCCTGGGCTTGGAAAAAAACAACAGTATATATATTACTGATTATTGCTTAACAATATAATATTTTTGGACTTAATTGAAAACAAGATCTATAGTAGCTTTGATAGTTTAATAGTTATCACAGCTATGAAATATGGATAAAAAGTGAAAGCACGATAGAAATATCTCAAACTGTTCCTTGTGGATCTTGGAATTATTTTTAAAAGTATGCAAAATATTTAAATTTTATACTATAGATATACAATTTAAATTTTTAGCCTAAAAAATCAGATATAGATCACTGTCTGTGTAATAAGATGAAATATATATATATATATAGTACAGATTTCTTTCTTTCCTTAGTTTACCTTAAATTATTTCTGATAATTTATTATTTTTCTCATTATACTGTTGTGTAGCATGATAGCTGCTCAACTAAATTGCAGATTGCTTTTGATGGTTTAGGTAAAACTGAACTGTGTATCATTTAACTGGATTCTGAGTGTTAGTCCAACAATTCAAAGGGATAGTTTTTCAACAGAGTTAATTTAAGGCATTCATCTATAAAAAAAATTACAATTATAAAAATATTTCCATAATTTTCAATAAAATAAAATATCACCTTGAATAGTAGATGCCAACAAATAATAATTCAAATGTGGAAGTAATCGGGAAAAATGAGATTTTATGATGTTCAACGGAATAGCCTCAGACCATTTCTCCAAAGCAGAAATTGCAGCACTAGCCAGAGGTAAGTAACTTATTCCAAGTTTTAAGGCATGCTAAACCAATTATAATGAAAAAAATAGATACAAACTAAGGAACAAAAAAAATATTGATATTCTGATTTAAATATGATTCAAGAAACATGCAATACTTTTCGAAAATATATATATATGTTTCAAAAACGTTATTAAATCATTCAAATATTGGTTGTATGATTCAACAAATGAGGTGATAATATGGTGTACAAAATTGTCATCAATTTCTTTCAATTATATACAATAAATGTAATGTTTAAAATATTACAATTAATACGTAACATCATTGTTAAATTCAATGCCCTGAATAATACTCTTTTAACAGTTTCTTTTATTAATTTAACAAAACTTTATTTGATATATAATACATGATAGCCTGGCCTTTTGAAAAGGTTCTTCAATTTATATGTGTTAAATAATGCACTGCCCACATGGATTAAGATATAGACATAATAAACAGAAAAGATATCCTTAAAATCTGGATTTTCTCTTTATGAATAGTTTTATCATTAAAGAGGATTGAAACAACTTTTCATTGGGTAAATAACATTTGTTATTGTATTACCATTGAAAGCTGTGACACATCTTCCATTTTCTTATTCAAATCATTATAAAATAATAATTAACATTTCTGTGTGTATGTGTCAAAATATATGTAATAAATTATTAACTTATAAAAGCAAAGTAAAAGAAAAGATAAAAATTGTGAGTTTCATTTTATTAAAAAATAAAAATACTCAATTTCAACAACTACTGTATTAATTAATGTTTAACTAGTATGATCAGTTAAATGCACATATTTGCAATATTTTATTAATTTTAAAAAATCTTACACATTAATTATATTGCACTTTAGTTTAAGGTTATTTGTAATCTTACTCTGGTTCCAAAAAGATTAGACTATTATAAACAAAAATTTTCTTTATGTGCCTATCACACTGGTATTCTAACCGGAAGTTATCAGAAAGGTCAAAAAGGATATAATTAGGCATATGAAACATAACAGTAAGCAAAAATGATTTAAATTGCATTATTAATCAATGAAGAACAAAAAAATATGAATACCTCAAGAGCTGGGATTAAGATATTGATATCATGTAAAACAATCTCAATGGGTAAAGATAAAAGAACTTGCAAACATGAAGCTAATAATTCATCTTTGAATTGTTCTTGTCTAACAGCAACTTCTGCAACAAACTTGGAAAATAGCTGATAACTTCTCAGCTTATCTTCAGGAATATTTTTTAATTCAACACTCAAATCTTCCATGTTGTATTTAATCTCCTATGAAAATAGCTAACACATATAAATATGACATTCTTTACCATTCAAAAATGCAACTATAGAAGCAAAGTACAAAACTTTAGTGTTTATTTCACTATAATAATTACCTCAGAATGTGTATCGCACTCTGTTGTAGATTATTAAGAAATGAACATTAAATATATCTTATAGCAGCAATTCTTAAACTGTGGTCCGCAGTGCCTTTCTAGATGGTCCATGGAATCTCTCATAACATTAAAATTTTCCTTTTTTATTGGCTCTGAAAGGACTTGTGGAAAAATTGAAAGATGTGCAATCCTAGACTAGATCACTAAATTGCTCTTAATAAAAAAAACTTCACTAGAACATGTATTTTGATCAAAAATATTAAAGACATGTATTCAAAATCTTGGGGGTCTGCAATGTCAGTCTGATACATAAAGGGGTCTGTGGCAGTCAAAAGTTTAAGAACTGCTGCTTATAGTATATTTCACAGAGCACTCTACTAACACTTTCCTCCAAAAATTAACTAGTTTCCTCATTAAAATTAATTCTTACATATTTTAAAATTTAGAAAAAACATCAAAAAGAAAATTTAACTGATATTTATTGAGTACCAAACTATAGGAGAAAACTTAAAATGCTGATAAAAATTGAAAGAGGAATACCTCAATTATTTAACTATACTTTGAATCCAAAGGAATGAAAAAAAATTTTTTAATTACTTCAAATAAATATGTATTTTTAGATTCATTTTTTAACTATTTAATAGTTTCCATGTATATATTATACAGCCCATTTTTTTAATGCAAAAGAATCAAAGATTCACAATTCTAAACCGGGTCATCTCTAAATGTATTCTAAGTAAATCCTTTCAGTACAATTCCTGATAGCAGTATCTTATCAATTATCTTTCTAGGAATCTTATCTTTCAACCTGTTTAGAGATAGGGGAAAATAAATTTCAAAAAAGGATGCCTATATCTTTGCTATGAATAATATAATGCAGTCATTTTTAGGTGGAAAGCTTCGAAATATTATTCACTATTTAAAAAAGCTACATCTTATTAATTAGAGTACTAATACTAAATTGAGTAATGACTAAATTGCTATTATACTTTATTAATTATTACTATAACACTTCATTCCAAAATTCTGCAACTTCAACAAGCTTCAGAAGGTATTAGTAGTATATCAAGGGAAAAAATTAATATGATTAAAAATCATGCCATTAATATAGATCAGCGATACTCAACCCACACGGGCTGCATGCAGCCCACTGAGCTTTTTTAAGTGGCCCCGTTATGGCCCACTACTTCTGAGAAATTTACTTATTTAAGAACATTGTATTAAAAATTTGTTGCAAAATTCTTTGTCGAGAAATCAAGTAAATCAGCTTTGCTTTTTGCTGTCGGTGTCGTACGGGTACCAATTGGTATTCTTTATCTATTTGAAATGTACTGTCAGTGATAACAGAGAACAGTGGAATAGCAAAAATTTTATGGGTGGAGCTAAATTTTAACTATCTTTCATATCTTGCAAGCGAAAAATATTCGAAAAAATAAATCACTTCAAGACGATTGGGAGGTAAACTATTTTGTAGTGAAAAACAAACATGGATCAGTAATTGTTTGATTTGTCACAAAAGTGCTGAATTTTAAAAAAAAAACAATAAACAGGAATCATTCAATGTCACTTTTCCTTGAAAATCTCTTTCAAGAGGTGATAAATAAGCTTTCATGAATAATCTTTGCAACAGCAACAAAGTGTTTTGTCAGTGGTAACAAAGACAACCTATGAAGTTTGTTATATTATTCGTAATTATATGAAACCATTTACTGATGCAAAAATTGTGAAGGAGCATGTCTAAAATGCTTCTAATTTAGTGACAAAAATAAAAAGTAATAATTTAAAAAACCAAAAGAGGAGTTTTAATATTTTGATCTGTTTTCCACATTTTAAACTTGTAATGTTATCCTGGTCTTAAAAAATTTCTTCTGATTATAGCTGAATCAAAATTGAGAACAAATCAATAAAAATGAAAAGACACTTTCCTTTTTACAAAATTTCTTTGATTTTATGTGAACTAAGAAATAAAAATGAAATATTGTGTGTGTGTATTTTCTTAGCAAAAATCCTATTTCAAACATTAGCATTATAAAAACAAAACATTTTATTATTTATTTACTGCATATTCTATGCAAGAAATAAAATTCTATGATGTGTGTGTGTGTCTAGCAACTTAAGATTAATTTAAAATTCTAATCTTACATATATTTTCCATAAATCATAATTATGAATATCATATTTTGAGTTGCTAATCTGATTTCATTTCAGCATTAAAAGGATTAAATCCTATAATTTGAAAGATTCATTCACAGTTCTTTGTTAAAAGAATCATACCTTTTAATTTAACAGATTTATTCAAGATTCCAGGAAAAAGAATATCTTAATAGCTAAAATGTGCCTTATTGAACAATTGAAACATTTCTTTAAAACCACTTCTGTAATTTTTTTAAATAACTAATGTTCTCCTTCACTTGAATACATGATTATATTTTTCTCTTTTTGAATATAGAAAGAGAGAGATTGCTTAGTTCTCTCTCTTAATGTCTAAAGTATAAAAATAAATATTGCTTTGTTAATTAACAGCATTTTTGTCTTGCCATGACTACAACAATACAATTCAAAAAATTATCACTATTATATTATATATATATATATATATATATATATAACTAAGTGATAATTAAATAATATTACATATAACTAAGAGAAATATATAAATATTAATATTTTTAGTGTATTTTTTTACAAAATACAAAGTTTACAATGGTACCAAAGCATAGTTTCTAAACATGATGTGTCAGCCTTAGTATGACACTGCTGCCACCCTATTCTAACAATAACTTTTTTTAATTGCATAATGTTTAATTTTTTAAAAAATCTTTTTTTATATAGGAGGTTAATATCACAAAATAATAGATTCAAATAAGTTCATATGAAGGATCAAATTTATGGTCAAACTAATAAAAACAAGTGATTCAAAGCTTTGATACAGTAAATTATAAATAATAAACATAAATAATTATTATTTAAATTTATCCAGTACAACTAAAGTATCGAATTCAAGAAGAATATAATAACTACCTTAAAATATTCAATTTGAGAGCAGATAGATAAGTTCAGAGATATAAGCTTGTAAAACCCACTATGATATGGATGCCTAGTAATAAAACACAAAATTCACAAAAAATCAAATGTATTTAAATATATAGATGCATCAAATAATTCAAATATTTTAGACTTTTAATACAAAGTGTACAAAAATTTTTAAGTTAAAATTTTACAAATTATCTGACATATTAAAAATACTTAAAAGTAATTACCTATGGAGGGCCAAGTTATTTAACTTACTTTGCTGCATAAAAAATCATTTCTTTGCCAAATGTAAATACCCATTTTGAAAACAATTCCATGCAATTCTCTCTCAATAAATCCCTATAATGATACACAATGTTAATTAATTGAATTATTATCACTTTAAGAAAAAAAGAAATACATTTCAATCATGTATAAAATCCATGAGTTTTATTCTTATGAAATACAAAAAGAATATATTTCAAATACTGATACAGTAAAAAAATTTTAAATAAATATATACTCAATTATCATACAAACAGTTATCTAAAGTATGATTTTCACCAAAAACAAGGTTAAATATTTTTAAATAATTAAAAAATTGCAATAACAAAAAATAGAAACATTCAAGAGATATATTATTATAATTTAATAGTTGTAGCTTATAATTTAATAGCTGTATAAAAACTATTCAGATGCAAATGATTTTTACAGTAACTGATGAATAATGCTACTTCAATATATATACATACTTTATAATCAAAAAAATTTTCATAAAACTACATATGTAAGTAAACTAGTATAAAAAGCATCTAATTGGATGTATAATATACTTTCTAGAGATCTTCAACTTAAAATTTTTTAACACAATTAAAGAAATAAGAATTAAATGTTGATTAATTGTAAGCATTCTACCTTAAAAAATCCACTAAATTGATGAAGATGTAATAATCAATCATATTATTGGGATGAACTCCATGTAGTGGATCTGACGAAATTTCTATTTCATTCTGACCATCATTTGAACTCTTAAAAAAATGAAAAATAAATCATTGTAATTAAAATTAGCTCACGCTAGGGTTAGACAGCTTACAGAACTTTGAAAATTGAATGACATTTTAAGATAAATTATTCTAAATCTTATAGAACATGAAAATTCAATCACAAAAATAATTTCTTCAATCATGAATATACATATAGAAAATAAGATTTTCATAAATTTTCTTCCTCTTTGACATAAATAATAGGCATGCATTAACAAATAAATGAGTAACATTAAATTAAAGAATGTTTTAATATGAAATTATGATTCTTTTAGAGCATAAAAATGTAAATAATATTTCACGCAATTTTTCAATCAAGGACCTGATACATTAAAAGAAAAAAAAATAAGTGAATGATTTTGGAGTTTTATGGTTAAAGAGCCTAATTATGAATAAATTTAAAATAGTAAATAATATCAAATATGATAGAAGGAAATTATTGCTTTCAGATTCTGTTGTTGTTGTTGTTCCTAATGCCACCTGTCTGACGTAGTCAGATCGAGGCCCACGAAATTCATCGTGGCATTGGGCTAGAGGTACGCCTAGTTGGTGTTAAGTAATGCCTGAAGGCAGTTTCAAAAAGCCATTCTTGTTTATCCACATCAAACACAATTATCTTTCCTATGTCACACATGTCTTGTAAAGCAGTAATCTCCCTGAGTTTGTGTCCTTTTTTACCTCCATTTTTAATTTATTTGCTATTGTAGTGTAGAATCTGGGATATTTATCCAAAATTTGCTCCCCCCCCACACCCATTCTCTTTCAAATTCTGCAGAGGAAGGTTGACTACTGGATGAAGGGGATGTAATATTTAGTACAGGAACAGATGGCTGAGTTTCAAATGATTAGGCTGCAAATTTAAAAGATTTAAAGAAAATAGACATACTTCAGTTGATAAAGATTAAGAAACAGATATATGTAAACTATTGAATATGAAGTAGACAGTAGCAAATATGAGAATAGGTAGCTGAGATATAAATTATATGGTAACTACTATAAAAAACCTGGAAGGTAAAATGCTTGTCAGAGTTCATGAGGATGAAGTGGGAACTGCAGGTATTGAGGAAGATGCATTTGGGATTGGAAGGAATGGAGATTGAACTGGTTTCAAATACATACTATGTTTGCTATTTTTAGATATGTCTGTATAGTAGAGAAGACAGTTGAAAATTTAGCAGCCACCTGGATGTAAGTTTAGGATATTTTTGGAATTGAAACTTTTCAGGCTTTTAAATAAGAAATATTTTAATTCTGTTTTAATTTCTAATATATTAGCTTTTCTATTTTCCATTTTAGACAATTTTGTATTGGAAGGATGTGACTGTAAACAATTTATACATTTTAGCTCCATACTGCAATCCATAGAAGAATGCCAAACAGACACACGTCTAGAGCATATTAGTTGCTCACAGCAGCAAGTACTGAATATTCGAACCTCTAACACTTGAAACAAATGAGAGCCACTATCATAGACCCTCATTTACACTTCATGAAACTCCAAATTATTTTTTTCGCTTGTGTGGACCCCTGGAGGTCAATATAGACCACTTTTGGAATCATTGATGTAAAAGAATTAAAACTTAGAATTACATGTTTCTCTGTTTGTCTGGAAATATGATTGCATCTTTTTTTAATTATAATTCTTCTGATCACAGTTACACCTAAATCAGAAAATTCATCGAAAATTTCTGCTTCAGAGGTGCACAACAGGTCAGAATATGAAATGATGCTTTAACAGGAATTTAGAAATTTGTGTACACTTATTTATTATGGAAGAATCTAAAAAGATTTTTTGACCATCAGAAAATATTTGTTTAGTGGGGTAGATGTGGTTTCAATAAGTATATTCCCTATCGCAATATTTTCCCTGACTTCAGTTCACCACCTATACCTTTGAGCAGGCAATTTTAATGGCATTTTTTTATTAGGCAGGAACACAAGCAAAAAACATGTATGAGAGGCAGTTTTATCCAAGTTTAATGTAAGTAACACACACAAGGCCTTTATGCAATCATAAAATTTTTGGATCCATAAGAAAATAAATGGTATTCACCCTGGCATACCTCCATCCTACCATGAAATCCAACAAGGGAGGTAGAGTGTTAGCCAGGCTTAACGCTTACCAGGAGATGGGTGAGGATTTGATGGAGGAGACACTCTTTATCTGTGTAGTGCTAGCCCTACAATATCTCTTAGAGAATTCTGAAGAGTCCCCATGTAGGCTGTTCACCAGTCGATTCACAAAATCAGCTCACCCCTATCACCCATCTGTCTACAGTAAAGCATCAAAGATACCAAAGAGAATGTATACAGGTATTTCCAAGGACACCATTTTCATCTTCATGAGATTTTGCACATGGCAAACCAATGGTGTTAAAAAAAACAAAATATACCAATTAAATAGCAAAAAAGAGAAAAAGCAAATTAATGCATAACAAAATGGAAACCAAGATAAGATTACATTAAAAGATTTGTTATTCGATGGGTTAATAATAAATTAATTAACTAGTACATCAAAAACAAAATTAACGTATCTATATTCTGGATGAGAAAAAGAAAAAGGATTTGGAAGACAAGCGTCAAATATACAGAGGGATCATTAGGGTATCCCAGAGGAAAAATAATAAATTAGAAAATACAAAGTATTCATTGAATAAAAATTTATTTAAAAATATATATATCACCTCTGCTTTCTGTTGGTTCAAATTCAAGTCTAATTTTGATATAAGAGAAAGACTGGAATGAATGAGTTCATCATAAATAGTTTCCATTAAGCTTTGCCTATGTTCTAAGGGAATTCCTAATGAATTTAACTCCTGAAAAAGAAAATACCAAATTTGAATTATAAAAATATTCCAATAAGAAAAGAAAATTACTTAATTTGTAAGTAGTTTTTTTAAGCAAATATTAATTTAACTGACATGCATAGAGAACACCATTTTAATTTTATTCATACATGTGAATTTTTTCAAATTTTTATAATTAGTCTAATATATACATAATCTTCCTAAAATAACAATATTATTTATGTATGGATGTCATATTCAACTAACATATTTATAGAACTTTTTTTCTTTTTTTTTAATTAAATATATCAATTTCTATTGAAACTTAAGTAAAAAAAACTCAACTAAGATAGACTTATCATCAAGAAACTATTATACACACCATCCCACCTATTATTTACAGCCATCCACAATAATGCCACAAAAAAAATATAAAAATAGTAAACGATAATTACATAAATAAGACAATACATATAACAGAATACATAACATATTTTTTGCACTACATATAACAATCATACATACACTAAACTATTTTCTACACATTTTTTTATACATAATTCAAGAAAAGGACACAAACTTTTTATTTATTTTTTTAAATAGCTGATTTACTCTAATACGATTTAGAATTACTTGTTTCATGAATGGATGAAATTTGTCAAGTTTAATTTTTGCAGGCTAAAATTTTATGAAAATTTAAAAAATCATTTTCTAAACACTGGCTGAATGCAAAATGCACCCTAAAATTTGAATGAGATCTGATGATTTGTTTGACTGTGTACTAAAGGATTATATTAGTAACTTGCAAAAAAAAAAAAACAGCAAAATAAATTAATAACATATTTTCTAAATAAAATATACTGAAATGTATTTCAAAAAGTTCCTTTCAAAAATTTTAAATAAAACAAAACTCTTCACTGGCATTAAAGATTAGCAAATTTACTAGATTTTTCTAGTGAAAAGAGCCAATTTTGATTCATCCCTTTATTATCAACAAATAGTGATGAATAATTTACCAACATAAGTTTTAGCATTTTAAATTATAATTCAGTTTTTCTTAAATATATTTTTTTTAATATATAAATGTAAACATAAGTTTGAAAACTCATACAGTTATTTTCTATCACTTTTTACAATTTTTTCCAATTAAATATTCTTTTTCTTTTTTTAATTTTATTTTACAAGTAGTTTTTCAGTAATGTGGAAAGTCCCATTTTTTTTTTAACTATACATTTTTTTCATATAAAAAGAGAATTAGCTGTACACAGACAGCATATTTGTATTTCAGGTACAATTTTTATAAATTACTTCAATGAAAGTAATGTTGAAAAACATAAATCTGACACGATTAGTTCAAATTACAACCTTTTAATCTGGATGGAGCTCAATCGTAAATTGAGGAAATCATTACATAAACAACTTCTAACTGTTATTTTGGCAAACTGTTATGTGACAAACCATAACTTTTAAGTACAAAGTTCTAGAATATTAGTTTCAGTCTGATAATAGATTCCAATATTCCGTTAGAAGAGTAGCACACTGTTACTTCTTCAAACTATAGTTCCAATCCAATAATAATTGCTCTATTACTTATGAGATTTTCCCATTACTTCATGACATTAACACATTGCATAATTTCAAAATGTTTCCTGAAAACTATGCAAAAAGTTATTGGGAAACTTTGGATCCATTTAAGATAATAAAATATAAAAATTGTGCTGAATCTATACCGAAAACTGGCTTTCAGAAATTCATTACATGAAATTGCATTGGAAATTTTTCTAAAATCAATTCTACTTGCATCAAAGTAAAATTCAAATTTTAAAAAATCAGCATTTATTACTACTGTAAAACAATCAATATCATGTAAAAAAAAACTCAGAGAGTTGAAAGATTTTTAAAAGCAGCACAAATCAATGCATATTTACAAATTTATAACTTGAAATTTATTATTTTAGACGAATCATTAATGTTTTCATTTTGCTTTAAAATTTATATTTCCTATATTCCCAAAAATTTCTATTGTCACAGTAATAATGAAGAAAAATCTATGTTCCCACTTTTGACTCTGTGTATCAGAAATATTTAATACAGCTCAGCAATAAATTTAAGTTTTTATTTAGTACATATATGTATGTAAAAATCTCCTCGACTTATAACCTATCTAATTTATGACCATGTGTATTTACAACCTGAAAAAATATATTTATTATAAATATAGCTACATGTGTAGGGGCAAAATATTTCCAGTATTGATGCAGCATGTACAATAAACACATATTAAATATTTGTTACACTATGTGCATTAAATTCATACACATAAATTGAATTTTAGATTTTATATACAGTATTCCCATAACCATGAAAATAATGTTGAAAAATAAAAATCTGACTAATAATGCAGACTTGCAACCAATCAAAATGAAATTTGATCTAAAATTAAGGAAACTGTGTATGTGTGAATATATACACCAAAGAATCGTTACATTATGACCACCCCTAACTTGGAGATAAAACCATGGTGCACACCCAGCTGAAGCTCAATAAAAAATACTTCTAAAATCATACATAAAACATCCATGCACTGTCTTTTCGTACGAATAGTATCTAGCAGCATAATGAGAATAGCAGTTGATTTACCAGATTTCAATAAAGGTCAAATCGTTCCAGCACTTTTGATGTTTATCAGCCACAGTGCATTGATTTAAAAGGAGAGTAGAGATTGTTAGACGTTTCTCACCATGAGCAAAGGGTTACAATGGACTGATATCATCAATATCTACTAGAGTAACAGTCTAAGCAGTGGATCTCAACAAACATTACAGCATACAATGCTGCAAAAGGACCTACTCAGCTGACATCGAAATTGTGTCCCATTGCTGACAGAATGAAATGACAACAGTGTCTGCAATGGACCACAGAGCAACAGCTTTGGAGAACAGAAGAATGGGGAAAAAATGCCTTGTCCAACAAATCACATTTACCAATCAATCAGTTTGATGAGCAAGTACAAAAACATTGATTGTGAAAAGAAATCCTGGCACCCAAGTGCACATTTAGTCAGATACAAGGCAATGTCAGCCATAAAAAATTACATTGTGAACAGTGTCTTCATGGGGCACACTAGGACCCATCAATTCCGTAGAACAATCCCTGATATCTGTGCAAAACGTAAACACCATAACAGACCAAAAACACCACTTCAAGGCAACAGTGTTCCTAAAGGGTGATGACATTTACCAACAGGATAATACATGTCACAAGGGCCAAATCGCAAGAAAGTTGCTCAAGAAACATTCAGGTTCATTTCAATTCAAATCTTGGCCACCAAATTCATCAGACATAAATCCAATCAAGTATTTGTCGTTTGTTCTTGAAAACAGAATTCATGCTTCTACATGATACCTTGAAATTCCTGGGAATTGCATAACTAGTTAATGAGTGTTTAGCACCAGATGCTTCAGACTACCTATCTACACCCTGTTGAGTTAATCCTCGTCAGATTTATGGCAGTTCTGAGAGCAAAAGTAGTCCTAAACTTAACTTAACTCAGTGGCGCAACAGCCCATGAGGGCCAAGGCCTACTGTGTCCAATTCAGTATTCATGACCTTGGACCCTGAGGTGCATGAGCAGATGTTCCAGTCAGGTGATCAATCTGATGCAAAACCCCCAGTGTTAAATTCCCAAGCAAGCTTGGTACTCATTTATCTACCCACTGAAGGGATGAAAGGTTGAGTCAACCTTGCCCAGCCTGGGGTTTGAACTTAGGACCTGTGATGTGGAAACATGATGCACTAACCACTCAGCCACTGGGCTTTATAAAGTAGTCCTACTTCATACTAAATAGGTGGTCATAATGTAAGTGTTTCAGAGTATATGTGCGTGCATATGTAATGATTTCATAGTTCTTTAAAATGTCGTAGTCATCGCAAAATAAAAATTCTTGTAGTTAACAAACAAAGGTTTATTTATGAATTTTAAACATTAGGAGAGATAATTGAGTGATATCTTTACTCAAGTACCAAGCAACAAAACAGACCGATTTAACATTTCCTACATTCTCAAAATACGATTTGGATACACCATATACATATTGGCCTGATTTATATTATGTACATACATAAGTAATTTAACAAATATAAAAATAACTTAAATAAATAAATAAAAGTCTTGTATAACACTGTTTCAGTATAGCGCAGTACGAATTAACCATTTTATACGAGGGACACTTGTATATACACATGCTACTGTGGTCATAAAAGGCCCAGATTGCTGTCAGATAAAAAATGACACATTACATTCAAAGTAATTTTCTTTCACATAATAATAATGTTGTGAGAAGGTAAATTATAATGATGCGCAATTCTTAAATTAACTGATCACACAATTCAGGTTATTTTCACGTAACTGTATCATGCAAACAGAGCAAACCCCACTCAAATAATACTCTTTATTAACTATCAGGGCAATTAGTAGAGATTCTTAATACACAACATTATGACAAACAAGTAAAAAAAGCCAACATTACTTAATTTTAAATGACAATCTTTTTTTTTTTAAATCTTTAAAAACTTTTTGCAAAATTTCAAATGTGTTTGTAACAGAACCATTGTAGGGACAAAATTTAATCTTGTTCTTTGCATCAATTACATTCAACAATTTGGAAAGTAATTGCAGTAAAAATTCTCCTCATCACAAAAACTAATTTATTTTCGGATAATAAAACTAATTCCTGACTTTTGTCACATATTTACTTAAATCATGTACAAATTTGATAAATGTTTGCAAATGATATCTGTTTTACAGGCATTTTAAAAAGGAAGTACATCAGATGTTTTTAATCACAATAGTATGTATATGTGTGTTTGAATATATTTGTCTTAAAAGATAAAGTAAATCAATTAGTGCCTTTCTTGAGACAAATATTCTCAATACACATCTGGGATGTAACAACAAAATTCCTATAATGCAAAGCTTGAATTTCAAATTTTATAAAATCAACTTTTTTTATTCACTTTTTTGCCTCTTGTAAATCAAGTTTTGCAATCAATGTATTTATTCAAATTTTATTCAAAAAAAATACACATTGTTCATTGCTCTGTACATGATTCATTTTATATTAATTTATTAAATCAATGGATATTTTTTAAACAAAATACCTTTAACTGAACTACATTTAACATGCTCTTCCAAAAGTACACATAATCCTTGTAAGTTACTATTTTCATTGGTGATCCATATTCTATTTCATTTTGATTTTGTAGCTGACCTGCTAAAGTTTTGTCTTTAAAAGACTCTGCTTCCACAATGACAGGATGAGAACAAGTTTTCACCAATCCTTGATAAACTACAAAAATTAAAACAAATAGAATGCACTAGATATACATACACATAATCTAATATATATTATAAATGCGAAAGTTTGTGAGGATGTTTGGGGGTCTTTCATGCAAAAACTGAATGGATTTTAATGAAACTTTACAGTAATATAGCTTATATATCAGAATAAAACATAGGCTATAATTTATAAAGATATTGTATCAAGTGTCCAAAATAAAATGATATTTGTTAAATAAGTAGGAAAAAATTCTGCCATTTGCAAGCAATTCTGGCGTGCGCTGCAAAAAAGCCCACCATGGCATATATCTATCTTTTGTTTGGAAAAACCCTTTTTATTTTGGCTACGCAAGGTGCTCGCTTCTAATTAATTCCTGTGATCAGCATAATGCCTTTTTCATTTCAGAATAATACTAATTTTTGAAGGAAGAGGTTGTTATAAATCTCCCTTTATTTTAATGTTTTTTTATGATTTTATTATGCACATTTGGTAGTAAGAACTTGATCTTTCTTCAAAATAAATGCTTTTATCAATTCTGGTTCTTAAAGTAAATAAACTTTCTCTTTCACACCGCATCATTTGGACAAATTTTCAAAATTTGTTTGTGATTAGTAGTTAATTATAACGCTACAATTTTAATTGAATAGGCAGATATTGTATTTTTAAGTATAACTACTGTACTGTATTTTTTGGAGTGAGTGAATATTAACATCACACTGTTCAGCTACACGAGGGCTTTTGAGAACGGATCACGCAATTTTGAACCATGGTCAAGTGACGTGGACGACACCTGAGCTAGCACACCCCCTTCTAATAACTACCACACCACACCAACTTAGAAGGAATCCACTCTTCCAAGATATATGGCAGCATGGGTTCTATGATGAGTATTTTAGAGGGGAAGGCGAATAGTTTTGCAGAAGATATTGCGTTTTCAGCGGATTGCAAAGATTATTATTTTTGTCCCGAAAAAATAGTTTGTCAAAATTTAAGTGTCTTATGTTTTTATATGTTAATGAAGACCTTAAAAAATTATTTGACTACTTAGTTTAAGTGAATGGTGTATATAATTAATTTTACAGTGGAATATCTTTAATTTATTAGCTCTAACAGATTAAATTTTCCAAAGTGGAGTATTTTGTTTATGTATATCCCTTAATTTTAAATGTAGTGATCCCCAAAAAAAATATTGTATGAAAAAAACTGCAGTAAATCATAATGCAGTTGGATAAAGTATTAACGTGCATCGCTCCCCTACACAGCGGGTCTTACAAAGCTCTAATAAAGCTCGAGCTATGAAAGTAGCTAGGCATTTGCCAACTTGACTCTATCGTTAACATTTCGCTATGTTTTTCATTGAATCACCATTATATTTTAAGAAAGGGTGTTGCTTGTGAATATTACAATTTAAACATAAAATAAATACAACAGAAAGTAATATTAATGTATTACACTTTCAGATATAAATTATTTACACTATTTTAAGCATTCATTACACAAAACTTTTAACAGTGTGTTACTTTTGCTGAGCAGAGATCTGCTTAGGGAGGTACTTTCAAAAATTGACCCTCAAGAGTGTTACGGGGAGTTATAAATAAAAAAAATCCTTTTTATCAGCTATTAAATCTACAGACTTAAAATTTAACAAAAGGTGGTTTTTGCTCTTTTTTTTTCAGCTGTGTGTGTGTGTGTGTGTGTGTGTGTGTGTGTGTGTGTGTGTGTGTGTGTGTGTGTGTGTGTGTGTGTGTGTGTGTGTGTGTTGTGTGTGTGTGTGTGTGTGTGTGTGTGTGTGTGTGTGTGTGTGTGTGTGTGTGTGTGTGGCGCGTGTGCGTGTTTTTAATTAATGATAAATTTTGTTCATTAAACATTTCACAGTTTTACATATAAAGTGTTAAAAAAGTTACAAATGATAAAAGGCATATAAACAAGGTTGATGTAGATACAAAATTTATAAAAGTATCATTACTGCAACATGATCAGATAAGTAATTAGATGTTATAATGAACACAATATATATACATATATATTCTTAACTAAACTCAGTGACATAACAACCCATAGAGGGCCAAGGCCTGCTGTGCCCATCTCAGTTTTCATGACCTATGACACTGAGATGCATGAGCAGATGTTCCAGTCAGGCGGTCAGTCTAACACAAAACCACCAGTTTTTAGTTCACAAGCAAGTTTTGTACTCATTTATCAATCTACTGAAGGGATGAAAGGCTGAGTCAACCTAGCACAGCCCAGAGTTTGAACCCTGGACCTGTGATGTGGAACGCAATATGCTACCATTCAGCCACATATACATATTTTTAATAATGATGAGAATTTTCAGTCATTACTTTAAGAGATAATAAGGTTAAGCAAATAAAAAAAAAACAATTTTGCAATTCAATCATCAGAGAACTAATAAATTTAATTACTTAAAAAATTTAAAGGTATGACAATTTTAGAAAAAAAAGGTATTAAGACTTTAGGTATAACAGAAAAAAATTTATTAAATATTCATACATAATAAAAGCTTAAAAAGAAAGATTTGAATATGTATTTAAAAAATATTGTATTTTACCAATATTTTGAAACCAATTTGCAAGAAAAATCTATTTAAACTGTATCAATTTCATTAAAAAATATATAATCTTCAAAATTTTAAAAAATAAATATCTAAATACAGAAACTTAATTTTAAAAAAGAACATCATTATTCCAAAGAAATTAACATAATCAAAAGAGAGTGATTCATAATATTAATCTAATATTAAAAAAAACTTTCATCAACAATTCCAATAAAACAGAATTTGTTATACTGTAACTTAATTGAAAATAAAAGACATTAATATAATCTCTCTCTTTCATCTTGGTTTTCAAACTTTCGTAAACTCTTTGCAAAATAAGTTTTTAACATAATTTCAATACCTCATGTATTGTTTGTTTCAAATTATTAGTTGTTTGGTATTACAATAAACATAAAATAAAAAACAATTTGAAAGGGAAAAAATATTCAAGGCACACTTGCCTGCTTCATTGTATTGTCATTTCACTACTTCTACCTAAAACATTAAGCAACTTACCAACTTCAGCTAAAAACTTTAAAAATAATTCTCGCTTTGGTTGAATGGATAACATGATTCGAATCACAACCTTTGGAACAACAAAGCTATATGCAGAAGGAACTTTGGGAAATTTACTAATTTGAAAGACTGTCAGCTTTTCCAAAGAAAAAATAATATTCTCAGATACCTAAAATAAATGAAAGAATTAGTTGATGAAATAAATAATAGTGTTTCAACTACTTCACATAAATCCATTAATTTAATGTATAAAAATGTTTCAGACTTACATATTCAGTAACAGAAACAATTGAAGACAAGGATTCGAGGTAATAAGATAATTCTAGAATTCTATCATCTATATCATCACTGTCACTATAAAAATAATTATACATGAATAACATTTTAATCATTTAACATTTTCAAAAAAATTCTCAGAATAAGCTATAAATACAAACATTTTAAATATAAATCCAAAAACAGTAACATTTCCTAAAATATATTTCAAAGTTTAATAGAAATTCATATAAATAAAGCTTAGGTATGTAGGTAACAAGCTTAAAAATATTTAATTCAACTGCAATTAATGAGTAATTCCAAAAAGAATTAGGTTTGACAATTATATAACAAAATGTTATTTCTTATACAAAAATGAAAAATGTTGGATTTTCTAAAAGTTAAAATATATGATGTCCCCCTCCCCTTTATTAATAATTGAATGTTGATAAAGCAAAATCTGTGAGAAAAAGTTTCCCCCCTTTCCTAACTTCCACACCCCACAAACAGGAGGAACTTTAAATCTCAACAAATTTTACCAGGGAGAGGTTGCATGAGGCTTAGAGTCATTCCAGGGTCATGAAACCTTTAATTCAGGGAAAACTGTTTGTAATCAATGACCTTGTCAGTATCCTCCTATATGACAGTCTTCATGGGAACTAAAATGTATTTGTCACACATCTCCCTCTTTTTTTTGGAGTAGCAAATGATTTTTACAATCTTAAGGTACTTGGGGTTAAGGTCCCCTGCACAGCCAATACTATTTCAAAATATTTTCTATGAACAGGCTACATTTTTCCCCTGTGAATGACTTAATGGTTTGATTGCTGTGTAGTATTACTCATTACGGTTTATAAATGTAAATGAACAGAATATAAACAAAGTAATGGGTATCTGAAATCTGTATTAGATGAAGTTGAAAAAAAGAAATGGATCAAGCAAGAGAAGAACTTGATGAAATAATGGATATTAATCATTATAGCGAAAGTAAATTTGAGAAAAGCAAGGAACATGAAATGTTTGAGTCGAAAGGAAGATTTTCAAATGCTACCTAAAGAACTCCATCAAGAAAGATATAAAGCCACAAGTGTACCACAAAGTACACTGCGCCATGTCAAAAAAGACACAAGCAAGAAAAAGTTCTAAAGTTGCTATTTGTCGATGATCAAAGGCCAAGAAAGAACAATAACCTATACAAATATGACAGTTTTAACTACAAATATCATTCCTGTAAAGTCAGTGAAAAGTGTCTGTGTGATTTGTGTCCTTTATTAAAGTCATACATATTTGAAACATTTTAGTTCAGTTTGATTGGATTTGTTCTTAAATTATCAAAGAAAAATTGAAAAGTCCTTAAAAGTAGGCAAGTTACTTTTTCTTAGTTCAATCATTGACTGGAATAATGATTTTTATTGTGTACAATAAAAATAATTATTAAAAAAAGGATTGGGGTGACTCTGTCACCCAGCACGAACACTAACGTTAGTATCGAGTGTGTGATTGTTCTCAGGTTAACATCATCATCTCAACAGATTACCCACTTCCCAGTTTTGTCTGAACGCCGCTCGGGAACTTGAAATGTCACTTCAACACTTTTTTCTACTCTAATCCTCTGATTTGCCTGTATTTCTTGCTCGTTTAGTGTGCAATGTCTCTAACAAATGAATAAAGTTAGGATTACAAAAAAATGTCTTAACAGGTTTAAGGTTAGATTTTACTGCATTTTTTAGACTGGATAAGGCGGGAATTTTCTTTTTACAAGATCAGTGTACCGCAAACTACAAACACTATTTCTTTTAAATTTGGAGATTAAAATAGAAGAAAAATGAGATTATGAGAGGCTCATAATAGAAAATAATTCTACTATTGAATCAGGTAGTGAGTCAAAAATTTCTGTAAATGATTCTGGAAGTAATGAGAGTTTGTTATCGGACTTCTCTTGTGGTATAGATAGAATGGATCAGCATCTCACAAATTGTCCAATAACAAAAAAAAAAGAGGCAAGAAATAATACAAAAAATTATTCTTCCATCTTTTAGATACATCACTGTAAAATGATTTCGTTTTATATCAGAAACTAGGAGGAAAATAATCCCATTTGAATTTCAGGCTTGATATTACAGATCGCCTAATTGAAAGACATGGGCGGTATGAGAAAAAAGGACGACCAGGAATTTTGCTCAGTCCCTTACGATTGACAAACAGAAACTTTTTAAAAACTATTCCCCCATCGACAAAAATTGAGACCAACAAGGCAATGTTTTGTGAGCTGTTCGAAAAGAAATGATTTTGGGAAACGGGTGAAAAAAGAAACACAATATATTTGTACCTATTGCGATATTGGACAATGCTTGTCACTCTGTTTTAAAATTTACCACACTAAAACAGTTTTTTAAAAGAATAATTAACTGTAAGTACAATATAATCTTTTTAAATCTAATATACATTTTTGTAAAGTGTCCTTTTGAGTTCGCTTATTTCTTTGGAAAAAAGCGAACTTTAAGGGGGAAAAAAGTGTTTTTTCAATGAAAATAAAAATTACCCTAATTCTTTAAATTTAATATTTATAGCATTTCTGACAGCTGATTTGAGTTTGTATAATGTTTATAAAAAATGTGCTTATTTCTTAACATAAAATGACAGAAAAAAGAAACTATTAAGTGGTTAAACTCAACCTTCTACACGGCAGAGTTTTCAACAGCACTAGGCTCGTACTCATGACATGCCAGCCACAAGTTCGTGACCTTAACCAGTAGGTTACCTACTAATTATGAGATTTCAAATGAGAGGGAAAAAATTATTTTTAAAAACATACCTCAAAAATGCATGTCCACATCTTTGGATTATATTTTGAAGCATTAGCTTTACTTCATTTTCACTTAGGCATAGCTTGCAAGGCTGTATGAAAATCAAAAAAAAAGTAAGCAATTACTTAAAATCATACAAGTGACCAAAAAGCTTTCTATATACTTTTTACCAAATTCTGAATCTAGCATCCCCTCAACTAGTTCATTAAGTGTGATATTATGATCAAGTTTTTTTTTTCTTTTCTGACTTTGAAAGTTTTAATATAGTTTTTCAGTTGGAATATTCTTCAAGTTTTGTCTCGCTACATTTTTTTACATTTTATTTCTGTTACTCTAAAAACTATAGCTATTGTGTGTTTATTTTTTTCTTGGTGCACTTTATCAAAGTTTTATGAAAGTGATTTAAATGAATAATGCAAACTAATGTTTCCTTGAGCTACAATTTACTTAGTATGACTTTCTCACGTGAAAAGGTTCTTTACTTCTCTCTTCCAGCATGAAGGAACAATTTATTACAAATATTCATCAGATGAAAAATAAGTAAATCTCCTTTGAAATAAAATTATAGTTAAGAGCGAATGCAATTTTAGTGTTCCAATATATTTTTGTTGAATATAATTTTATAAATATATTATAAATAAATGTCAAGCATCCTCTGATATTATCAATTTCAGTGTGATAGATAACAAGATAAATATTAACATTGAAAAGGTTCAAGATAAACAATAACAGTGATAAAAGTTGAAATCCAATAATAGCAACAATACAATGAGAAACAGCCATGAAAGTCATACTAGAAAAATCAAAACCAGTTATAATTATTGCCTGAAAAAATAGTGTCAACACAAGTCCACACTCAATCAACAATAAAAAGATTACAAACTCCTGGAAAGGTTGTGAAGCTGTCTTAAAAATTGAACAAATCAAAAAATTGTTTTAGTGATGCATTAATTTAAAAAAGCCACAAGTTTTTTTTAATCAATAACTAAATTTATAAACATATTTAATTTAAAAACATTAAACTAAATAGGAAATTATTTCTTACCTTAGCGAAAAGACCGTATGCAATCACAGCGATTTGAAGAGCCTTAGATGAGCTATTGTTTGAAAGAAAAATGTCTCTAAAATTCCTCATAAAATACTAGAAGGAAAAAATTCAATTAATTCCAAGAGAAAATAAAACTTTGTTTTAAAAACTTATTCCAAATAAAATTAAAAGAGAAACTTTAAATGCTTACATTAAAAATTTTGGTGCAATTATCTTTATCTTCTTCATATTTAGAAGAAACCATATCTGCAGTCTAAAAAGAAAATGATCTTACTGTTTAAAACATTATGTGACTAGACACAAAATAATAATGCTTATAAATGATTGTATTAAACAATATTATTGTGAGAAAGTTACATTCAGAAAATGCTACAATACACGTAAGCTATTCCCTTTTTTAATTCTAAATACAATATAAGAAACTAAAAATTAATCGAAGTGCAAAAAAGTCCTTAGATTTCTGTTTATTTCTAACTAAATTGGTCATTCCTAAGATTTGATAACAGAAAAAGTAAATGGTAGAAAGTCATTGATTTATCTTGGATTCAACAATCAATAAGTGAAAATAAATGCTTTTTTGATTGAGGCATTCCAATGACTATATCTTTAAAAATCAACTTTTGGTTAATATTAAATATTTACTATGCAATTTAAATAATTACAATTGTTTTACCTATATCATGATTAATAGGAGGTATAGACAAAGCAAACATTAAACAAAAGGTAGAAATTAACCTAAATGCTTACTTAATAACAATTTTGTTTTAAATATTTCTTCATCTTAATTATGACTATGCCTTTTGCATTTTGCCTGAGACAGAAAATAACACATTAAATTGGTTACCAATTTCATAAATTTTATGTTTCTTAAAAATCATTGGGAACAAGTTAGTCAAGAAACTTTTAATGAGATAAAGCAAAGTGATTTGAAATGAATGGGCTATTAAACCCTAATGCAAGTTGTCTACTATTAATATTGATTGAAATCTCAGGTGAAATAGTGAGCAAAAAGATTACTACACCCCTGAAATGTTATCTTTGGATTTAGAAAATATTAAAATATTTCAACTTCTGAAGAAAAATTTGTCTAAGCAGATTTGTAAATGGCAGATTTTGTAAAGCAGATTTTTTTATCATTTCTTTTCAAGAATTCTTTAAAAGTAATATTACATCATAGTAAGTTTATTGCAGCGATGTTTTTATGGCATGTAATTTCAAACGGTAGATAGAATATGTTCCAACTTTTATTTACAATTACAATTACTGAGAATTGTGTTCCTCTGTTTGAAAGTTACTGGAGTGATGACCACCTTGCAAATCCAGGTGTTCAGAATTCTTTCCCATTTGCTTTTAATCTAATTTAATGTAATATTAATATTCAGAAAGCTTCCTAATGTTTTATAACATTATCTGAAATAAAAATTGTCATTTTTTCCCCCAATTTGTTTTGGAATAAATTGGAAATGGTGACTTTTGATGCAGTTCAGCCAATGTATATATCAGGTTTCACTACTGATTCTATGCATATATCCACCTGTTCATGCTAAATGGTCTTTTAGTACTTCAAAATAAAAAATGACTATTTTTTTTAATTTTAATGCACAGCTAGCAATACAGATACAAATAACCTAATACCAAATAGAAACCCAGAAGCTATGAAAATACAATAATAATGCAATAGAACACACAATGCAATAATTTACATTGAAAAGACTGAAGTACTAAGAAGAATTACACAAAAAGATAAATATAAAGGATAAAAGTACATATAAAGAGATTGAAACAAGATCAAGTGTATGATCTGTATGAAAGATATCTTGGCTTTTGGTATCTTGAAGAAACAATGTTCTGACAGAGTGCTGAGTAGACGAGGTGATGTTCAGCGTTTATCGCTGTACCATTGCAACAAAGGGAGCAGACAGGACTATTAACAATATGGAATTGGTAAAGGTGTGCATATAAACAGTCATGTATTGTAGTTAGATGAAAGATGGTTACAGCGCTGAGCTGTTTTTGAAAAGCATCAACAATGGATATCATATTTCAATTTTTTTAAAACATCTACAGCTATTAAAAATTCTTTAAAATTCTGTTTAATAACTTTTAAAATAATTTGTTAATAAAAAGAGATTGCAAATTTTTTTAAGTTGGAAAATGAATTCATTTGAAAAACTAAGACTATTTTTTCAATATAATATTCACAGATTTAAATACATTTGAGACATTGTTTAGATATTTTTCTATGATTTTTTTTTAATTTACTGCATCAAAGCTATTGAAATATATTGAAGAAAAATATCTGTTATATGTTTGAGTTATTGAAATTTATCCACCAAACCACTTATTTTACCTGAGGATTTTTTATCCAGATAAAGAGTTCTAAAGAGATTCAAAGAACTTTGATTTATAGAATAAAATATTTCAACTAATTATCAAATCATTTATTTATGATATGACAAGTATAATAAGAGATATGACAAATGAATATTCAGCTTTTGGACTATAATTGTTTACATGCCATTCTTCAAGACTTCATTCCTTATTGATTAATAATTAAAAGGAAGGTTCATTTGGAAAAATATATTATTGGATATTTATGAAAATGATTTTAGGTTACTCAACCAATATAATATTCAAATATGTGAAAGTTTTTTGTTTGATAATGACACATTTTTTTTTCTAGGTTTAAGATGTGAGCTTCCCATATTCCTTCCAATTCCTTATTTCCAATATTTGTTCCAATTTCATTTGTTATCTTTGCAAAGTAAAATAATTTCATTTCCTCTAGTGTAAATAAGTCAAACAAGTATGAAATCCTCATAAATAAACATTAAAATTTGATGGGAAGGGACAAGAATGATTGACAGAAGATTCAAAAAGTTGCTTCTAAAACAAACACAGAAAAAGATCATGTATTTAATATATATGTGTAGATCTTAATAGTTTTTATCATCCTTTAAAAATAACAAATGAAATTTTCAAATTATTCTCCACATATTTACACAAATTCAATACACAAAGTGAGATTTTTAGACAAAACTTAAAATTTGAATTAATGATTTACATAACAATGAATCATCTATGGATTCATTTAATAAATCAATATAAATCAATAGAACAAATTATTCACTTAAAGGGAAATATATGTATAATATATATTTACATATTAAAAAATAAAATACATTATATATGTAAGTGAGAAAACTTGTATTATTTACTTTTACACAGAAAGACTATCTTTTATTTTATAAGGGAAACAATCATACATGAATATCAAAAGAAGTGAGAAGGAATTCACAAATTATATATTTTAAAACAACTTACTACTTTTAATACAGAAACAACAGCATCTCGACCAATTTTCTGCATATCTCTATTTTGATGCTGAACCCATAACATTATATCTTCATATAAATCAACACAGTTTTCAAAAACAAACAGTTCAAATTGTGGTGCATGTGCTGCTAACAACTGAAGTGCAGCTGAAATTGAAAGAAAAATTCAAATTACATCCTTTCCAAAAAAAGATATCAAATTGATTAAAGTGGGTAAGAGAAACTAAGTCTTTGGCTTCACTCAGAAACTTTTTCAGAAATTTTATAATTTACACCAATATTTTGAAACTATCAAAAATGTTTGGGAATTATTTCCTTTTGTACTAGTGCCCAAATTTATGTAAGATATAATGAATATTTTTCTTTGGGAAAAGTCCAGATTGTTGAACGTTTGTGAATATTCCTTTTAAAAAGTGTGTAAGAAATGGTGGGATACCTCTCAACTATTATTAAAACTTCTCTCTCAAAGCATTACTTACTTTCATCATCAAATATATGAGTATATTTTATGAATAAAAAGCCAATGATTCTAAGAAAAGTTTTATGGACACTTTTAATGAGTATGGATATACTTTACCCATATGGACACATGGGTCCAAAATTAAGGTGATAAATAAATGGTTTATAATAACTCAAAATGACTAAAAATAGTATTAATCATTTTTATCATTCACACTTTTGGAGAGTGAGAGTATAAAGTTTAACAGTAAATTATTTGATAGTAACAAATAAGTTCTGGCAAAAATAATTGTCTTATAACATATGAAAAGTTGAAATTCAAACTTCCAGATTACAAATTATGCAGATATATAAAAAATAATCATTTTTTACATGAATAAATTGTATTATTTTGTTGCATTATAAACTAAGTTTGTTTATTTTTTATTGTCATTTTTATAAAAATATATCTATTTCAAAACAAACAATAGGTTAAAAAAATGTTTAATTACAATAAGATTTATAAAAGCATATAAGTTTACTGTATGAAAATATTTACATACTTTTGATATGTTCTCTCTCTCTCTCCATCTTATATCAATTATTTTTATACCTTATATAAACATTAATTAAAGTAAATAGCATACAGTTTGAAACTTTGCTTTATTTCTTATAATCATTTCAAAGTTTTCTATTTAGTTTATCAAAGTGCTCATAATTAATTTCAGAGTTAAAAATTATAATTTATTGTTAATTTATAATTAACCATAAAATGCAATTGTCTCTCTGATTAAATTTTTTTTAATGTATAAATATATATACATTTGTAATATCTTTTGAATGTTTATAACATTAATTTAATATGCACTTTATTTTTAAAAACATTATAATCCAATCAATATTACATCATAAATAGTAACAGTACCTTTAATGACTGATGATGTTTTACCAATATTTTTTTCTGGCTTTGAAATCATTTTTCTTGAAACATTAAAAATAAAATAAGAATTTTCAGGATCTAAAAAAAAATAGATTTAGCATAAAAGGCTGCAAAGAATACAAAAAGTACATAAAAATGTGATTTAATACTAAAGATCAAAATTTATGGGTGTGTGGGAGGGTTATACACTGGGTATAAGAATGAAAAAATAGATGACCATAACCAGAGGTGCACACAGGAATTTTTCAAGGGAGGCTGTCCAGAGTCTAAGTCTTATTCTCGTATGATACTCCAATACACCATCCAACATATTCCTTTGATTTTGCAAATTATTGGGAGTAAAAAATTAATTATTGAATAATTAGCATTAATTAAGAAAATTAATTATTAATAAGAAATACTTCATTAAATTTTATGTTCTATATACATAGGATTATAATCAATCGGGAAAAAATCAAGGGCTATGGGGGATCCAGACCAGGGGACCCTCCCCTTGTGTGCACCACTGACCATAACAAATTATACTTCTACATATGCATATCAAAATACTGTTTATTTTAAAGAAATAATATTCCTTATGAACTTTAAAAGGTTGTAGTTCTAGATGTATACAATTTTTTTTAAAGCTTGGAAAAATATCTCGAATAAATTACTTCAAAACATAAGAGCATTGCATACGTGCATTTCAGGTTTCTTCATAAAAAAAAGGGTGTGCATTATATGGAAAATATACCTAAATTTTAAAAATTATAGCTTGAAAGTCTAGGTGTGCATTATAGGCTGGATTTCACAGTACTTACGGGATTTCAGATTTATATGATGAAAAATAACTAGAAAAGGATTGAAACTAATTTTTAAATTAAATATATATTTACTTTGCAACCAATATTAACAGAAGGCATAATACATGTTTTTACATTATACATGCCTATAGACATGCAAAATATTTATGATTATACTGAATCTATTTTTTCCAATAACAAAAATCTGAAGTAAGAATATGATAGAAATCAATTACACTTTAAAAAATAAGAAACAAGTAGTTAAAATTATTTAAATGCATTTTTCTACAGCAGGAAAGCTTTTTGAAAATCTAGTGTATTTGTACAAAATAATATATCATAATTTTATGGCCTGGAAAATATACATAAGGTAACTAGTTTTAAAATTTAACATTTTACTATCTGAAATCAAACAAATATGAATAGACTTGATATAAGAAAAATGAAAGTGTAAAATACCATACATGAAAAAATGAAAATAATTTATGTTATAAATAATTACGTTTAAGAACACTAAAACACTTTTCTAATATTATTTATGTGACAATGTCAAATTAAACAAAATTTTGAGCACCAAACATGAGTCTTTCTTTAATTCTGAAATTTTGTTAACTACTAATACTATTTTGAACATCATTAGGAAAAAATATCACGAGAAAGAAGTTTAATAAACATTCTATACAAATTATCATATATAAAGTACCATACATAGTCAAAAACTACTAGAATCATAACCTACATTATATAAAGAGTTTTTTACAGAACATCATAACATCAATGGCTTAATGAAATTTTGATTGATTCCATGGTCAGAATATTGCAAAAAGGCAGAATGTAAGAATCTTAAAATGTCCTACAACATTATAAACTTAATAGGATTAATGATGGCCAATACACTCGGCATTTCTATATTAATTATTTTGAATATTGACAATGCATATAGTTTAATATTAAATTTTGTATATTGCAACTAGATTTATTAGAATATTCTGATAATGAGTCATGCCTCACTGAAAAAACTTCATATTTTTATTTATTAAATGCATTAATACACTGCTATTGTTTAAACAGCATCTTCCTTCAATCAACAGCTCATCTATACACATACATTTTTATATAATCATAACTTACCTTCAGAATACAAAACAGAAAAATTATAAAGATATTCTTTTAAGGCTTGCAAACATCCAGCAACTATATTATAATCAAAGACTTTAGATTTTGAATTTACCTGAAAAAAAAATATAAGTTAAAGAAAAATATACTAGTAATTTTAACTTATATACATTGTTTTGAAGCCAGTTATGAAACGTTTCCTTACTTGAACTTTTAATTCTTGCAGAAAAAGAGCAAGCATTTTTTCCTGACAAGGTATGAATTCTTCTGGATAGTAATGAGCTACAATACCAATGAGGCAGAAGATTTCTTCCTTCACTAAAAATTAATAATTTTCAATCTCAATATAAAAATATATAAAAGCTAATGAACAAATAAAAGTGTTTTTAAAAAAAAAATTTATAAAATTTATTCAACAAAATGAAGAGATTTTTAATTTTGTACAATACTTTAAAAACGTGTGTTCATTGATATTAATATTATCTTATTTCTTTAAAATTACTCCAATTTTATTTAACTTTTCAAACATTAAAAAAGAAACTTCAATTTAAAAAATAGTACATATATACAGAAAATTTAAATGAACCAACCTGTGGAAGTTAGTTTTGAACGTAAAGTGAGTTGAAAATACAAGTCATTAATCAAGGATTCAATGTTAATTCTCTTTTTACCTTGACAACCACAGCAAGCTTCAAGCACCTGAACATTTAAATTCAATGATTAATTGCATATGTTAAAAAATTTTAATTTAAAAAAAAAAGATTATTTGTACGAAAAATTTGTAATTATTTTAAAAAAAGCCTTAAATTTCATTTTGGTTGAAAGCTAAAAAAAATTGTTTTTTTAATATTTTTTATACACATAAAAGAATTTTTTAATATGCTAGAATTTAAAAATCATACATAAAAAAAATATTTTTAATTATTACATAAGAAAAAAAATTTACTTTTTAAAATTACAAGTATTAAATTTATACATTATGTAGAAACATAAACAATCCAATAAGCCAATAGCATTGAAGAATTATATTAAAAGAGTAAGATAAATTGTATCTTCTAAGCAAAATAGTAAAATATATTTTAATTTCATAAAGTAGCTACAAAACAGCAATTTAACTTTAAATTCATTAAAACATTTTACAATAACATCAAAATGTACATATAATTTTAACATACCATCTAACAGGCAGAAATAGCCATCCTCAGTCAATTTTTAATCATTTAACATTCACTAAGCATTAAATTAGTCTTTATATTCACAGTAATAATAAAAAAATCTTTTAAATTTCTAACTCTTCATTCTTAAAAAAATAAATTACATGAAAAAAAATTACTCCTTTTTATCTATACAATTGAAATTTTTTTTTGAAAAAACGTACTTTTGAAATAGTAACAAGGCTTGCTTTCTTTAATTCTGCACCAACATCACGCCGAACATATATTGAACAAACTGCCTAAAATAAAACAAAGTAAATGCAGAAAACAGCACATTTAGAACTCAGAATATTTACTCCTAAAACAGAGCTTGATCATTTTCATAATTATGAGTAGAAAAATAATATTAAGCTATATTAAGTATATATATACATAACATAATATTATTAAGATTATTTTAATAGTATTTTTGTAGCATAAAGACTAATGCAGATTCAATAACAAATTTTTTATTTCTTAAAAGAAAAAAACACCTGATTACCATCATATCAGATCCATAGTCTTGAACCAAAGATCCACTCTGATCAAGAATATCATCCAGCAATTTAAAACATTCATGTTTGATTTTTTTTATCTTAAAAGAAAAACACATCATTTAATAGAAAATTAAACATTATATTTGTAGCCAAAAAAAGAATATAAAAAGTATTTAATCTAATAGCAAATTAAAAGTGATGCTATATTATTTCTTAATATAAGAGAATGCTTCAAGTACAGAATTTCTCAAAAATGATTTTAAAAGACATTCAATAAATATATCAGAAAAAACAAAAATTAATTTTCCATATTTTTCAAATCAAATAGTTTTTGATTGCAATATAATTAATATAACATGACTTCTAAAACTATCAAAAATTATTTTTAAATCATTTATAAAAGTAATTTATAAACAAGTGAATGACTGTAGTAAAATCTTTACCTTAAAATTCTGATTCAACTTCAAAGATTTTTTTTTTCTACTTGAAGTTTTGAAGATATACGTAATTCAAAATAGAAATGAAATTTAATTTTAAGATATATATCCTATAAAACAGAAAATTCAAATAAAATTGGCATTGGTACAAGAAAATACCAAAATCTGCAGGTTCGAAGATAAATTTAAGTCTTGAGTCTGCAGACTCATGTGGAATACATGTAGAACAACTATGATAAGATACTCGGTTAAATCAAGTGACATGATGGTCATTTAATAATAAAAGATAATTGGTTATTTAATAATAAAAGATAATTACCTCCTTGAAAGGCACAATATTTTTCAAAAATCCCAAAATTCCATGCTGAATACTTAAAAGATGAGCATTTAAAATTTCTATGAAGGAAAAATGTATAAAATTTATTCATTATTTCATATACTGAAATACAATTTATTTCTGTACATATTTTTATATTTAGAAATAAGTACACTTCTCTCTTTTTTTTAACTATTTTACCACTAAATAATTTAAAATGTAAAAAGTTTAATGAAAATACTAATTTTAAAAAAAAGCAAACACTTCAAAATTTATCAAAAAAAAAGTATTTTAATCACACAAAAGAATTGCACTGTTATTTGAACAATGAAAGATATCTTACAAATACGAACATAAAATCAATTGATTAAATAAACATGATCATTAGACATTTAAAATTTTATGTAACCATGGCACAATTCAAGGATAAAAATCTAAGATGAAATTTAAAGTTTTTTTTTCGGGAGAGGGGGGGTTAACTATTTGCTTGTGATTTCAAATTTAAGTAAAAGAATTCCAAAACTTAAGTTGGAAAAACAGATTTTTTATTTCAGTTTTCATGATATAAAATACAGTATTATTTAAGTAGAGAAAACAATTTCTCAATATATATATATATACAAGTCTAGATTACTTGAACACAAGAAAAACTTGAATCACTTTATTGGTCTTCTTTCTTTCTTTTTCAATTATCAAGACAAAATGTCCATTTTGCACTCTGACTCAATACCAGCAGAGTAATAACATTTGTTCCTGCATAACCCATATAACCTCATTAATCAATCATTCTTTACACATATGTGTTTAGAAAAGGCATTTTTTTTTCAATAAAGAAAATAGATTTTATGAATTAAAAAATTGTACGATTAAAATTTTTAGTAAATGAATGTTGTTTTTATAATGCATGTCAAAAATTTCTAATTACATTTAGTTTTATCTTATTTATTTTTTATTGTTACTTTCTATAAATAAGAATAATTAATTAAAAGAATATAGATTCCATCTCCTAATCTTATTTTTAATATCCTTTCTTTAAATAATCACATGCTCTTATTTTGAACGCAATTTGTTCTTCACAAGATTCGAATTATTTTTTTCAATCAAAGTGAATTTATAACTCTATACATCATTAATTATTTCATTCTAAATTATTCATGAAATTTCAATGAGATTTAATTTTAAAATTTGTAGAAACACATATTATCCATTATATTGCTACATACAAAAATTCCTATATATAAATTTTTAATTTACTTATTTATAAAATTATAATTGCTTGCTTTTTATTCTCTTTATTGTTACCTTCCATCACAACAATTAATATTAATAACAAAATAATAAAATATATATATATGTGTGTTTAGTATAATTTATAAACTACAATTATAAAATTAAACTATAAATCATAAAATTGATATTAACAGCCTACAAAACAATTTCTTCTACTTACCCTTTATTTTTAGTTTGTTTGGAGCTACAGCTAACTAATGGAAATTAAACTACAGATCAAAGTAATTTTAACCAATTTAATTATATTGTTCTCTGCTTTTAGCCATTATCATACGCGCTGAATTGGCAATCAATGAGTGAGTGAATATTAACATCGCACTGTTTAGCTACACGAGGGCTTTTGGCGACGAGAATTGCCAATCAGATGCTTTGTTTCACATAATGCAGCCAAAAGGTTGTGATAATATGTAAGTACCCATATGTTTTTCTTATCATCCAATTTGGAAATTAATCTTTGATTCATTAATTTCAAAAAGTATCATATGTAACCCACAGTTACAACTGTAATGGATTTGGATTATAGTTCTACATAAAAAAAATTATAAAACATGTTTATAATTCAATTAATACATAATTTTTATTTTACATTTACTACAAGCAATACAAAATAGTTTTTTTACATTCAAACACACCAAATCACAATACAATTTTGTGATTGTTTTTATCAATTTAATCAAAGAAAAAAATTTAGAGAAAATTTACTATCAAAAACCCTTCTTAAAACAATAGGTTTCAAAAATTAAATTAAATCTAAACTTCTCAAAATATATCATATTTCAATTTATAATTATTACTGATTACAAAATAATTTTAATGGACCTGAATTGTTTAAATTTGTTAAACAAAAGAGAAATAAAATACTTCACCTATATTTATGGAAATTTACATCTTCATCTTTCATTTGAAAATATATTTATATTGTAAAAATATAAGAAATAAAATGAATTTCTTTCACATAATCTACTATTTATTTTACACACAACTTTGAATTCAGTTATTTAATCTATTATGATTTTTTAATTGCAAACAAATAATAATTAAACCTAGAAGTTTTATTTTCTGATAAGAAAGATCATTAGATATCTTCAAAAATATTGCGTTTTGTCTAATAACTAGGAATTGAAAAACAATTTTTTTTTCCATAAAATTATACTTCTAAAATACTACAAATACAAAAAAAAAATCTTGTACTTTGTTTTGTATGAATTTTTTTTTTTTTTGTATTATTTCATAAAAAGTTTTCTTATATATATTGTTGTATCAATGAACAGAATTTATATGTATACATATATGGGGAGGGGGTGTATGTACACAAACACATAAATTACACACATACACATTCAAAAGACAGACTGTTTCTTGCCAATTCAAATAATTGTTCAATATTTTATTATTAACTGATGTTCAAATAAAAAAATACCAAGCAATTATTCAAGAAATGCAAAATATCAAATTGTAAATACTTCAAGCTTTAAACAAAATTAATATAATGTGTGTGTATTACAGCATTTATATTTCTTTTCTTTCTAATGGGGCTACGGATTGGTATAATTACCATTGCAGACTTAGATTTTCTGAGAGTTCGCATCACTTTTTAGTGTGACACCATACAGGTGGATATCAATCACCACAATGCAATTTTGATGCCCAGTTTCCTCCTCAGAGAGAGGCACCTGAGCTCTGATGATGCAAAACTGTACTAGGAATTTAATTTTGCCAAGAGCACCTTAGCCAAACAGGCATACTAGGGATCTATCACATGCAGCATTATCATTTGTTTGGATGCTGTTCATTTTTTTTCATCATGAAAATCCACTGACTTGGGCCAGGGTCGAACCCGTAAACTTGAACGTACAAGGCCAGCGCCAAACAAACTAAACCACCTAGCCACCCTATAACATCTCTCTCTCCCTATATACACTGGTGTGCAAAAATTAAGGACGAAATCGAAAAATTAGCATATCAGCTGAACGAAGAGGCAGAGCGGACAGAAAGACCAATCAGGAGATTAAGTAAGGTGATGTACGGTAGCACATGCGCAGATATGCAGGTAGACGTAATGGGGGAGTGTCTGAGTAGTATAAAGCATGTTGTCGGTGTAAGATCAGTATTTCTGGCAAAGAGATTGCACGCCGTATAGCAGTTAAAATCACACCGAGTTGCTGCCTCAGCGAGAAATGGCGAATAATCAATCTGTTAGACGACATCTGGATGCTTTTACTCGAGGTCGAATCATTGGGAAGTTGGAGGAAGGCCGCAGTGTGACAAGTGTGGCTGCAGAGTTCGGAATTGCTCACAGCATCGTTTCACGACTTTGGAGACAATTTCAAACTACAGGAACAGCTATCCGGGGGTTCAGTAGTGGTCGTTCACGAGGAACCACACCCGCAGATGACCGGTACATTGTCTTACAGGCCAGAAGAAACAGGCGGCAGACAGCAGGAGAAATCGCTAGACACACGACATAGGCGACTGGACGACCAATATCGCGTTTTACCGTGGCCAGAAGACTGCACGGTGGTGGTCTGTTTGCACGACGCCCTGTACGGTATGTACCTTTAACGCCTACCCATCGGAGAAGGCGTTCTCTGTGGTGCCGGGAACACCGAAATTGGAGAGACAATGAATGGGGACGAGTACTCTTTACAGATGAGAGCAGATTCAGTTTGAGTAGCGATTCTCATCGCATACTCATCTGGAGGGAGCGGGGAAGCCGCAATCATCCCTCGAACATCATTGAAAGGGACAGGTATGGAGGTCGCGGTGTTCTCGTTTGGGGAGGCATCATGCCTGGTAGTCGTACAGACCTTCACATCTTCGACGCAGGTTCAGTCAACGGGACCTGTTATTGTAACAAGATTCTTCTTCCATATGTGCGTCTTTTTAGAGGCGCTATGGGTCTGCAGTTCCTTTTCATGGACGACAATGCACCATGTCATCGCACAGTAGCTGCCGAACAGCTCTTAGAGAGTGAGGATATTGAACGTATGGATTGGCCGGCACGATCTCCAGATCTCAATCCCATCGAGCATGTATGGGATTTTCTAGGCAGACGCTTGGCAGCTCGTACCTTACCACCAGTAACGATTCGGGAGCTTCGATTGGTGCTGCAAGACGAATGGGCAACAATGCCTCAACAACTCATTGACACCCTCATTCTCGGCATGGGCAGACGCTGTGAAACCTGCCTAGCAGTCAGGGGAGATCATATCCCCTACTAAAGACCAGATGTTTCTTGCTGGACACCCATCACAGGGATGTTTCGGCCTTCAGTCGCATTGCGCTCCATGCTACTTTTTTCAATCAAGCTTCTTTTTATCCCTCTCCATGGGGATCTACTTTTTCAAAGTTATATTGAAAACTTGCTACTTTTCAATAAACCATGCTACTTTTCAATAAAGCTTCTTTTTTTATCCCTCTGATTTCTCTTTTAGTAAGTGTTGCTTACATTACACATGTCCTTACGTATTGGGGATCTTACGGTATTAAATGTGTTGATTTGGAAAGCTTTTGTACAAAGTTGTATTGAAAAAACCGTCTCGTCCTTAATTTTTGCACACCAGTGTGTATATATATATATATATATTGTTTTGCTTTGAAATAGATTTAATTACATATAAATTATTACATTTTTTAATTCATCTATCAAAAGGATTTTTTGCCGAATTTCTAAAAAAAAATTTTTGTTTTTATCATTGTTTGTTATTTAGCTTGTATCTCCAATCCTTCCCAAGTATATATAATAGGATTTATATTTTTGAGAAAATAAGAGGTTTTATGATTTTAATGCAGTTGTATAAATAAACAATTGGGACCGTTTTTCAGGAAATTGTTTGTATAAAACTTGAATTTGGTCAGCAAACATAAATCTTTAATATTTAAATTATTTATGAATTTGTATTGCTACATTAGTTATAGAAAAAAGTAAATTACTTTTGCCGAAAATTGTAAAGCATTATAACATGATTATGTTTCTAAGCCCACCAACAACAGTTAGCTTTTCAAGTAAATGTCTTATAATGTCTCCTCAAAGTAGTTCCTAAGTAAAATTCAATATATTTTGATATTTAAGTTCAACTATTGTAGTAACCTCAGATAATTTTTTTCTTATGGGATTTTAGGGGGAAATGTTTAGGTTATTTTCTTATTGACACGGAAAAATGCATAAAGATTGACTGATTATTTTAATAAAGCGACATTTTGAAGCTACACAAGAGCTATTTGCTTGGAATAGAAATATTTTCTTTGAAACCCTTCTGTTACAGTGTCTATGTAATCCAATGACTATCTAGCATATTTAAGATTAAATTTTATACTGTATTATTAAAGTTTATTGCTAGCTCAGTAGCAATTATTTTCAGTCTTCATCACTTGACAATAGTTGATGAAAGTTTATCACAAATAGTTCTCATGTTGATGACATTCACAAATATTCAGCACATCTAAGCAACAAGAGTGAGTGAGAGTTATATTAACATTGCCCTATAAAGCAAAACGAGGGTTATTGGCAATGGACCTCGTAATTTTAAACCTCAGTCAGGTAACGAGGTTTAAAAGTGACAAGTGATTGAGTCAAGTGACTAGGTAACACCTCAGTTGGGACCACCATCTCCTAGCTACCACACCTCACCAACAAGAAGTCATTCATACTCGACAGATTGAACATGCATTGGCCCCCTCTTTGCCCAATGGATCTTCTGTGGTACTATGTGTAAGTGCTGAAACTGAGCAAAATGTAATTAGACAAGCTGGTTATAAAAGTTGAGTTGTTAGAAAGAAACCATTCATCAGTTTTCAAAATCAGAAAAAGCATTTAGAGTATGTAAAAACTTATCAATTGAAGATCAATAACTTTTGGAAGAAAGTTATATTTAGTGCTGAAAATAAATTCAATATTTTTGGCAAAGATGGTCGTTGCACCATATGGAAAAAGCCTAATACCGTTTTAGGTTCAAAAAAATTTTACATCCTACAGTTAATTTACAGTGGTGGGTCCATCGTTATTTGAAGATGTATGGCTTCATACAGGGTAGGAAATTTAGTTTTTATAGATGGCATTATGAACCGTATGGTTTACTTGGATATACTTTGCAACAATCTAAAGGAATCAAAAGCACAGGATGTAACATCAAAGTGTAGTATCATTTTCATTGCAAACAGCAGTTACACATCACAACAGTACTTGACATCAATGTCATTGAAAATCTGTGGACCACACTCCTAACAGTGGTCTGAAAACAAAATTAGAATCAAAACCCATTTAAAGCAAGTGTTACAAGAAGAATGAGGGAAAATATCTTCAGAAACCACCAAAAGGTTGGTTGAATGAGTACCACAACATTTAGAGGTCATTATAAACGCCAAGTGAGTGAGTGAATAATAATATCGCACTGTTCAGCTACTTGAGGGCTTTTGGTGAAGGACCTCAGAATTTCAAACCATGGTCAAGAGACGAGGACGACATCTGAGCTGACACTCTCCTCTCCTAATTACCACTCCACATCAACAGGAGGACATTTGAGCTCTTGACAGATTTAATGTGCATCGCTCCCCTAAACAGCCGGTCTTCAGTGTACTGGGCTCGAACTCATGACACGGCAGCAACGAGTCTGTTTCCTTAACCACTAGGCCATTAAAAAAGCAAAAAGACATGCAACTAAATACTGACACTTTTTTTGTAATCAAGATATTACAAAAATTTCATTGGTGCATTCACAATTTTTTTAGATAAAAATCTGCATGTTTATTTAAAATGCTTCAGAAACATTTTGGAAGTTTTCTATTGATGGTTCTTTATTTTTACTTTAAATTAAACCATTTGTTATGTCTAAAAATGTAAACATGTCTTCATTTATCGGTAACGTGTTTTTTACACTGAAAGTTCAATTTATCAAGTAAAAGTAAGGTATACTCTCAGTTGTTTGAACCACTGTATAACAACTTTTTAAATGTCACCAAATCAAATATCTAATCATTTCCTTTTATGTCAGTTCAATATAAAATTATAATAGAAAAACTAATAACATAAATTGCAAGTAATTGTTATATAGTATTTATTTCAAATATGTAAAAAAAAACTTAAGATTAAAAAACAAAAATGTCAAAAAATTTAAACTACCTAAATTATACAAATTCTGGAGCAAAAAAAATAATATGAAGATACCTTTTATAGTTGAGTAAGGGTACTTATGTAATAGCATCACCACAACCAAATTTGTGCCACATGAATGCACCATATCAACAAAAAAATTCTTGCATGTTTTATTTGAAAAAAAAAAATTAGATTTTAGTAGAAAATGGTGCAATTCATGTGGTACAAATTTGTTCATAGTGACATTCATACGTAAGCAACTGAGCTGGTTAGAAAAAGCAATAACTAGCATTTGCAAAAAAAAATGAGTACTTATGTATTAACATCATTACAGACAGATTTGCACCATGTGAATCATGCCATAATATTATAACAGCAAAAGTAATGTGCTTTATTTGGAAAAAAAAAAAACAATCAGTCCGATTTTGATGGAAAGTGGCACGATTCATGTAGCTCAAATTTGCCTGTGGAGACATTAATACACAAGTACCAAAACATGATTAAAAAACTACTGAAAAATAACATCACAAAAGTCTTTGTATACTTTTTTAAAAAAATCTCAATATAGCTTTAAATATTGTATTCATTTCTTAATTTATCACTTAGAAGGATATCTTTTTGCATCTGCAGCAACTTTAAAACGTCTTGGTGCATATTTCATCAGTTTTTTGTAATGTCTGCATTGATCTTCCATTCTTCTGTGATTTTTGTTCTCATTTTGTGTCTATATGTCATGACTTCTTACTTTAAATTAAAATTCTCACCAAATATGTTCTACTGGGCTTAAATCAAGTGATTTAGGAGGTATTTTCAGAATTTGGGGACAGTTATAGAGACACCAGTGTTGTACATTGAGAGCACAGTGCTTGTATTATTATCTTGTTAACAGATGAAGCTGTCTCCAACACCCAAATTTTGGCCAGATAATTGTAAAATGCTCTTTAAAATAATTAAATAAAACTCATGATTCCCAATACTATCAAAAATTACCAAATTACAGTACTTAAGTATTATTGGAACAATCAACAACTTTATTAATAACTCACCAAGTTGGCAACCCCAATTTTCTATGTTATACACGCTGCACTGGCAACCAGGAGCTTCGTTTCATATAATAACGCCAATAGGTTGCAATAATATTTAAGTACTCAAATTAACTAAACCTGAAGCCGATTTACACCCTCCCGCAAAAATCTTTCCACCACCATGCTTCACTGTTCTATATAGATTCTTGGGATTAAGTTTCAGAAAATTCAAGATGGACAGCAAATTTGTCAAGATGACAGAAAGTGCAACATTTTTGGTTCCGATGAGCAGATAATGGTTTGTAGAAAAATAAATGAGAAACTTAGTCCAAAGAATTTAGTTGGAACAAGAACACCTCCATGCTGAAGCATGGAGATGTTCTTGCGTTGGGATGTAAACAATTTCAGGATTAGGTAATTTGGTATTTATTGATGGTATTTTAAATCATGAGATCTGTTTAAATATTTTAACGAGCAGTTTTATATTATCTGCTCAAAATGTGGATAGTGTACATTTTCATTTTTTTAACAAGATAATGATGCCAAGCACACTGCTCTCAATGTATGCCCTTGGTGTCTCTATAACTGTCGTTAAACCTCCTAAATCATCCAATTTAAGACTAGTAGAGCATATTTGGTAAGAATTTGATTTTAAAAAAGGAAAACATGACACATAAAAACAAAATGTGAAGTAAAAAAATAATCACAGAAGAATGGAATAACATCAATGCAGAAACTACAAAAAGCTCATGAAATCTATACCAAGTTGTTGTAAGACACTAAAAGATATCATACTAAATTAAGAAATAAATACAATATTTAAAGCTATGTTGAGATTTCTTTTTCCAAGAGTACAAAGACTTTTGTGGTGTAATTTTTTAGTATTGGTCTTATTAATTTCTGAAAATAACAGTTATACTATGTTTCAAAAGATGATTGTAGGATTACAATAAGAACAAGTTGCATATATTACAAAAAAATTACAATTCCTATATATTAATTTTTATTAGTCAAAAACATTAAATGTTATAGAAAATTGCAAGCGTACGAAGATTTTTGTGGTCCATTGTATATTTCAACCCAAACTACAATGAATTGTATCAAAATATGAAATTATAGTATGATATAAGGATTGAAAAATTTAAATCATATTCGAAATGAACTGTTTTTCTAAATGGTTGTAAAACAAATTGTAATATATAACTATGAATTCCAAAATAGGAAAAAAAGATCAAAAAACAGTCTTTAAAAAACACTGAGAATTCAAATACTCTTTAATGAGAAAAAACTAATATTAACTAAGCGAAGAAATTTATGCAAATGGTTGGCAAGAGATAATGTACCTCTGTCTTCCTTTTTTAAACTAAAGGTATTGTAATGGTCTCTAATTTTTTTTATAACATCCGAGATAGTTCCTTCTTTTCCACTATAAGCTTTACATTCTTCATACATTTTTAAAGTCTCTAAGTCCTTACGAATCAATTCAATAATATCACCCATTTTAATTTTTAGTTAGACAGCAGTTTCTATACAATTAATTAATTACTTAATTGAGATAAAATTCATGTTTTCAAATATTACACCATACATGACTCTGTACGCGGTTAGAGTTAATTTTCTTAAAAATAAAGAGCCAAAGATTTTTCTGGGCCATGCAATGTCAATCAAATCAGCTATTATCTTTCTATGACATTTCTTTTCTTTGTCTCTCAACAGAGATTTGAATCAAATAGTCTGGTTAAGAATCAAAGCATACTGATAGAAAATGTGACTCATATTTAACGAGAATACTTTTCTGTATACTTCTCAACTCGGTTCTACTTTTACAACTGCAAGCATCTCTGCATCTATGACGTCACAAAGGCCTTGTTAATGTGAAATGCGGCGTAATAAGTAATAAGATAACCATTTACTAATAAAATTTAATCGATTTTTGTTATTTACACGCAGTAAATTCTTGTCTTCTCTAACCAGCGTGTAAGGTTGTAAATCTTTAAATTTTTTTTTACTAAATGTGTATAGAATTCGCGAACATACTACTTCAGAGGTTTTTTCACTTTTCGTTAGTCTAGGAATTGCATTGTTTTCGGAAATATAGTTGTGTATCTTTTGTTAAAATTTTAAATCATAACTAATGGCGGCTGTTGTCAGCGAGTCATCAGGTAATATACTTTAATTAATTGCATTTATTTAATCTTAATCTTTGTAATACTTTCTTGTGGCCAATTATCTTGTTAGCAACAACCAAATACAAGGTCAAAATCGATCATTGGCTATACTTGCTTAAACAATATTTGTCATCGTCTTGCAACTATTGTTAAAACTCCCGAGTTGACATAGTTATTCAGAACATTTAAATCCATGAAGTTTAACCGATCAAACCATGTTATTTGAAGTGTAACATATTTTCAAAAAGTGGCGTCAATGCTCTATTTTACTTAGTGAAGCTGTATACAAAAAATGAATCAACGTGTCATACTACTTCACGACCTTTTTAATGTATTTTATTTTGAGTTCCATATTAAGTTGCAAAAGAAAATGTTAACTCGAATTTTTCCTGAAATAAAATTTAATGAAAAAGTTGTTTACCAAAATATTATATTTTTAATCGGGGATGTTCTTTATTTTTAAAATGTTAGATATAGTTTCTTATATTTATATTAAGTCGTCTGCACCAAGTTTTATTTTTATATTGATTAAAATTTCATTTATTTTTAATTTAAATTGAATGTATATTTTTTCTAATTATAGGTACGTTGACAAATTTGGTGTTAAATAAATTTACCAAATTCTACTTTATCAGGCCTCCTGAAAAGGTCCATTTCTTTTGAAATTTATAATGATTCACACACACACAATGTTTTTACTTATAAAATTTGTTTTCTTATCAGTTATATGCACCATGAATTGGCAACTGCCTTTCTGAATTGTTACCCACATAAAACATTAGTAATATTATCTAATAATATCATATATTCACACACACACTATAAATACAATGAAAAGATTAAGGAATGGTGAACGTTTATCAGATGGAATTTCTCTCGTTTTTTTTCTACTGTATGCTATGTTTGGTTTCACGATTCCTTTGACCAATAAGTTGCCATCCTTGAATAGAATGCTTAAACAAAATTCACATTAACAAATTGGTGATACTTTGAATAGCTCCACCAATGATTAGAATATTTGTCACAATATTTAAAAGCAGCACTTTTTATTTATGCCCATAGCAACCATTATAGGCCATAAATTAGGTGGTGCAATTGAGCCAAAGATTGATTTAGAATTTATTTACAATATGGAAAAGAACATCCCTGTATATACAAATTTATAAATTATGTGTACACTTGCACACAAGATTGTGTTTCGATAAAAAAAATTGCATGAAATGTGTAAACTATTGGATTAAACTATATATCTTTTTAAGTCATGATTTTAAAATAAAGATTTCCTTAACCTAGAATCTTCAGTTTTTGCACTTACACCTACTAAATTTGTCTTTGACATCTAACCAAGGATTATTTAGATCCTTAATTTTTACGTATAAAATGTAACCAGCTTCAATCCCACTTATTTCATTTTCATCCTTAAGGTGTGAATGGAAACAAAAGAAGCAAAACTAATGACCTTAACATAACTACTGCTGTGGCTTTGCAAAGTAAGTTGTCATACTTTATATCGAGAATTCAATGTGTCACATTTATAATGGGGAAAATTATGTTCAACAGTTTTAAAAAATGTAATTTATTGAATTGATATATCAGTATTTTTTTAATTTACAAAAAATCTTATTTATTGAGCACAGAAACTTTAATAGTATGTTTGCAAGTTATAATTGTTTATTTAATCATAAATATTTTATATTTTCTTGAAGCTTTACTGTAAAATCGTTATCCTGAATTTTAGCTTATTTTAAAATTGTTTTGGATGGACAAGTCATGTAAATTGTTTTTATATTTTGTAATTTCATTTCAAATGTTCTTGTAAGTTGGGGAGCAAGTTATCACTTTTAAGTATCTATATAAATAATTAAAATATATATATAGTAATTTTTATCCATAATTGTAAACTTTAAATTATTACATGAATGGTGATATCTAATTATAAGAAATTTATGTGTTCCATATACAGTAATATTATATATGAATATTACTTATAAAGTATAGTATTAATTGTACGTATTTATTTGTTGATCATTATAACATAGGTAAAGTTTCTTGTCGTAAAAGCATTAAAGTTTGTAAGAAAAAATTTATACCTTCTAGGAAATCCAAAGAAATTATACAAATCCTGTTACAATAAAATTGAGAAAAAAAATTAGTTTGAAAAATAAGATTTCTTGTACATTTTTATTTGGAAATAGTATGGTTAATCCATGTATGAAACTAATAGTCTTTTTACATCAAGAAAGAGGCCATATATGCCATTTCCCTGCTAGCAATCCAATACAAACTAGCCTTTGCAGAAAAGTGTCAAAAGAAAAATTGCAATTTGTGTTGAAAGGGGAAGCACAAACTGTTAGATCAGGGGCGGCCAACCTTTTTAGGAAAAGTACAACTTTCAGATAAAAAAAATTATGCATGCCACTTCCAACTTTTCAAAATAATGAAAAGGTGAAAACAATTTTACTTATGAACTTATGTAAATTTTTATGCAAAGAGCACATTTTTATTGCAAGTCTAAGTAGTGGAAATTTAAACATAATATAATAAATAAACCAAAGCACAAACTTAGATTTTATTGTTAATCACTTCAGTTAATTTTGAACGATGTTTTGATTTTGTTGCATTCATAATTGGAAACATTTGTTCACAAACATATGTTGCTTCAAATCTACTACAATATCCGACAGCCAAATGGTGTAAATTTGAAAAACAGCTTGTTAGTACAAAATTCAATATAATTCCTTATATTTGCTTTTTACTGTTATATGGTGCTGTAGACGATTTTGATTTCAGATGGGTAACAATTAGCGTCTTGCAGGGAAATTGAAAAAGGATTTGTGAAAAGATCTTTTTTATAGTCTTGAAAATCATCATACCTAGTACTGAAAGAATCCTAAAAAAAATGGATATTAAATATTTATATCTATCACATCTTGGAGCATTATTAACTTTGATAGATTGTTCCTGTGTTAATATGAAATGTGTTAATTTATTTTCTCCAAAATCAAGACCAAAAAAGTAAAAGTTTACCCACAAAAGAAAGTATATGACCACAACTATATATAGGGTAGGAAATATACTATCCTTTCTCTACAGTCTTAAATTTATTTTAATGCCTCATAATATTGGTAAGAAAAACTAAACCACATGGCCAATCTTCATTCTAGAATAGCAAGCACTCGCTGGACAATGCAGTGTTTTCTTCCAGATATTTTACAATTCCAACATCTCGTGAGTGAAAAAAGCTTTGGAAATCCAACTCACACAGCAATGCAGGTGCATTCTCTATACTATAAACTTCTATTGCAACTAATTTAAATGTATTTAAAATAAATTTCAAGGGTTTTTTTTCCCCCTTCGTCTGACACAACCTCGTTTCAACAAAATGAAATATTTATGAAGTTTTTGCGTGCCACTGTTACAACTCCTCCATGCTGCGGTTTGGCCACACCTGTGTTAAATTAATAAAATTTATAGCTTCTCTTTTAAGGCACAGGACAGTCGGCAGTTATATATTAAATATAAAAATTCTGCTTCTAGTAGTGTAAAATTTCATTTTTAGGATAATGTACTGTGGTATTTGCAACCATATAAATGATCTACAAAATATTTTACACTAGATTGTCCAAAGTATTTGACTTTCAGATATTGTTTTGAATTTTTGTACCCGCTTTGGAGCAGGGCAAATGGGAAGAAAATTGAGTACGTTTTGAAATTTTCCCATGATGCATTGCGATGGAAATTAATTTGTTCAAAGCAGATTTATAGTAGGAAAACCCATTTATACCCCAATTTTTTTTTAAAAAAAAAAAAAGATTGCGAATGAAAAAATATATTATTAACATTGAATTTCTGTTACTGGCAATGATAAAACTTGTTTTCTCTAATGCCTTGAAATTGTGTTCTTAGCACCTTGTAAAAATTTTGGGGGTCAGAAAATATGAACTGTGGTGCACAAAAAAGTTAGTAAAAAGAAAAGTCTTACAGTAGTCGCATATGTGTAACATCTGGCATGTTATCGTGGTAAATACGCAATATTAACTTTTTTCATGAAAAAAAATATGAATCGGGTGTGATTGGAAATAATTTTCTACCGAATAATTATATCTTTAATGAAAATTGTATTAACAAAAGGAGTCATGCAATATTTTATCAAAAATAATTATTCTAGTTCAATTTGGGAAAGAGCGGAGACAATAGACTTATGATAACTAAAGTATGACACATATACTTGTGATTTCAAAGTATTTAAAAACTGTTGAAAAACAGCGTCAATATTAGTACCACTGTTAGCAGTCGAAACATTCTAATTTGTGTTCATTTTGAGCTTGAGTTCATCATTCATAAAAGCTATGAGTGGCTCAGCTTTTGGCAAACTGAAGTTAAAGTTAAAATCACCACTCAAAATCAGGGGAAGCAAGTAATAATTTTTTTAAAGAGCAGAACCACCTTCGTTATATGGTAAAAGTACAAAATGCAGGAAATCTTTAATTGTTTTTAACCATTTGATTCAAAGAAATGTATACGACCACCGAAATCGCTATTTGTCCATTTTCAAATAAGCATTCTGCTGCACTTATGTCCCCCAATATCATAACTAACGGATTTAGAGTCAAGTGCTTGATGGCTACTAGAGTTGAAACGCCGTGCCAGGGTAGTGAAAAGATACGGCCACGCACTCTCATTGGTCAAATCAAGTAGCACACGCTTACTTCACATCCTGTTACACACATCCGTCCTTTTTCACGAAATCACTCCCAACAAATATCCAGCAACCGAGAGAAAAGATGTTACACATCAAAAGTCACTGGTATGTTTCAATATTAAAAGAAAAAACATGATGTAGAGATTGAGTTATCTCATGGACAGTGATAAATATAAGTATTGTATCGCAACCACCTGTAACACATCCAAGTCTGGGTAGTGCATGATGAGCTCTTACGAATTATTTAATTATATAGGTACATAATATAAACCAGGGTATAATATGTGTGTACCATGTTGTATGAAACTTTGAAATAATATGAGTCAAGGCAATATGTACTATTATATTGAAATCAAGTCTTAATGTGTAAAATGTTATGATAGCTGAAGTTTCATTCCAATAAAACATAAAAATGGGAAAAGTTAAATTCAAGTTTTAAATCAAAAGCAAAAAAGTGAAATACAAAAATTAAAAAATAACAAAGAAACATATTTTAAAAATAATTATAAGGTAAACAGAAATGGCCGACTAGGATCACACGATTAATTTCATCACTCTCGTCAAAAATTACAGCTGATCAATTTTCTTTTTCTCAAATTCGGTTGAGAAACTCCTCTACACTAGTTGTTTCTCTATCATTACAAAAGTTATCTGACGCAGTTACAATTACATGTCGGTTTCGGTCTTGCAATTCTTTCAGAATTTCTGTTTAAAGAACTTAGCAATTCTCTTATAAATTTACCGCTACTTCCTACTTAAAAATATTTTTCAACAAAATTTTCTATTCTTTTTAGCTAAAGCTTTTTTTTTTATTTAGAATTACATTTGAATAGCTTTTTTTTTTATTATGTAAACAATAACAAGGTATTTGTTGCACATTACCTTGTTGTTTTTACACTTAAGTTTTATTTTAATAGACAATGAAATTAATTGAGTTTGAATATTATAATTATTTTTATTGAATGCTATTAATTAGATTTATTATATTGCAGATTGAGCTTTTAGAGATGCTTAATTGCTGTAATTTAATATATTCTATTGAATAAAGATTAACCCTTTTGTTATCTAACCCAATATCTGCTTTATGGGAACTATTTAAGAACATTCTTTATATACATATTTTTATGATTTTTTAACTAATATACTAAGATATTTGTTTGTTCTATTTTTGATACGTATTAGTAATTTTTCAAAAGAAATAGCATTTATCACATTCTGAATCATTTGAGTTCATATATAAATGCATTTGTTATTCTATTTTTGATATTTTCAAAGGTAGCAATTATAGGGAAAAGTTTCTTGATATCACTATCCTAGCATTATGCATACATTTACGCCTTTTGTCTCGGGGAAAAAGTTAAAGCTGGTGAATTTTTGTATTAAAATCTTCAGGAGTTAGAAAATCTCTACTTGACCTGAATTCGAATAATTTATTATTAAGCATTTGCTAGTGGTCTACTTTGATTAATCTTGAGTATTGCTTATTGTACCTCCTGAGCATGTGTACTTAAAAGATATGTCAAAGTTCCGTCCTGGGTTCCACTGATCTAGATTGTGGTATGAACTTGTCTATAATTAATCCTAATCTGTTCATAAAATAAACAATTGAAATTCTAGCAGCAAATAAAATATAACTTTAAAGTCATAATTTTTGTTGTAAATGAATGTTTTATTCTCTTTTATCTGAGTAATTTCATAAGTTGCTTTGTTTTACTTGAATTATTTTACTTTGAATTGTTTTACTTGAATTATTTAATATGAATGTAGAAATTTTGACATGATTGTTTCTAACTTTGTTATTTGTTGTCAACACTGTTATAGCAAAGATGTGGATTGTCAAAAAATTTAAAACAGTTGCCGTTTTTGCTTTTGCTGCTAAAGTATAAAATTTCATCCAAATTTGTTCTGCTAAAAATTAAAATGTTTTTTTTTTTTTTTAAATAGATCAAGGTAGCTACATTTCTTGCTTCATAGCTTGTTTAATCCATCATAATAGAAGCTTTTTGAAATTCCAATGTTGTACAAATGTTAAATATCACACACAATGAACTAGTAAATTTATATAGAATCAAAAAAGTTAGTTGGCATTTTTAATTGATAAAATCTTACCTTACATAGATAAGTATAAACTTGCATCCAATAGCCAAAATATCATATCCCAACAGTCAACTCTTCCTTGTCTATTTAAATGTTAGGTGCTTATAGGCTCTGATGACCACAGGGGAGGTTAACAACTGCTTTTCTGAGTTGTCATCAATATTAACTTTGGTGGTAATATCAATGTATAGTTGTTGGATTAAAATCCAGCTGCATGAAATCTATTTATACCACAATATGGTGTTGACCTAACAATAAAGGCTTCTGGAAACAGAATCCTGAATCACTGCAATCAATTCATCATATGAGGGTTACTCCGGGTTCATCACTGACAATCAACGTTATATCGCTTGCAGCACTTTTGTCCATATGGTCTTGGCTATTCTGTCAAAAGAGCTGTTGAAATAAATTACTTCTTGATTTATGGACAACATCCAAATGTTTATCATTATAAAGCCATATGGTTAAAAAAAAAAACTTAACAAACAATGCAAAAGGAAGAAAATGGCAGTAAACCTAGCAATATTTGAAATTAAGGCTTACATTTATTAAATCAGCAACCAATTTAGACTTGTGGTATTTAAGGCTCTCAAAGTGTTGATGATTAAAAATTTAAAAAATAGGACCCGAATTTTTGGAACATTTTTTCAAATATAAAAGTACATCAACTTTAGTTAGATTCTGACTTGCTATCCCATAAAGAGAAGCATTTTATCAGAGTTGTAAAATAGTTTGTATTTTTCCTCTGATGCTGTAATGTGTTTTTATGTTCGTCCACCTTTGAAAGGAAAAAAGTACTCTAAAGATAAATTTTAAGAGCTAGGATTTTAGAAAGAGCTGCCTTTTTAGATAGAAGTTAAGAATTTTTCTTTTTCTTAATGTTGACCTTAATTTGTTGTAAAAATCATACTATCAAAAAGTCCACATTAAGAATTAATACTAGAATAAAAATGCTTCCTGAAACTGGAAAGAAAAGTTATATCAGTTAAAAATTGGATCCTTGAAATTCCAGACTTGTTTGTTTTTGTATTATTTTTTAGAGATCTTTTGAATAATAGTAGGATAATGTTTGTTGTTCTGTTGGTTAAATCAAACATTCATTAGTCCTGTTTAATCACTATTAACAAACTTGCAAAAATGTTTAGATTGGTTTTGTAACATTTTATTCTTATGTATTAATTGTAATTTCTTTTGATATACTCTTAAATCTTGCCTTTAGGTTTAGCTGAGTTAGCACATCGTGAGTATCAAATGGGTGACTATGAGAATGCAGAACGTCATTGCATGCAACTGTGGAGGCAAGATTCGACAAATACTGGAGTTTTGCTTTTACTTAGCTCAATTCATTTCCAATGTAGGAGATTGGACAAGTAAGTGAAACCCATTTATATGTTGTATAATTTTTCTTACATAAGTTAGTGTAGAAGTTATGAAAATAAATGTGTTAACTCAGTATAATCTTTGTCATATGGCTTAGACTTAAAATTAAAAAGTCTTATGACAGTCATGTTCTATAGTAATGTAAATAAATCAACCTTGATTTCTTAATTGTGTTGTGTGCAATTAAAGTTTGTTTTTAGATTGAAGTTTATTGTTCATCTTAAAATTCTCAGCAGTTTTTACGATTACATTTGTGTTGATGTTTATTACTGTCAAACTAGTTTTTTTTTCATCTTATATAAATGATATTATATTCAACTTTTATTAAAAATATAGATAATTGCTTATGCATTGAATTAATTCTGCACATGTCAACAGTGTTTATTTTATGGTACTAGTTTTTATGAATCATTTTATATTTCTTACAAATATTTAAGTTTGTTACTATTTAATTCATTATATAAAAAAATATTTTTGAAGAGTTTTTAAAGTACACCTTACATAGGTGTTTGCATTTTTTTTAATTAAGAAGTCCATTGTTTGTAGATGTTTTATTATTTTTTAAGTATACAGCTAGTTATATGTAAAACCACACTATTTCCTAACCAGGATTCTATAAAGCATTATTAAGGCTCTGCAGAAAACAAGGAAATACTTACATCATAAAGAAAAACAATTTTTTTTTGTTCAGTGTTATACTTTATTATGCAAATGGGATATGACTGTGTGTATGCATTAGTTGTGGAGGATCGTATGGTTGTTTAACACTAGAATGTCCAGGATTTTGATTATCCTTAAATGTCTACCAGTGTCATTTCTACATCAGAATATAAAATAATTGTAATAACTAAATGCAGGACTATCGTTCAGTGGGATTTAGTTTTAAGACTATATAGTATTTGATGTAATTATCATATGTTATGGCCCTTTGTATAATAAGAAACTGGCATTGTTTCGCGAAGCTTGTTGGACCACTGCTGTCGCAAATATGTCAGAAACATTACTATTATGTGGTATCCATTCTGTGCCATCCTAGTGACATATATACTAGGATTTACTGGAATATTATCAATTTCATCTGAGCTTTATTCAGATTCTTCGTATTCATTCAGTCTTATGTCTTCATCAGAATCAAAATTAGAACAAGATAGTTAACCATCATCCAATTCATTCGTAAAAAGCTCTTGCAACAAATTAGCAATTTCATTAGGGCTTAGACATTTTCTATGCTAGTCATCATTTCAGGGTGTCTGCTCTGTACAAGGTTAGAAATCTAATGAAATTTTGTTTGAATAGATAAACTAATGCTATGTAACAAAACACTTAGACACAATGATTTTAGTATAACTGACTCATTTCCATTGTGAACCGATAACACTGCATTCAAGGTCAAATAAATATGCCATATTACCTCCTGAAGTTTGTTTTACTAATGGTATCTATTTAGTGAACTATCTTCTACAGAATGACAGTTATTTATAATGATATATTGTCCTAGTGTTGAAACGATATCAGCCAGCTTTCTAGGTATATTTAGTTGAAATATCTCTCCTAATTAACATAGAACCGCAAAACTTTTTGTGTGTAGTCATCATGGAAAATGATTAAAAGTCATGAAAAATTTTCAAATTCCCTACAAAAACTCAGGAAGGAAAACAAACTAAACAGGCTCTGGTGTCTTATTGACACCAATGGATGTTCTAATATTAAACAGAGAGAGCTAGTACCTAATATTTTTTTTTAATTTTACTACTTGATTAGTATTCAATTTTGTTTTTCTTTTTTTTAAAAATTCATAGATTTAAATGGTTAAAATGTCACAATTTTCAAAAACTTATGTAGGAAGAGCCTCAAAGGGCTTGTTACAATTAAAGTTTTCTATCTATTAGTTTTACATAAATTTTCCAGGGTGTCTTCTACTTTGTATATCTTGTGCCAAAAAAAACCCTACCAAATAAAGTTATGACTTGATTGATATATATACTAACTGCAAGTGACAAGATCTTTGGATTTAAAGTAAATGAAACTTGGGGGGGATGATCATGTTGTAATTGGTAATTTTTAGTACATTTAAATATATCTCACTCTGACTGAGCTAAAAGTGAAGATAAATAGCATCAATTTTATTATATTCAAATTAGAGTTATATAAGAATTTTTCTATCCTTGTCAACAGAATTTTACAATTAGGTAAAGAATCAATTCTCTCCTATTCATCCTCAGAAACTAGTTTTGGAAGAACTTATGACTTGTAATGAATGGTTTATTCTATTGTTCATTGACTTTCATTAAACTATCTATATTGAACTCATAAGAAGTGAAACACTTTTTATCTGAAAGTGAATATCTAACAATTGCATAGGAAGGTAATTTATTACTGCAGTTTCGAGCATGGACATCCCCTCAGGGGGCTCGCCTTCTTTAGGCGAGTACGGCTGTCACAATCCTGAGGTACCCTAGTGATCTTTTCCCAAGTGGTTTACTGTCTTTGGTAAACATGGGTATCACGACCCCAATGTACCCTAGTGATCCTTTTCTATTTTTGACCCTCCTTCTTGTCACCCAACTTCTCCTATATTTCCTTTCTTCATCTCAGGGGCTTGCCTTCGGGTGAGTACGGGGGGGGGCCACGTACCTGAGTGAATTAAGTGAAAAGAAGGAAAATTCAAAAAAAATATTTGCTTGGTTAGTATTTAATTTACAGGTTGATCTTTAACATTATTTTTAGTTCAGTTAGGAATTGTTTTGTGTGTGTGTGTGGTTAATTTTATTTTGGTATTTTAAGTTTAATAATTGGGGTATTTAAAATAAAAAGGAATTTACTTTTCAATTTTACAAGTGTCTAGGCTGGTTTTTGAGTCTGACCTGCATGTTTGTCGTGTGCAGCAACCTTTACCAGGGGAAAGTGGAGTCTGGGGTTCTTGTTGCGCGCCCTTTGGCCCATGCTTCTCTGGAGGCAGGAGTAAGCCCGCTCCTGTCAATCGGCTGGTGATTAGTTCTGAGGATTCCAATACAGGTTCTGTTGGAATACCAAAGACTGTTGCTTTAGGGTTAGTATTGCAGTTAGGAGTGCCCTGGTGGATCTCCAGTGCCACCTCTGAGGTAAGTGCAGTGCCTGAAATTATGACCGGCGGACTGCCTCCCCTTGTTGGGCTCCGTGTTGGGTGGAGGCATACTGGGGTGAACAGCAAAACACTCATGGAACTCGGCAGTAATTCTCCTTCAGTGGAGCACCGTAAAATAGAATTTTCAGATTCGTTTCGATATTTTATTATGAAATCTTTTGCAACCTTTACTAATGTTTCACCTTTCCTAATTAAGAAAGCCATAACTAGCAGTATAGGGAGGGGGTAAAGTTGATTTGTAAGATGTAGTCTGGGGTTTTTTTCCTCTAAGTGCCATCGTCGAATCAAGGGACAGCCCTTAAAGAGCTAAAGAAGCTTGTTCATTTAGATGTTTCCGTTGTTCCTTTTAGTAGTTTGAATTTTTTGTGTGGCGTAATTTCGCCTGCTGATTTTCTTAGCATATCGGATAAAGAAATGCATGAAAATATGAAGGCACAAAAGGTCTGGAGTAAGATGTGTAACGATAAAGCAGGATGGAAAAGTGATAAATACAAAGCGCCTCAACCTGACATTTTCAAAACCTGACCTCCCACAGACCGTAGTGGCCGCGGTAGCCGAGTGGTATAGGCATCGGATCGTGGCTGGCTTTGTCACGAGTTCGAGCCCAGTACCACTGAAGACCCGCCGTGTAGGGCAGCGATGCACGCTAAATCTGTCGAGAGCTGAAATGTCCTCCCGCTGGTGTGGTGTGGTAGTTAGGAGATGGGGTGCCAGCTCAGGTGTCGTCCACGTCACTTGACCATGGTTCAAAATTACGTGGTCTGTCGCCAAAAGCCCTCGTGCAGCTGAACAGTGCGACGATAATCTTCACTCACTCACCCACAGACCGTAAAAAAGGCGTACATCAGATGCCCAGTTCGATTGTATATACTAATTCCGCTGCGCTGCTTTCAGTGCCAGAGATACGGCCATTCGAAAAATGTCTGTCAGGGCCAGCCTACCTGCCCTCGTTGCGGGGAATCTGGCCATGACTGTGCAGATTGCACTAAGAAGGAGCAATGTATAAATTGTAAAGGTGAACGTCCGGCTTACTCGCACTCGTGCCCTACTTGGATATGAGAAAAAGCAAGATAACAGCTGTTAAAATAAAAGAAAAAATTTCCTACCCAGAGGCACAGCGTGTTGTTTTATCATGCACGCCGGTCTCTGGTAAGTTATGCTAGTGTTGCACAAAAGACATTTGAACATAAGGCAACACAATATAATGCGGAAGAAGACTGCTCTGATACTGTGACACACACTAAACCGGAGGCGATTGCTAAGCCAACTAGTCAATCGCCACCTCCGGCCAAAAAAATTAATTAAAAGGACAGAGAGGGATTAGCCAAAAAAAACCAAAGAGCTGAAGGGCTCGTCAATGGGATCAAATATCCACCGGAAAGTAGAAGATACAGTGACCGGAGATTGCTCCAAGGATGATGATTTTATGGATATTCAATTGGGCCCTTCGACTTCTAGCTCCAGAGGCGGAGCAAGTGCAGCACAATAATAGCCTCTTCATTTCCTGGAACTGCCGTGGTTTGAGAACTAGACTCAATCTCAAATCCATCATATCCACATACCAGCCCGCATGTGTTGCTCTTCAGGAGACTTTTCTGATAATGCGAGTATGTGTTTATAATTGTGTATGACGGGATGTAGATGGTGATGCATCTCCAACTGGAGGTGTATGCCTCTTCACATCCCATCTGTATCCCAGTAATGTCATCACACTGCACACATCTTTAGAGGCTGTGGCTGTATGGATTCACGTCCATTCTTTAGTCAGTCTGCTGTGTTTATTTACCACCCAACGATGTGCCACAAGTGGATTTGAATCATTTAGTCAGTCAATTGCCAGCTCCTTTGATTTTGCTCGGTGACTTTAACGGACACAGCCCTCTGTGAGGGCATGATGATACCAACTCTCGTGGGCGACAGATCGAACAGTTGATCTCTGATCCCTTGTCTCTGTCTGCTCAATAATGACGAGAAAACATATTTCCATGCACCCACGAGGACATATCACTCCTTCGATCTTGCCATTTATTCGCCAAGTCTACTACTGTTGTTGAATTTTGAGGTAGATCAAGATCTACATAACAGTGATCACTTCCCTCTTCTAGTTTCTCATATTAATGGTGTGGGAGTATGAAATCGCCCTCCCACATATCCTTTTAATTGCGCAAACTATGTTAAATTCACACAGCTATCAGTTATAACTGGCGTAATGGTTCAAGACGGGACTGTTAATGATGCTGTTTTAAATGTCACTGAAGCAGTTAGGAATGCTGCTGATGCAGCAATTCCTAAGACTTCAAACTCCCATCGAAAGGTGTGCAAACCATGGTGGAATTCAGCCTGCTAACAAGCAAAAAAGGAACAAAGGAGGAAGTGAGGTATTTTCAGGAAGTACCCCACCACTGGAAATCTCATAGCAATCAAATGTGCTAAAGCGTTAGCTCGTAGAATAAGACGTCAAAGTCGGAGAATCTTTGATCCAGTATGTTTCGTCAATCACATCATCAACTACCAGTCAACAGTTATGGAGAAAGGTCAAAGCAGTGAATGGCCTTTATCAGGACTTTACTCTTCTGATATTGGAAACATCGACTGCTATTTACTCGTCACCTGTTGATGTGGCCAACTGGATTGGCCAAACATTTGCTAGTGTGTCCAGCTCCGATTCATACAGCCCTGCATTTCAGACGACTAAGAATCGTTTAGAGCAGACACCTGTCAACTTCAGGTGTCTACAACCTCTACCATACAACTGTGACTTTGACATGTGGGAATTAAAGAGGGCCTTGTCATCGGCCCACAATACTAGTGCAGGTCCTGATGGAATATCCAATGAATTGCTTCGCCATTTGAACAAGGATTCACTAGTAAGTCTCCTTTACCTATTCAACTGAATATGGCAAAAGCAGGTGTATCCTACTCAATGGCAGGAAGCCATAATGATTCCCCCATCCTAAACCTGGAAAAGATCCAAAGAATCCTCTCAGCTATCAGCCGATACCCCTCATGAGCTGCCTTTGTAAGACACTGGAGCGTATGGTCAATGCCCATCTCGTTTATCTGCTTGAAAAGAACCGATGTATTCCTCTGTTTCAGATTGGCTTCTGCAAAGGGAGATCCACTCTTGACAATATAATGCTGGAGAACAAAATTATAAATATTTTTGTCCAGAGGAATCATCTGGTTTCTATTTTCTTTGATATCAAAAAGGCATATGGTCGTACTTGGCATTATGGAATACTCAACACTCTTTTTTAATTTTGGTCTTAGAGAGAATTTACACATTTTTATCAAAAAAAATTTTTAATGTGTGCACTTTTAAAGTATGTTTGGGTGGCACTCTCTCAGCTTCTTTTTTGCAAGTTGAGGAAGTTCCTCATGGAAGCATTCTGAGTGTCACCCTTTTTATTTGTTGTATATTACTCATCTTAAATATTTTATCACCCTCTATACAGGTTTCTTTTTATGTCGATGACTTGCAGATCAGTTGTGAAGGCTTGGATATGCGCATGATTGAACAACAGTTACGAACTGCTGTCAACAATTTTTTTAAAATGGTGCGACATCAACGGTCATAGTATTTCTGCCAGCAAGAGTTGCTGCATGCACTTTTGCCGCAAACAGGGTATACATCCCGACCCCAAAATACGCATTCGTGATGTACAAGTTCCCGATGTACGATTCCTTAGAGTAATTTTCAACCGCCTGCTCACTTTCCTTCCGCATATTTCACAATTGCGGAAGAGGTGTGAAAAGTCTTTAAGCCTCTTGAAGGTGTTGTCAAACACCTCTTGGGGGGCGGATCGAACATCATTACTCGGAGTGTATCAGGAAATCGTACTCTCTCGCATTGACTATGGATGTGTTGTATACAGATTGACGTGCAACTCTACTCTGAAAAAACTTGACCCTGTTCACCATATGGCATTGAGAATCTGCTCTGGTGTGTTTCGCACATTGCCAGTGCAGAGTCTCTACGTTAACTGTAATCATCTTCCTCTAGATCTTCGACAGAGGAAACTTTCTCTTGCCTACTATTTTAAGATCTTGTCCGTGCCTTCACATCCTCTGCAAAATGTATATATGAGTACCAGCATGAAGAGACTTTATGATGCTCGGCCGACTAACATCCGGCCATTTATGGATAGGATGAAGCTTCTTATTTCCGAACTCAACCTACCGAACCAGCAAAGAAGCGTTTTACAATTCCAACCTTGGAATACGCCACGTTTCCACTATATCAACCCTTTTGCCTCCTACAGTAAAACCACGGTAATGCCTATAGTTTTCCAGTGCATCTTTGCTTAGCATCGCAGTCATTATAGAAATTTTTCACTCATCTTTACAGATGGCTCGAAACGTGCTTATTACGTTGGCTGTGGAGTCGTGATTGAAGATATTATGCTCAGTTATAGACTCGACACTTCCTGCACCATTTTCACTGCAGAAGCTTTCGCCATTTACCGTGCAATTCAATTGACTCCAATATGCCCTGTAAATACTGACAGCATGAGTGTCCTAGAAGCGCTTGAAAACTACAATGATCCGTGTCATCCAGTGGTATGTAATATACTCGACATAATGAGTCGATTGTACAGCAAGGGTTTTGATATAGCATTTTGCTGGCTACCAAGCCATGTAGGTATTATTGGCAAGGAGCAAGCAAACAGCGCTGCTCAGTCGGCAACAACCTGTCTGCTGCTAGCAGTACCACTTTCGGACATGAAGCATGTCATCCTGCATCTTTTAACAACATGGCAGGAATCATGAAGTCAGCAGTTAGATAACAAACTGCACTCTGTGAAACCTGTCGTAGGGGCATGGCCTTCGATACCAATGTGAAAGACTGATGTCAAATTGACTCGTCTTCGTATCGGTCATACTCGCTTCACACACAGACATTTGTTATTTGGAAAAAATGCTCCTGAATGTCCTTCATGCAAGGTTTTATACACTGTGCATCACATTATAATTGAATGTCCAATTTTTAGCCATCATCGCTTCACCTTTTTTCGTACATCTGTTTTAACTTTTTCTGACTTGGTGGGAGAACCCACCACCACCAAATTCTATTTGCCTTTCTTTTAAAAATTGGATTTTTATATTTGATTTGATTTGTGCTTTTAATTAGATTTTTAATATTGTATATGTATGTATGCATATATACATATGCATCTGTGTATGTATTTAAAAAAAGATTTTTTTTTTTTCTTAATGAGTGTTTGGCGCAGCATGGCCAAAATTGGCACTTGCCCCATTAAAATTCACTCACTCCAGCATAGACATACACACAAAAGTACAAAAATCGAAATAAAAATGGCACCTCACACACCCAAGAAAACCTTGTTTCATTATGACTTGGAAGACGAGGATATGCTAATATATAATGTAGATGAAAAATCAGTGGATTCTCACATTTGATCTGGTTTCTCTTATTTCATTACCCCTACTAGAAATCGAAGAAATTAGAATTTACTAAAGAAATTTTAAACATTAATTATTGTGTTTTGATATAAATTGTGAATTTAAATGATTTTTAATTTCACTTTTTAGCATTTTAATACAGTTGAACAATTATACAAGAATTTTTAATAAATTTTAGCTCTTAAATACAGTGGAATGTTGTTTATCCGATTCAATTGGGGCCAGACACCATTTGGATATGCAATTATTCGGATAACCGAATGCGATCCATGCAGTATATGAAGCCGTACACAATACAAATATTGAAAATCATCACATGCAGCAAACGTGCTTGATGGAATAGCAAAATGTCACAATTTTCCTTAATTGTGGAAAATAATCACTTATTTTTCGCTGTACCTTCGTTTACCTTCGTTTTTTCACTGCAAGGTCTCTGAAAAAAACTGGTTCAGATATTTGACACTCCAGATAATTAACGTTCGAATAAACGACGTTCTACTGTAATGTATATTTATGTCAATTTAAATTTGTAACTGTGTTTTTAATGATATATGGAAGTTTAAACATACACACATGTTTGGCGCAGTATAGCCGAAATCTCTCTTGCACCAATAAACCCCAAAATCACTCGCTCACTCACCCAGCATGGACATATGTGAACAAATCTTTTCTTGTTTAATAAGTATTAAGAGTGAAGATAGAAATTGTTTTTCAGTAAAAAATGAAATCTATTATGTATATCTAAAATCAGCTCTAGAGTTCATATATATTCTAAAAAAAACAGTTCAGATTTCACATAAATATTTATTATAAATTGTTATATTGAAGAAATCTATCTAAACCTAATTTGAAATTAAACCAATTGTATGTAATTGCCTTATATGTTTGACTAAAATAATTTTTCCCCCTAATAATGTTCATTAATAAATATTGTTGCATGAAGGCAGGGGTGTGAAAATAGTTTTATATACTTCTGCTATGCCAGTAAATACCTTACTTAGTGTTACCTGTTTTTTAAGAACTATTTCATAAATACAAATATAGAAATATGCTTTATAATTCCTAAAGTGTCTTAATTATTATAACTAAAGGTTTCAGATTTAAGTTGATGTTAAATTGTAACTTTTAAGTTGTTGAGGAGGTGGTTCTAATTAATATTTTAATTTTTAATGACAATAGCAATAAAAATCTATATTCTTTGTGATATTTTTTTAAATCAGTGTCTTGCATTTGGGGGGGGGGATCTAAGAAGAACTTTTAATTTTTCTGTAAAGTATTTATAATTCTATTTTAAAAATTAATGGTTGGGTGTATTTTTCTATAGTACATTTGAATAAATACTTTTAAGATGTGTATCACTGAAATAGTTCTAAGAATGAAATGTCTTTTTAGGTCTGCCCATTTCAGTACCTTAGCCATAAAACAGAACCCAATGTTGGCAGAGGCATATTCCAATCTTGGAAATGTTTTCAAAGAAAGAGGACAGTTGCAAGAAGCTTTGGAAAATTATAGACATGCTGTTAGGCTAAAGCCTGACTTTATTGATGGCTACATTAATCTTGCTGCTGCTCTGGTTGCAGCAGGAGACATGGAACAAGCAGTTCAGGCTTATGTATCAGCACTGCAATATAACCCTGTAAGTATTTAAAAATTAATTTAATCTGTATGTTCATATATATATAAGAAAGGCTACTTACTCGCAAGATCTTTGGAATTATTTGATCTGCGGGCTTGAAATTTTTTTTATATGTTTCTTCTGTTAAGTAGAGATCTGTTAAAAACAGGTTTCGTGAAAGGAAGGGGATATAGACTTAAGTGATAAAAATGCTTCAGTTTTAGAAATACAAATCCTTTCATTTTTAAATCAAGAAGCAAAGGCTGTAAAGAGTTTTTTAATATAATTGAAAGCAGAATCCTTAGATTTTTAGATATAAATAACATATAATAGTATAAAATACTCAAAGAAACAAATGAGCTATGAGTAATATTGCATAATTTAACGCTTTGCTTTTTTAAAAAAAATGGGAGATTAGTTTAAGTTAAATGATTAAATATATATATATACTGGATGGACTAATGAACAATTGTTTAATGTTATTTCATTTAGAACAATTGTTTAATCTTATTTCATTTAGATTTGCTAACTAGATTATTACAAAAAAAATTGAATAAGTTTTTCCCTTTTATTTTAAAATTTTGTATAACTTATACATTCAGTACCATGAGCCTTATTGGTGACTTGCAAAATTTTCATTCTATGCCACACAAAGTTTTTCATTCTATGCCACAATCATCCATGGGTATCTTTTCTCAGAATATTAAATAAAAACAAAACTTGTTGTTGTGATCATTTAACTTCCTATGAAGGTGGAAGTTAATGTGTTAATTTTGCTCCCATAACATTAATAAAACTTCTATAACAGTCTAATGAGTAAAATGGTTAATTACTACTATGCATTTTTCTTTTCTTATAACTCCATAACAGTAAGACAATTATTGCAATCATTTTATTTTATTATAAAATTTGATATTTTTTTTTTTAATTCTAAAGTATTTCCTGAATTTAAAAAAAAATGTTTATAATTCTATCAGAGTAACTTCTTTTGTACGATATGCAATTAATGTTTAAAATGTTTTTTTCAGGATCTTTATTGTGTGAGAAGTGATTTAGGTAATCTTTTAAAAGCATTAGGAAGATTAGATGAGGCAAAGGTACATATGTTATTTCTTTTCTATTTTTCTGTTGTATTTTTGACATTCATAGGCAACAATTGACATTTTTTTTTACTTAAATTTCAAGATTAGTAGTTTTAAGATACTGGCCCCTAGTTCTGTATATATAAAAATACTAATCATATGTAGTCTTAAACTATTGATTACATTCTTTTTCGTGTTTTCTCCCCTCTCATGTCTTTATTCTAAATCTTAAATCTTTTTTTTTAACTTTTTATATAAATGCCAAGTTTTTTATCTCTGAGAAATATTCATTTTACTTACTTTAATGAGTTTATTTTTACGTGTTTATATACACACACATAAGATAATTTTGTAAACTCATAGGGGAAAAGGCTTATTCGAGTCTACTGCAAGCATCTAATATAATTTCTTTAAAATTTGTAAGTGCTTTTTAATGCAACACAATGATAGTGATTATTATTATTGAAGATCATTTTAAAAGATATTTTCTTATTTTTAAGACATACTAAAAGGCCAAGTTTCTTATGTAAGGATGAATTAATTTGTCTGATTCCAGTTAACTTCTAATACTGAATCAATGTTAGTTACAGGAGATTAGCTGGACAGAGTTTAGAAGAACTATGTACTAGGTCATTCTTGGAGAATTGCGAACTTTTTAATGCTGTATCTTTGCTTATCACTCAAATTTCAGGAGACGCACTTGCTCTGGCGCTTACCCCTCCACGTTTCTGAAAGAGGAAGCATTTTTCTTTGTTTTCAGTGGTAAAAAAAATACTCTAAATGAGACAAATTAAGTAAATTTCATTTTAAATTTTAAAAATTTGATTTTAAGATATAAAGTATATGTATATAATTTAATGGTAGCTTTTATCTTTTTTTTACTATGCCTGATACAAAAAAAGATGCTTTTTACTTTGCGCTGTCGCATGACTTTTGTGCTGCATGCTCTTTGTATGTTTCACTGAAACTTGGCCTTTTTATAACCTTAAAATTATGTTTTCCAATACTCCCATATGTTGCCTATGAAAAAAATATTACATTTGATGTTATAATTGTGTTGTGATTTTTTTTAATTTGATATATTTTCTTTTTACTTTTAATTTTCTGTAGATGCATTTTAAGTGAGTATATGCAGAGCAGCCTTCCTTAAATCATTGTTTTCTTTCTCTTTTAGTATGAATAGTGCTGGTATTTTTTTTCACCTCATTCTTATGCATGCCATATTGTTTTAATTGTGAATTTTTGTTTTCTTATTAAAATCTTTTGTTTATTGTATGAAACTGTACTATAGTCCTTCAAATTGCATTTTTCCTTCTTAACTCCTAATCAGCGATTTTTAACTTAAAATATTTTGCGGGAAGTATTGTAGTAAAATTCTAAATAAATAAAATTTTAGGAATGTTAATTTTTTTCAAAAAAACACTCAATCCCCATAGTTTCATTTTTTTTTATAAAATTTGATGTATGAAAGAAGTTTACACAGAAATGAAACATATTATTCATATTCAAATTGCTTACTCCTTAATCTTTTTTTGTAATTTCTGTTCTATTAAAATGAATATTGTGGTTCAATTAATACAGGTTACATTGTAATAAAATTCAGAGTATGGTAGTAAATTTTAAATAACATATTTTCATTTAAATTCTTGAAATATTAAAAAAAAATGAGATTCATCTTGCCCTTCTCTGCTGAAACTTGTAGTTAGCCAAATGCTACAACATTATAGAAAAACTTCTAATAGTTAATTCTTTAATTCAATCTCTGTAAACATTCTTCTTATGGAGAGTTACAAATCACGAGTTAAGAATTGCTGTCTAATTTATTTTCTAGATATTTTCAATGTGTTTTGTTATGATTTTTTTCTTGCTTCCAGTTTAAAAAAAAAGTTTCCCCTTTTCCTTTACAATTTTTTTAAAAAACATAGATGTAAAGGAAGGCTGATTACAGCTGTTTCTTGTGATTTGGATTACAGGACTCTTCTAATCTGAAATTTTCTTTTTCTTCCTTAAGAAATAGCGCTAATAGTAGGGCTTTGCGTATTCTCAGGAGAAAAGACATACTAAGAGTAAGCTGCACGTGGATCTCTTAGCATCCAGGATCGTGAAGCTGTATGGAACAGACAACGTTCTCCAATTCTGTGGTAATAATAAAATGTTTAGTTTGTGCTAATGCTGGGTTTTAATTATGTGGAGAATATTGAAAGTTTTTAATTTTGCATTTTGAAAAATTTTAAATGTACAAGTGAGATTAAACAAAAGCAAATTCTCTAGATTTGTTGTAAGATCCCCTCTTTTGATTTTCTCCACAGTTTATTACCAGTCCCCTCCTACTTTTAGTAAAGGGATGCTGAAATAAGATGTAGGAAATATGTGGACTAGTTATATTATCAGTAAGTGATAGTATTTTTAAATGAAATTTTAGGAGGTTCCTTTTTATTTTGCTCTTTTGTTATTTTTTGTTAGTTTTAACATGACATGTGCATGTTAAAAAAAAGAGAGAAATTTGCAGTCAGTGATTCTGTGGCAATTTAGCGTGCGCTTTTTCTTTTGTTGCGTTCGCTGCATTTTTTTGCGTGTTGCTGCATTTAGCGTTTCAGGCAGAGTGAAGAAAAGATTGTTTATCTGTTAGTGTCATCCTTTTTATAAAGATGCTAGTTTTTTTCCTAATAATTTTCTTATAACAAAATCCACTTTTCACTCTGGCTGGAAAACTGCGCTGCGATATGCGTTGCGAATTTGCTCGGCGCTTCCTGAACACTGACTGCAAAAAGTGAGAATTCTTTCCTTACTTATCATTTCCTAAATTAATATGATTTTTATGTTGTATTTTTTATGTGATTCTTCTATTGAACCTCTTAAAAGGCCTGCTACCTGAAAGCTATTGAAACTTGTCCAACCTTTGCTGTAGCATGGAGTAACTTGGGATGTGTTTTCAATGCCCAAGGAGAAATATGGTTGGCTATACATCATTTTGAAAAGGTGAATTACTTTTTCAATTATATTGATAAAATCTTTTTATCAAAAAAAAATAATTTCATATTTACATTACTCTTTTCTCACACTAAATCTAATAAAATATTCCGAATGATTGCAGGCTGTAGCATTGGATCCTAATTTCTTAGATGCTTATATAAACTTGGGAAATGTTTTAAAAGAGGCTAGAATATTTGATAGGTATGAATTGTTTTGTATCTACATTCATTTGTCTAGTTATTTTTTTAAGATTAATATTTTATAAATGTTTGAAAAATATTATGAATCTTCATCATTTTCTCATTTTAGAGCTGTTGCTGCTTATCTCCGTGCTTTAAATTTAAATCCAAGTAATGCTGTTGTCCATGGAAACCTAGCTTGTGTATATTATGAACAGGGGTATGTACATATTTTTAAAACAAATATGAATGGTGTGTTTTTTTGTGTCAATAATATGAAAATATTTCTTAGTATAATAAATGCTGTCCATTAACTGTTTATCAACTTAAATTTTCAATCCTTCTAAATTCAATAGAATTCATGAGTATAATACAGCTACTTGATGGAATAAATTTATTTTGCGTAAATGTATATTTTAAAAAGAATCTTTATTTTGATTTTTTAAAAATTCTTTGTAGATATTTCAAAAAGGTTTTATTGCTTAAAATGTTTTTTTTTTTTTTTTTTTTTTCAGATTAATTGACCTGGCCATAGACACTTATCGTCGTGCAATAGAATTGCAGCCTAATTTTCCTGATGCCTACTGTAATCTTGCTAATGCGCTCAAAGAAAAGGGCCTTGTTTCAGAAGCTGAAGATTGCTATAACACTGCTTTGCGATTATGCCCCACTCATGCTGATTCACTGAACAATCTTGCTAATATCAAGCGGGAGCAAGGTTTTATTGAAGAAGCAACCAGACTGTATCTCAAAGCACTTGAAGTAAGTAGACAATAAGTTTTGAAAGTATGTAATGTCTAAGTAAAAGTGCAGATTTTATTATGAAATGTTTTAAAATATAATTTTAAAGTTAAAATGCCAAAATAGGTTTATGTTGCATTACTGTGTATTGTATCAAAATGTAATTAGGTAATTATGAAAAGAAGTTACAAAAAAAAGGAAAAAATAAGGAATGTATGAAACAGAAATAGCTATATAGTTATACAACCAAATCTTTAAATTAAAGGTGTGATTTAAAAAATGTTGGTATAGGTCAACTAGCGAGTTTCCGTTTCCTGCAAAATTTTTACTTAAAACAATTAAGAATTGTTTAGCTTTGCTTCATTTTCTTAACCCTTATTTAAATACCATGGAATATATTTGTGCATTTAAAAAAATCAATGTAGTTACTACCTTACTACCATGCATTCAAAAATCATTTTCAATTTTCATTTAGTATTTAATATTTTCTATAGTGTTTATACAGAGAAAATTTTAAAAAGCAGTTTTGTATGTAGCTAAATCTGATACTGTATTCCTTTCAATTATAGGTTTTTCCCGAATTTGCTGCTGCTCACTCCAATTTAGCTAGTGTATTGCAGCAACAAGGAAAATTGAATGACGCTTTAATGCATTATAAAGAAGCTATAAGGTATTTCTTTTTTCTCCTCCTTGAAAAGTAAATATTTCATATATACCCTCTCTTTAAAAAAAAGAGGTTACAATTTATTGATTCTTACCAGATTTATTGATACACCAGATATAAAAATGATGTTTAAAAATAAGGTAAAAAGCAACATAAATTTGAATTCTTTATGGACTTAAATACTGTTTATTTTAAAGAAATAACATACCTTCGTATACAGGTGAGTTCGGTGGAGTGGGGTTATTTGTGTTCCAGACCGTCTCGAGTCTCTAATATGTTGTGGTTGAGACAAGTTATGTGACAATGATCCAACAATTCTTCTTACCTGCTCCAAGAATCTTGACAACATGTGGTTACAACCAGATGGGGCCACAGCCTACATCAGGTTTTCTATGGGTATTTTAAGAGTATCCTTCCCCAAATGACTGGTCTCCCTGCGAAGGAACATAAACTGGCCTCTCTCTCTCACCTGATATATCCACTACTGATAATTTCCTATGGACTTCTCTCAAGTCCCTGGTTTACAAAGATTGATCCAAGACCTTGGATGGCCTACAGAACAACATCCGAGCCAAAATTAACAATATCTTGGTCGATATGCTTGAAAAGGTGACTCAAAGTTTTCGAAATCGACTGCATCAGTATATTAACAGTGGAAGACGACATTTAATAGAAGTGTTTAAAACTGTACATTCAATGTTGTATGGCAGGCAGAAAATAGCAATGAAGTCGAATGAAGCATGTAGTGTGTTTTATTTATTGCATTTTCAAAATATGAAGTTCCCATGCATCCATGTATTTCAACTAAAGTAAATGCAACTTACTTAAACCTTTGATGTTTTCTTAAAAATCACTGCTTCGTATAATGAAGAAAACATTTGACTCCTAGTTGCACGAATTCATTTGTGTCAGAAGTGTGTTCTTATTGCAAAGTGTCCCTTTTTTTGAAAATCCAGAATGACATGCATTTGCAATGAGTGCAACCCATTCTATTTGCAGAATTATTATTGGTATGCATTTTGCACTGGAGTATGCTGTAGTTTTAATAGTTATTTGTGTGTCTAAACATTTATTATGTTCATAATAAACAATGAAACTATGAATTTGAAAACGATAAATATTAAATATTTGTTTGACTGAATTGTGATTATGTACGTGATCTCTCTCTCTCTCTCTCTCAAAAATTTATGTTCATGAAATTTTTAATAGTTAACTAAGAATTAGTTGGAAGCTGTTTTCCCCCTTCTACTATGTAAAATGATTCTATTAAAAATTTAAATATTTCTTTAGTTATATAAAGTATATTTTTACCCTTCATCTTTTTTTTTTGCTTTTCTCTAATAAAATATGGTCTGGATTGATACTTCCTCCCCCTTAATTGAAATAGTCAACTTAATATTGTTGCATAGTAAAACTTTGGTAGTTGAATTTCAACAGGTTGTATTGTTATATTTTAAAAGCTGTATTTTAAATAGGTATGCTTTCCTCTTTGTTACTCTGCTTACACAATTTCATTCCAATGCTTTTAAACTATTAGAGAATGCTACGATTTATGTAAACACAAATTTAAGGATTCCACAGCATAATTTGCTTCATAATCGTGCAAGCTTTGTTGCATAACGTTTTTTGAAAAAGTAATGGAGTGATTAACGTATAGTTTTTACATAACAATGTTGCATTTATTTGTGTGCTATTTGTTTTATAAAACTAACCCTTCAGTATATCTCATTGTTCAAAGAGTAAAATAATTTTTTTTTTCCTCTTTAAATATAGTTTAACTGTTTGATGTTTTCTTTTTGGTTTCAATTCATTTAACCTGGGAAATATTGCATTGTTATTGATGGAATTTAAAACAAAATATGTTAGGTGTTTTCAGTTTTGTATATAAAAATGTTGCTTAATTGATTAGGTTTTATTATAATACTGGTGAAATAATTGAAATAACTTGTATCTTGTATTTTAACATCCAAGTTTTATAATTATAAAATTGATGTGTACAACTGTGTAACTTATTTGTTTAAATAAAAATCTTATTTCATGTCATTTTTATTTTTAAGAATATCACCAACATTTGCTGATGCGTACTCTAATATGGGTAATACTTTGAAAGAAATGGGAGACATACAAGGTGCCTTGCAGTGCTACTCTAGAGCTATTCAAATAAATCCTGCTTTTGCTGATGCACATAGTAATTTAGCTTCTATCCATAAGGTAATATTGCATCCCTGTGCAAAAATATAACTGAAATTTAATCATGGATGAAATATTTTTAAAAGAGGGTTTGTTTGTTTTTAATAGGATTCTGGCAATATACCTGAAGCAATTGCATCATACCGAACAGCCTTAAAATTAAAGCCAGACTTTCCTGATGCTTATTGTAACTTGGCACATTGTTTGCAGGTGAGTTTCTAAAAAGTTTCATTCAGTTTAAAACGGTAGTTAATGTGGAATTTTCAATATTGAATGGTGGTAATTATGTATTATACTCTTGACCAATTTTGCCAAATCAAGACATTGTCAAATCTAAAGAAGTCATTTCAGCACATACCCCAAAACAAGTTCTTGTGCATTCTCTTTTCTTATCTTTCTGGCTAATAAATTACTGAAAATTTACAAGATCATTCAGGCCTTCTGGGAATCTGCAAGATCACACACATGACTAATGAGTTTTTATATAAATACTGTCTTGCGGATTTGTTACTAATTTCATCATCTTACTTAAACCCATAATCTTCCGGGTACTTGTGTATTATGCCGTTTTTTTTTTTTTTTTTTTTTTTTTAAATATTCTATTGCATTCTCTTCTGTAGAAAATAGATCCTAAATTTCAGTTATTTTTCACAACAAAATAAGGAGAAGCATAATATTAAAAATTGAAAATGTTTTTATCTTGAAGTGGGATTAGGATTGTGTTTGAGCTATTTTAGAAGGTACAACCTATAAAAAAGGATGACATTTGAGTATTATAAAAATATTACGTTTTAATATGCCGGAAATAGTTTCCACTATTGACTGTATATCATGTCATTTGGCAACATTTTTTGATTTGATAGAAGTAGTCAACAGTATAGTATGTATCAGAACTGAAAATTATTTAAGAATTTTTAAAGCATGATGCAAGTTTCATTTTGGTTCTAAATGTATGTTGCATTGGTTTTTTTATATAAAATATATTTAAATATTTAATTCTTGCCAATTTATAGGTTAAGTTTTATTGCACAAAAAAAGTAAAAGCTCTGCTGGTATAATGTTTACAAAGCAAAATATTTCATTTAACTCTCAAGTATTTATTGATGCTCTGTTTGTTAATATCTTCAATTTTAACAAGTCATTACTTGAGATACCATCTTTTATCACATGACATGCTGAACTTGAATTTATAGAATAGTATGCTTATCTGTTTTTTATGGGGAATAAAGGCTTTCCCTCTGTGTTAAGTTTTGTAAATTTTTCTGACAGTGTACAATGCATAAAAGATTTAGAACTATTGTAAAATTTCTGACAGTAATGAAAATTATATCACTTTCTTTTCTCAGATTGTTTGTGATTGGACTGATTACGAATCTCGTATGAAGAAGCTGGTCGCTATTGTTGCAGACCAATTAGATAAGAATAGGTTACCGTCAGTCCATCCACATCACAGTATGCTTTATCCCCTGTCTCATGAGTTTAGAAAAGCAATAGCTGCCCGACATGCTAATCTATGTTTGGAGAAGGTAAGTGTTTTTTCTATGTGAAAATTGCGGAGTTTTTTACAGGAGCATCCATATGATCTTTATTATTGTGTAGACTAAACTAAATTATTTATATCTTAAGACTGAAATAAATTCGAAACTGTTGTCTCTTAAGCTTTTTGATCCACATATTAATACTACAGATATTCAATACTAGCTGTAGTACCAGTTCTTTGTGCATTGCTTAAATTTTAAAAATATAAAATTCAGCTATTATATCAAGCACATGCAAAGAGGGTAAAACCCTGTTGTATAAGACAATATATCTAAAATTTAAAAATATTTTTTCTTAATCAGTTTTTACATTATAAATAATTTCAAACTACAATTAGTCTCACAGTAAAGAACTTTAAAAAAAACAACTTTGAATGTAAAAGAAAAATTAAACATGCTAGAAAGATAAATAGAATTGAACAAATAAAAATTGACAGAAAAGTAATAGCAGTAATAAGTTTCTGCTCTAGCGACTCTATTACATTATCTGAAATCGATAAACCAATAGAAAGGAAACTAGCTTAGATATAAAACATTTCATAAAATACTATCATTAATAACATACTGGGAACCCTTCAATTGAGGGGGGGGTAAATTAGTATGAAAAAACTATCCGAAACAAACACAAGCAATGTTGCAAAAATAATTTTTCTAAACAATATTTTTCATATTTTATTACTAACAAATGAATGTAATACTGTTATAAAGAGCAAACTAATGAATAAATACAATTATAAATAATTATAGCGATATTTAAAATATTTAGCATAATTGGGTAGTACAATACGTTTAAAATATTGCCGTAAAATCTGGCATATAACGCACACTTTTAACAAAAAATAAGATCAAAATTTAAGGGTGAGGGTTATACGCCGAGTATAAAAATAAGAGCTTTAAAAATAACAAAAGATATGAGCATAAGAAAAATTTTACTTCTACACACATCGAAATACTGTTTATTTAAAAGAAATGACATGCCTCTAATAAATTTAAGGGCTGTAGTTCTAGAAATGTACTATTTTTTCAAAAGTCTGGGATAATACCATGAATAAATGACTTCAAAACATAAGAGCATTGTGTAATAACATTTGAGATTTCTTCTCAAAAAAGGGGGTGCACACGTTATATGGCGAATATGCCTTAAAATTAAAAAATGCAGCTTGAAAGTATGGGTGCTCGTTATATGCCAGATTTTATGGTTTATGATGTATATTATCTACAAAAAGCAAAACTGCATGAAGAATAGATTATCTTAAATCAAAATAGTGTCAAAAAATCTGATCAACTTTAAATTTAAAGGAATTCAAAAGAAAATTAGAATTGTTTCGAGATGCATCTCATTGTAAATATTGTTAGCAGAGAGCTTCTTGATGTAACATCCAAACAACATATATTACTACAAACCACATTTATATACAAAAAAGTGCAGTTCACAATATATAAATTGAGTTTGCCTTACACTGGAAAAAAATTTATAGTAAATGAAATCTCTTTAGCTTCTAATTACTGAAAAAGATAAAATAGTTTATTTTAGTAAAACTTCATATCAGACATTGAAATAGCCCTATGAACAAACCTGTGTTGCCTAACTGAAAATGAAACTTTGAAAGGATACTTTTTACAATAATTTATTCAAGGAATAGTTTCTATTCCACTACAAAAAGCAAGTAAAGGAATAAGTACAACCATGTAAATATATTTATTTTAAAAATATATAGCAATCCTCAAAAAACTGCATTAGTTTCAGATAAATGCGACTTAAAGTCACACCACCAGTTAAGTTGAAAAATTGCTTAAAAATTAACTTTAAAAAATCCGAAGCAAAATTTTAAGTCTCTATGTGATACATATCATTATAACCTATTGTTTCAATGTACCAAATTGCATGCTTCTTGAGGGGGTTTTTTTTTTTTTTTTTTTTTGCTACTTTATGGACACTCACACAAACGTTCTTTTGTTAGTATGGATAACATACATCAACAAAAATCTCACTTTGAACAATTGAGGCTAGATTTACTTGGTTTAATTAAGGCTCACTTTTATCCTATTAAATCTAAATTCCTTATTAATTTTTGAAAATTTATAGTTCAATTTTTTTAGTGAACTGTGAAATTTTTGTTTGGATTTTGTTCCCCATCACTTATCCATTTTGCAATTTAAATGTTTATTCTTTTTTTTAATGCTGATTATGGCATTTACACTGCTGCCCATTTAATTTGATTTACTAATTTTTGGTCACAGATTAGTGCAAAAAATCTTATTGTATTCTGTTTGGGCCTCATAATTTTCTTTTTATAGATTCAAGTGCTTCACAAGCCTCCTTACCAGCACCCTAAAGAATTAAAAAGCAAAGTTCTCAGAATTGGATATGTGAGCTCCGATTTTGGAAATCATCCAACTTCTCATCTCATGCAAAGTGTACCTGGAATGCATAACAGAGATAAAGTTGAAGTAAGTTGTTTTATTGTGACATTCACTAAAAGTTTCTCCTTGATAGTAAATCTCTAGACTATATATATATCAAAACATGCCTCTTGTAAGTTTTATAAATTTTATAATCCATTTTAACTTTTGATTTAACATTTAAGATTTCTATTAAATTGGTGAGTAAAGCTCTCTATTAAAAATCTAGTTGGCATTTATACCATGGTTGATTTATATTGAATTGCACTTTTGTTTTATTTTAATACACATATTTTTAAAGTATTATGCTTAAAAGTAATCTTAGTAAGTATATGAATGCTAAAAAATACAAAAAAATTGAAATTATCAAGTTAAATTTAAATTTTCTAACATACAATGTCCTCCCTCCTCCTAATGTATTTGTGTTCTGAGAATAAAAATCTGTCTTAAAAGCTTAGCTTAGTTTAGTTTATTAGAAAATATGTTGAGAGTGATCACATTTTGCTGTTGGACTAAATTCTTAAAACGTAAGCTCTTGGAACTCTGATCCATGAAGTAATTTTCACTTTAAGTTTACATATCTCCTCACTTATTGCTTTTATTCAAATGAATCATTTAATTAAAATCCTATATGTTCGAGACTTATTATTTGTTGTTAAAGTACTAAGTAATATAATTAAACAATTCGTACAAATTTATTTCAGTTGTAAACATGATAAAATATGACTATAGTAAAAATACATTGCTTGTGCTGCTCCCAGCTACATCATGTGTAATTGTTCTGGCTGTTTCTGCTTCACTCAGCTTAGACTACTTGATTCTGAGATAGAGCTTAACATAAAATACTATACGCTCTATTTTACCCAATTCTGACTGTATATTATGTATTAATTTTGTTATTTTTATATTGCTCTAAGCTGTCGAAACACTCAATCTATAGTGCAGTGTTCTTCAAACTGTGTTCCACGAGTTGCAATAAAAAATGAGGGGGAAATTACAAATGTGTGTGCAAAATTCATTCATGTTCTCTATGAAGTTTGTATTCTCACTAATATTTAAAGCTCATCCCTGTCATTAAGAAACTGAAAATTTTATCTCTTAACTTTTATTAAAATATATATATTTACTTATACTAGATTGTAAATATTTTATTGCTTACTGTCCCGGGTTCTACAAGATAATTTTTTGCTCGTTAGTACAATGTCTTGCAAAACTAAATAGTTTTTTAATGGAAAGTGTACCATTTGATATTTGTTGAAAAAACACCTACAAAATAAAGGGGAAGAAATAACTTATGGACCTATCAACAGATTCAATATCAAAACTCTAAATTTAATCAACTTCTAAATCTTATGTTCAAATCATGCAAAGTACACAATATTTCTCTAAACATTTTAATACCATTCAGAACAGTGTATATAAGTGAAAAATATTTTCCACCATAAATCAGAGCAAAAAAATAAATTAAGCTCAGAATATGTAATGCGAATTTCAGTAGGCCTACACTTTGACAGTTGTGCGAAAAATAATCACACAAACACATCCCAATTACTAAATATAATGCAGGGGTGGGTGATGCTTGGATCACATATTATTAATGAATATATTAGATTAGATTAAAATTTTTTTTTTTTGATAATAGATGTAATACTTTTAATTACCTTTGCAAAAAGTACCTATAAGATGTTGAGTGTGGAATAGAGTTCCATAAATATATTTTCTAGTTCTAGGGGTTCCGTGAGTTTAAAAGATTTGAAGATCACTGCTATAGTGAAACAAAACATGGATAAAAGGGACTCGTATAATAAAGCATCACTCTTGAAAAAAACCAACTTGATTCAAATTAAAATCTTATGCAAAAGACCACACAATTCATAGTAACTGTAAAAAAGCATCTGGTATGTCCTTAATAATAGCCAAAGCTGTAAAATCCTATAACATAGCAGAACAACTAATTCTACCTGCTTCCAAAGTAATAATGCAAATGCAGTAAGTAAAGTAATGTTGGGAGGCTAAAACAATAAAAGATATAAATTTGATATGGAACAACACTGCTAATAATAGAATTTAAGAACTTTTGAAATTTCAAATTATAAAAGCTCCCTAATGAAATGCAGCATGTTTTTGTTGTACATTCAATGACTAAAGAGCATCTTTGGTAATTATTTTCCCAGGTCTGATTCTGGCAACAACTGGATTAGAGATCCGCATGTGACATGGAAGTTACCAGTGCTAATAATTTATCTATTTTTTAATTAGGTCTCATGAAATTGTCATGCAATACCTCTTCTAAACTACAATTCAACAAAACTGAACTTAACTGATTATCTTGTACTTAAAAATAAATTTTGGAAAAAGTACTAAATATTTTTTTAAATAAATGCACACAGAAATAAAGCACTGCCATGTAATTTTCAATTCTGCACAAAATATTTTATTTGAACAGGCCTTTTCAATACTGTTATATATAAATTAAAGAAACAAATTCAATATAGAAGCAGACTTCAGAATAAAACGTTTCCAACATAGTCTGATGCTGTGGTTCTAGTTTCAAGAAAACAACTGCACCATTTCATTTGAAAAAAATTATTTACTGAAACCGTAAGATTTATTTTGGTCGATATTTATGAGTTTAATGTATTATGATTTCTAACTCTTAGTTCTTTTTAATACTTTATTTTCTTAGTCTATATCCTTATATAAATGTCCATCTCTATAAATGCACAAGATCATTTATTAAAATAACCAGAAATTAAGTTTGGGGAATAAGGCAAAATGCCTATAGCTGGGATGGGGGTCCCTAAAGAAATTGCAGTTCAAAAAAGTCCTCTAACTATATAAATTTAAGAACTCCTATGTGTGAACTAGTATATTTTACTTAAATCTTATTTTGTGTCTTACAGATATTTTGTTATGCTCTTAGTCCAGATGATGGTACAACTTTTAGATCTAAAATAGCTCAAGAAACTCAACATTTTGTAGATCTTTCTCAGGTTAGTATTCATCAATATTCTTGATAATCTGTTCTAGATTAAAATGAAACTCTTGTAATATATTATTTTAATTTGTAGATACCTTGTAATGGAAAGGCGGCTGATCACATTTTTGCAGACGGAATTCATATTTTAGTTAATATGAATGGTTACACCAAAGGAGCTAGAAATGAAATATTTGCTTTGAGGCCAGCCCCTATACAGGTACTTACATATTTCTTTTAGTGTTTTTTTTTTTTTTTTTTTTTTTTTTTTTTTTTTTTTTTTTTTACAGCTTTTATAGGAGGACCAGCTGTGTATGGCGTGGTGTTTGCATAGGCTTTCTCTACTTTTATAAGTAAAATATATTTTTCATAATTCCGTTACGTTGCACAGGCTATTGCAGTTTTAAGAAATAGTACATGTTTTTCATAATCAAAAAATGCTAACTCATGCGCAGCGATAGAAAAAACATAAAACATGACAAATGAAACTGATAAGTGTCCATTTATTTATTTATTTTTTAACATTTAAAAGAAAATTAATGCAAGTGGAACCATTAGCCTGTGCATTAAATGTATTTAAAACACAGTTTCCAGAGTGAGGGGTGAGGAGCCTGTTTCACAAGTCACTTTACAGTATGCAAAATAAGTGTTTACATAAAAAAAAAAACTGTTTAGTAGTTGATTATGTATACACTTATATTGCATTATTAATATCTTCATTTTTAAAGGTACTAGCACATTATACATTTTAAAAAAGAAATTGGTTTTTCGATTGCAGTTTTAAGAAATAGTGCATATTTAACATTAAAACAAACACCTAAACAATCAACATTAATATTGAAAACCAATATCAAACATGAATAAAACAAGTGTGATGAAACCTTATTCAAAAATAATTAACAATTGAAAACCACTACACTGGTAGTTCAAAAAATAATAAATGCGACACAGTTTTAAATTAAAGTTGTAATTACAACATTAAAACAATGAACATTAGTATTGAAAGTCAATATCAAACTCAAATAAAACAACAAATTTGATGAATTGCCTTCAGTTTCAGCTGCACTTCCCTCATGTTCTCTAATTGTCTACCATCTATGGGGTAGCCTCTTTTCCGTTTAGGCATCGCAAATGAGAATAATTAAACAAAGCAAAAAGTAACAATTTTAACTGGAGCTAAGCCCTACTTTCTGTTGTTAAAATCATATACAAAAAATAAAAATATAGAATAATATAAAGATTTAATTATTAAAATGCAATCAAGTTTTAACCTGTACTATATATCTAAAAGAATAAAACTTCTTTCTAATATTAATTTCTGGTTAATGATTTACAAAAAACAATGCTGCGTTATTTGAAATAAAAGTTATATTAATTTAAATCAATAAAAACAAATGTATGATGCAACGTATAACAAAAAGCATAGCACAATCCTTTATTTTAACAATTTCTCATTTAGAACCTAAAATAGTAAAATGGACTTATTTCATACAACATAGAAATGATAAAATATTACTACTAATGTGGATATTACAAAATATGCAATGAAATAACCAGTTACAAAAAAGGTTAAATAGAAATTCTTATTACTTAAATATGATGGAAAAATAAGGAATTTTTGAATAACACAACATGTCAATTCATAAATACTAGTAATGTTAAAAAATCAATGCAAAACGAATAAAAATAATAGTAAAATAAGCAAATTCTTTTTTTTAATACGAGACCATTTGTCCAGAAAAGACAACATTTCAAATATAAAGGAAATAAAATATAAACTGTTGCCACACTACAATTGCAAGTAATTAATTGCTCATCAACCAGACATTAAGTATAATTACATAAAGAATGTGAGTAAACAAAGATTCTAATCAAAAAGAATGAAATATAAGTAATGTAATTATGATAAACGAATTACTAAAATTTTTGGAGATTTTTTTTTAGGCCCCAAAAACGAAAAGGTACTTTTTTTAAAAAAAGAATAGTTTATGTATGAAAATAAACAGAAAAATAGAAGTTAACAAAATTCCATAAGTATTTTAAAGGAATCAATCCGCTTCAGCTTAAAAGTCAAACAATAGATTTGAGCCATAACTATCGATGAGTCTCTACGCACATGCGCAAAGCCCTCAGATGTTATTTGCACAGTGGACAGAGCATAAAAAAGGGAAATTCCCCTAATCTTTCATCACTCAATGGTACCAGCTCCACTTGTAAACTGAAACCTCGAAAAGAGTGACCTGTGGCGCATGCACAAAACTTTCAGCCATTACATTAAGTAAAATAAAAGTTTTTATTTGTTTGATGGCTTAATTTTTAAATTAATGCTTTCAAACTTCACACATCGATTGCAAACAATGGTAATTTTTGAACAAAAAATATAACAGAAATACTGTTTTGTTAGGTTATTGTAAAAAGGCTGATAGACGAAGAATACAACAACAACAAAAATTTATCTAATTTTTAAGCAGTTTTTTCAATCTTTGTACAGATTATGGATAATATTGTTCTACACAGAAAAAAAGTTTTGTGAGATTATTTTCGTAAATGACGAAGTTATTAAACATTTAATTAAAATTTTGAGTATTTTTTTGAAAAATTGTAAAAAAAGTTTTCGACATTTTATTTTTTAAATGGCTGATTCTGAAAGAGAAAAGCATGAACTTTTTTAGTGTAGAATATCAATTCATCAACGAAAGTAAATTGAAAGGCAACAATTTAGAAATCATTTTCGTAAAAACTCATTAATTTTGACTAATTTTAGAAAAAATCGTAAAAAAAAAAAAAAAAATGGGAAATACCATTATTTTGTTGAAAAAAATTTTTTTTTTTTTATACCGAATCATGGCAAAATAAATTATTTTTCCGATTCTGTTATTATTTTTTGGCGAGTTTGATAGGAAGAATTGGATGGCTTTTTTAAAAACGTCGAAAAAACGGAACTTCACTCCACTGAAATGGAAATGACACTCGGCAGAATAAGAAACCAATAGGTGAAAATAATTATACATTTCAAGGTGTTTAATTAATTTATTTTAAACTAATTGCAATTTCGGAATATAATTGGTCAAAATGGCTTCCTTGGTCGTTCCCTTTCTTTTGGTACCTTATCCAAGTTTCTGCATGGTGCGGTTCTTAAGAAGATAGACGCACATAGATAGTTACACACAAACATATGTTTGTTTGCCTATGAATTTTAATAGGCTACATTATTTTCCTCTTATAATATTGAAAAATTGTACATAGGAAGTTATTAAAATTTTTTTAAATAGAAATATTGAATTTGATGTTAGCTGAAAATTCTGTATCTTAAAGTTTATTTATTAACTTTATGTGGATTTTTAAAATGAGGTAATTGATTATTAAATGAATATCTTTATTGATTCTCTTCAGATATGTTCTGGAACTTGTATAATTATTTAATTTAATTAAAAATTCAATTTTTAATCAAACTAAAGAACCACTGCATGTAAAACGTTGATTGCTTTCCTATTAGTTTGATATGTTGATTTTTTTAAATATTTATTATCTTTGTGATTGTAGATGGCTAAATTTTTCCCAATTCTGTGGTTTCTGAAGTGTTTTTACTGTCCAGTTTTATTTTAATACTTTTTTCCCATAAAACCTTTTGAAAATGTAAATTATTTGATACTTTATATGATTTTGTATTTTGTCATTCAGTTTTTGATTTAAGAATACTTGTGTTTCACACTTACATAATCTACTTATGTTCAATCAATAGGTGATGTGGTTGGGTTACCCAGGAACTAGTGGAGCTCCTTTCATGGATTACATAATAACTGATCGAATTACTTCTCCCATAAATCTAGCTCATCAGTATTCAGAGAAATTGGCATACATGCCTGATACATTCTTTGTGGGAGATCATTGGCAAATGTTCCCTCATTTAATCGAAAGAGCTATCATTGATGATAAAGATTCTTTAGGTAGGAAATCTGAAGTTCCAGATAATGTTAGTATTGTCAATGCTACAGATCTGTCACCAATTATAGAAAAAGCAGAAGTGAAGGTAAGCAATTAGGTTTTTTTATTTTAAAATAGTTGGTTAAATTTTAATGTTAACATTGATAAGGATTTCCGTTCAGAAATATTTTAATCCAAACATATCAATAAATTATTCAATTAAATCTTATTTTGGATTAGTTTAAAGGCTTTTGATTATATATATCCCAAAGTATGCTGAAATTTATATTACAAGTATAAAATGAATAGATTTTGAATGTGATGAGTGTGTTATATAACAGTTTTATAACAGATTCTGTTAATAATAGTTTGGGGAATGTGTATAGAATTTTTTTGGTGTTAATTATTGTGTTTTATTTCCTATGTTTAAAAAAGAAATGTATAATTTTTTTTAGAAAATTCGTGAAGTAGCTGTGGCAACTTCTATTGCCTCTGAAGAAGAAGAACCCAAAATTGAAAAGGTGGAAGTAGTGAAAACAGTTATTGAATTACCTTCAATACCAGTACAAAATATGATCAGCACAGGACAAGTTCAAACTTCTGTTAATGGAATCGTTGTTCAGAATGGCTTAGCTACAAACCAGGTATAGTGTCTTCTTAAATGTTCTACTTGTATATTAATTTTCTTTTGATAGAATCTAGGTTGTTAATATGACTAAAATTGATTAATATAAATGAAGGTATGTATTTAACTTTTAAATTTTTTAAGTAACTTTAACCTAAATGAAAGTTTTTTTATGGGGGAACTTGCTTATAAAACTAAAAACATCTCAATTTTATGTAATGTTAAGAAAGAAAATTACATAGATATTTCCTAACATTTAAAACAAGTGTTATCTTTTTGCTTGGTTTTAAACAAGATACTAGGTTTTTAGAATACAACTTATACATCATAACCAAATTAAGATTTGTTGTGTTTTTATTTGCGCAATATTTTAAATTATGAATTTGCTTATGGAATAGGCGACATCAAACAGTTTGTGGACAATTTTATACTAAAAAGGACATTGCAAAGAAAAATCTGATTATTTTCCAAAATCTCAAATGTTTTGTTTTTTAAAAAAACTTGACAATTTAGTATTAAATTTCATTAAGTTCTTATAAATGATTTTCTTTTATTGATTTTTATTCAATACATGCATATTTAGTATATATGTAAATTAAATGTGCTCTATTAAAAACTTAATTTTGTTGAATATGGTGTTTTTGCAATATTGTTTAACACAAAAATATTTGTCTCCTCAATTTAGTATTAAATGATTTTCACTGTCATTTGCTCTTCTAATTTCTCCTATCTTTATTTTGTTTAAAGTGTACTCAAAATTAAATATATTGTATGGTTTATTTTTAGATCAATAATAAGGCAGCTACTGGAGAAGAAGCTCCTAAAAGCATATTAGTTACTTCCGACAACAATATGGGTTGCCTGAAGATGCAATTGTGTACTGTAATTTCAACCAGCTGTATAAGATTGATCCTGCCACTCTTCAAGTTTGGGTTAATGTAAGTTGATAAGTTGTCTTATTTACAAAACTTTTTTTATTTGCTATTTGATCAACATGTCTAAAGTCGATCAGTATGTTGTTAAAATTAGAATTTTTGTATTATCTTTAGTACAAGTATCCCTTTCTTTTATTCTTGGGGATTTTAAAGTCTCAATACCTAACATAATTTACTGAAGACAATTATAGATAAAATAAATGTAGGATGAATCTGTATAATCGTATATAAAGGTTTTCACTATGTTTTCAATGAACTTGTGGATTTGATTCTTGATTTCTTTATAAGAGAAAATTTCAATCAAAGTATTTTAAGTATTGCAAACTGTACACCTATATGTAAAATAGATTTGTATTTAAATTTATATGTAGATGCCTTGATATTCCCTAGAACAAAATTCATGATCATGCAAAAGCAATTATCTTATATTTTATTTAGAATTTGAATAACTTTTGATAATGTTGTATGTAAAAATAATGTACATTTTTAAACTTAGAAGGGAGGAGTGAAGGTATTAGAAAATAACCTTCTCCTTGGCTTGCAACCATCTGTATAATAATAATATATACAGTAGAATACCTGTTATTTATTTTCACATGAGCAATTCTTATCTTGAATTGAAATAATGAAAAATATAAATCCAACTTGCGATATGTTTTTCAAGATTGAGCTTAGTTGTTAGTTGATGAGATATTGTATAGATATCTAAATACTCTATAAATGCCTTATTTTATTGCATAATGTTAAACAATTTATTTTAAATTAATATTTATTGCAATTATAACTTTTTCAGATATTGAAAAGAGTTCCAAACAGTGTTCTGTGGCTCCTGAGATTTCCTGCTGTGGGTGAAGCTAACATTCTGCAATCAGCAACTCAGCTTGGACTGTCCCAAAATAGATTAATTTTTTCAAATGTTGCTGCAAAGGAAGAACATGTTCGACGGGGCCAACTGGCTGATTTGTGCTTAGATACTCCTCTCTGCAATGGTCATACTACAGGCATGGATGTTCTATGGGCTGGTACACCTATGATTACTCTGGCTGGTGAGACACTTGCATCCCGAGTAGCTTCTTCTCAACTGACTTGCTTGGGTGTTCCCGAATTAATTGCACACAGTCGTCAGGAATATGAGGATGTTGCAGTACGATTGGGTACCGATAAAGAATAGTAAGTTTGTTAAATAATATATGAAAGCTAATATATGTAATGCATAAATACTAATTAAAAAAATCCCAACACCATTAAAAATTATTGTATATTAATGAAACTTTGACAGTACTTTTGGTAAGGTAACATATTTAATATGCTTAATATTTAACAAGCACAAGAGACATTTCAAATGTGAAATGATAGTGTAACCGCCAGAATTTTTAATGTCTGCATGCATTGTGTTGTATAAATACTGGATATAATTTTATGGGATGGAATTACACATGCCTGTTCTTATTCAGTAAATATAAGAGCATTTAATTCTGGATGTGAATGGTGCTGGAGCTGTCATCCAATGATGTCGCATTCATGCTCGATTGGAGAAAGATCTGTTGATCTAATAGTGCAAGGCAACATGTCAAGATTCTGTACAGCATGTTGTGCTAAAACAGTAGCATGAGGGCACAAGTTATCCTGTTGAGAAAGCACCTCATTGAATAATGTTCATTAATGCCATCTCAACAGTTTGAAACACCTGACTGGCATACAGTTTTGCTATCGGGACACATGGAATGACCATAAAAGTGCTTTTGCCATCATAGAAAATATCTCCACAGACCATAACTCTAAATGCAGGTCCAGAGTGTCTTAAGATAGTTTGCAGGCTCTAGCTTGCCTTTCTAAGCAATATACAGCCATCACTGGCACCAAGACACTCTCATGAGAGTAAAGAACTCATCACTACTACACCCTCCAATGAGCTCTAACATGGAATCACTGAAGTTGTAGAGATGTCAGTGATTTGAGGCTAAAGATATATAAACACTACAGAGTATTGGGCTTCAAGCTGTTCCCCAAAATTTTTTATAGATCACTGGGGTACCAACAGATGCTATAATTTGGATGCTCTATGGCAGCAGTTTTTAAATTGTAGTCTGTGGACCCCCTAAGGGTCCCCAGTGTTTTTTTAGGGTGTTCATGAAAGCCTCTCATTTAAAGTTAAGATTTCGCTCTGTTACATACTCTCAAAATCCTCGCAGAAAAATTAAAATGCATTAATTTTAATTAATGTAGATAATTTATCTATTTGAAATCTTTTTTTTTAAGAAGTGTTAAAAATATCTGTGTAAAAAGATGTAGTCTTAAGATTATTGAGGAACCCTTAAATCACTCAGCCATATGTTGGGAGTCGAGGAACCGTGTTCAAAATCTTGGGGAGGGCCGCAACAATTGAAAGTTTAAGATTCTATTCTCTATATGGTGCTCCACAGCCATGCAGCCATTACTATGCATGGTGGTTAGCCCCCAGTTTTTTTAGTGCTATATCAGAATCACTGCTGTCAACAATCATGTACAGTGGATATATTCATACCAAGTCTTTTTGCGTTATCAAGTAAAGGGAAATCTTTTTTTTTTTTTTTTTTTTTTTAAAAAAAGCAATATCACATGACTTCATTCAAACTCATTGAGCTGTAGATGTCTGTATCTTAAAGGGATTCTTGATTAACATAAACTCACTACATCAAATCTCAATGACAAATAATGTTCATAAATTTTACTGCATATATTTGAAGTACACCTGGTGCGCATACTCAAAGGGATTCTTCTAGTATCACATTTATACACCTAATGCAACATTTTAATCAAGTCGTCTTTCAGATATATAAATACACCTAATAAATTTGATTTATCTAGCACAAGTCCTTCTTGGTGTTGGGTTTTTTATTTCCATCGGTGTATTTAAATTCTTTAATTATGGGTTAAAATAATCACACACAACTCTGGAATAGTATGAATTTTTCATTATGTGAATGATACATTCTTTATTCAGTTTTTTTTTTTTTTTTTTTTTTTCATGTTAATCTAACATATTAATTCAAAATTTAAGATTTTTTTTTTATTATATATATTTTTTCAAAAAAAAAATGTCCAAGATATAATTTTTTTTACAATTATCATTCTCTCTAAGTGAAATTGATTATCATTAATTTAAATATGTACATCATGTTTTGATTAAATGAAATATTTGATTGAGTAGAAGCACTTTGCACGTGTATTTCTAATTTCGTTTACATATCTTTGTACAAATATTGTAATTCTTTATTTCAGTTTGAAAGTTATCAGAGGAAAGGTTTGGGCAGCCCGAACTGAAAGTCCTTTATTCAATGTAAAAACTTATGCAACAAACTTGGAGAGACTGTTCTATGCCATGTGGGCTAGACATGAGAGAGGAGAGAAACCACATCACATTACAGAATTATAATTCGAAGTGACAATATCCTTCTCAGGACAAAAAAAAGACTATCTTAAGACTTGCAGAAAGTTATTTCTGTGATGCCTTGTTCCTGACGCTTTTTCAATTTTCTGCCTGTATTATAGCAATGCTTAATTCAACTGTTCATAATCATCATTTCATACTTATGTTATTAGATTTATTTTATTTAATTGCTTGTGAATATCTTTAAAAAACTGATTGAGGCTTTATGTTGTATTGATTGGATTGAAATAAAGTCTGTACATGCAGTTTGTTCCATTTTATATCTACTAATTATTCACAAATTTATATACACGTGCTTTATAGTTACTCTAATAAAATAAGAGGCATTGGCACCCAGAAGTGATCTTTCCTGTATACGTATAACTATGAAAACCACAATGTATGGATAAAATCAGGAATATATATTTCTGTCGCAGTACAACTTTGTCATTTTAATAATTAAATTACATTAAGTACATAAGTGCTGTTAAAAACTTTTTAGAAATAGTTACTTAGGGATAACCTTGTCTTAATATTTCACAGAAAATAAGCAACAAGTAAGAAACAGAATGGTGTGTGTGTGTGTCCTGACCCAGGAGAAAAGGAATATATTTTTACCATCTAAAATTAATCTAGAAATTAAATAAAATTTAAGTTTTCCTTCAGGAGAGAAGATATGATATTATATGGTCAGCTACTATAAATTGTTCATCTTTAAACTCTAATGTTTTACTTTATATTTTGGTTTAGAAGATATATTTTGCTTTATATATTTTTTTTCTCTGTTCATTAAAGTTCCATTTTTTTATGAAGGGGGGGGGTCAATAAATCCTCAGTAAATCTAAGAAATGGTACTTGTAGCATCACTAATGATCCCTTTTTGGTAAACGTCATTCTTCACTAGGTATCCGTTTAGTTTCAGCCATATTTCATACAGTAATCTTGTTTTTATTGTCAGTTGAAAAAAACAAGTTTTGTTAATTGGAAAAAACGTTAAAAGTGGAATTTTTAGCAGTGATGAAACATTTATACGTGAAAGACCTTGCAACGAAAAAAATTAAAGAGTTGGATGCAGTTCATGGCACATCTGCCCTTGTGTTTGCAAGTGGATCAACAAAAGACTAACATCATTCAGGATGCCCTTAGAAGTGAGTACCCCCGAAGTGATCGCTGAAATCCACGACCTGGTGTTGAGTGACGGAGGAACAAAATTGTACAGTATAGTTGAGGCCACAAGGTTGTCAAAAGATACTATAGTTTCAATTTTGCATGATAAATAGGCTATGAAAAAAATATTTGCCAGATGGGTGCTGCGCTTGCTTTCAGTTGACAAATGCAGCCTGTAAGGGCACATGCCCTTCTAGATTATCAGCGTGAGCTAGAGGTGTAGGAATAAATGAAGAATTAGAAGTTGCCATACTCTTAATATTACTTTATTAAGATCTTAACTTAAACCTATAACAGATAATATATGTGAGAATTTACGGTGGGGCTAAACACACTATATAATACCGAAATAACGTAACTCGGACTACTATCGATAACTAACTCGCCTAAGCTGAGTTTCAATGCGATCACAGATCCGAATATTTAAATAGTCACTCCTACCTTAATGTCCGACGAAACGACAATCTAACCAATCCTGGGTTCACTGGTGTGCAATGGTATGCACCTTGACTAAGGGCTCTCTGTCACGGGTAACTTCTCGAAATACTTTTCACACTTGAAACACTGACTATCATAACGTTCCCCAAATTCCGCCTTGCTTACTCTAAAACTTCTGTTATTTAAAAGTTTTCTAATTTGCATCTTTCCTTCGCGTTTTACTTCTCGGGTTGGTTGGAAAAGAGTTGCCATTTAATCTGGCCTCAAAGGACATGTTAAAGAAAAAACGTGTGAGCCCTTCACAAGTCTCTCCAAGAAGCAAAACTTGATTTATCCGAGGGTCTTAATGGCCCTTAAGAAATTACGTGCATAAGTTGTATTTTTCTGACTTTCAATATTCTATTTAAATTTTAACTTCGAATAGCCATTTTAACCATTAATTTCCAATATTTAACTTAAACTTTAATTTTTAATATTCCTCTCTAATTTGAACTCCCGAGAGCCACAAAAGTTTTACTCAAATAACTAGACCAACATTATCAGTTATGTATTTTAATCACGATAGATTCTCTTTTACAATTATATTGGTGTGCCCTATTCAGACAACGGGCCCGGGGAAAAACCATATACGCTTAAGCTGGAAAAACCAGGGACGCACACCTCTTAACTAACTTAATGCTACTTAAAAACTATTACAATCTTCTGTCTAACATACGTCTTTCATCTTGTTGGATTTACAATGTTGTCTTAAAAGAAATCTTATCAACAATTCTCTCTCTCTCTCAGGGTCAGCCACCCTGAAATAAAAACTCTAAGTCACGTGGAATAACAAATTTTCACATAATACCATTACATTTCACAAATTCTATACATTATATACCATCTTTAAACTACAACTAATTTTCATATATACACCTCATCTGGTTTTTTTAATAAATTTCCCTCTAATTGCGCAGTGCTGTTAGTGTTATTGTTAATAATCTGTGTACGCCGCGTTCCCCCAAACCAGATGTACACTAATATGAATCAACAATATATATGTATACATTATACAATTACAAACATTTTTCAATAAAGTGTTATTGTTAATAATCTGTGTGTACGCCGCGTTCCCCCAAACCAGATGTACACTAATATGAATCAATAATATACACTGCTGGACAATTACTAAGGACGGATAACACTCATTCATAGCAACCACAAAATGTGGAAAATTAGAATAAGTGCGTGATATTAGTAAGAAGAGAAGTATGAGTATGCAATTTTTTTTCCTCGTCTGTTCACGTGATAGCGTTCATAAGAGCTTTAAAGGTTTTGACGCGTGTGGACAGTTGTTTCAAGTCAAAGTTTTACAGGAAAGATTTAATAGACGAACTTAAAATTTTTGGCATGTCTTCCCGACATCACATAGATGATTTTATGCGTGGCCGAATTATTGGAAAGATCGAAGAAGGGCGAAAAATAACAGATGTTGCCAGGGAGTTCGACATCGCTCACAGCGTTGTTTCACGGCTGTGGAAGTCATTTAAAATTACTGGAATGTGTAGTAGAAGGCACGGGGGAGGTCGTGTTAGAAGTACGACGCCTGCAGAAGACTGATATATCGTCCTATCAGCAAAAAGGAACAGGCGCACCACAGCTCAGCAGGTGGCAAATCAGTTTCTTGCTGCCTCAGGAAAGCAGATCTCCCGAAAAACTGTTGCCAGACGTTTGAAAGGAGGAGGACTATACGCACGCAGACCTGTTGTGTGTGTCCCATTGACCAGACAGCACCCTACTGTCCGTTTGCAATGGTGTCGTGAGCATCACAATTGGACTGAACAGGACTGGGCATGCGTACTATTCTCAGATGAGAGTAGGTTCAGTCTGTCATCGGATTGTAGACGCCAACTCACCTGGCGCGAGAGTGGTACTGCTTATCGTCCAGAAAATATCCAGGAAAAGGACCGATATCCGACATGCAGTATCATGGTGTGGGCCGGCATCATGATCAATGGCCGCACGCGCCTACATGTGGTTGCGAATGGGACTATGACGGACCAACGATACATTGATGAAGCTCTACTTCCTCATGTTCGTCTTTTCTGTGGTGCTGTCGGTGATAAATTTGTTTTTATGGACGACAACGCAACATGCCATCGAACACTCGCTGTTCAGGATTGTCTAAACAGCGAGGGTATTCAACGTCTCGTATGGCCAGCGCGTTCTCCAGATCTAAACCCCAATGAAAATATGTGGGATGCTTTGGGGAGGCAAGTTGCTTGTCGAAACCATCCTCCGACAAACAAGAACAACCTCATCCGTGCACTCATAGAGGAATGGGATAAATTGCCTCAACAGCTGCTGGATAATGTTGTGCAAAGTATGGTACGACGTGTGAAATGTTGCATCACACTCCACGGTGGACATATCCCATACTGATACCTTTCTTTAAGGTGCCTGCTGACTTTTAGATGCATTGTTCCATTTCTCCGTACGCAGATCAAATGAACATTTTTTTCTTTCAGATGTTTCACAGCTTTTGTACTTTCCAGAACAAATATTCTTTATTCTAATGTCTGAACAGTGTAGCAACTATATTTTATCCTACTAGGCCTCATGTCTCGCTTAATGTTATGCTACATAGCAATTTGTGATCCGTCCTTAGCAATTGTCCAGCAGTGTATATGTATACATTATACAATTACAAACATTTTTCAATAAACCTTTAAAGCAAACAACCAAAGAAATTGTCGCATCTCAGCGAAGTCATACATAGAAGTAAACAAATGCATATTTACAAATGTTTTCTCCGTAATTTTGAAAAAAAATTTACAAGTCAGAAGCTTATCTGTCTTCTAGAAAAATGCACTCATAATAGTGTCAACAACAACCTAAAATGACTTGCCACTTTGCAATAAATCTTCCGACCACTTGTTCGAAAGAATATATAATGAAATGATACAACCTGATTCTTATTTCCTGTAGCTGACATCTCCTACTAGAACCTCGAGAGATTGGGACTGTCTCATGTTCGTTCCTCCTTTCCTCTCCTGGCAATACTGTTGTTGACCACTTCTGCTTCTGGTCTTCCGACTTGCTGACCTTGCTTGCTCTTCGATGTAGGGGCTGTACTGATGTTCTCGGCTTCCTCTGAATCGAACTGGTCCTCTTCTCATTGGTTGGTCGGGACTCCACTTTTGCTCCTCTTCTTGGTTTTTTTTTTTAAATTTACAATTCACGTAAAATTAACTCATTAAAAACTTTTTTATCCTTCAGTCTATATTTAATTTTTCAATTCACCCGCGCGAAGAACGAGTATACCAACTAGTGTATATATATATATCAGTAGCGCACACATGAATTGTTCAAGGGGGTGTCCGGGGTCGAAAGTTCACGATTCTTGTATCATGCTCCTTTTGATTTTGTCGATTTTGGGGACCAAAACACATTAAAAACTAATTATTGAATAAATAATTAGCATTAATTAATAAAATTAATCATTAATGACAAATACTTAATTAAATTTTACGTACTATATATATACTTAGAATTATAGTCAATCGGAAAAAAAATCAAGAGTTTTTGGGGTGGACCCCCGTTGTGTGCGCCATTGATATATATATATATCTTCGATATTTTATTTAATATTTCCTCTCTCTCTCTCTCTATTTTGTTTATTTTTATAAAATATTTTATGCGTTTAATTTAATTGCAATATACTATACTATACAATATCTAGTATATAATCATTCAAGTAAATTTACTTTTAATATATTCTGAACTTTGTTTATTTTATTAAAAACTTCTTATGTTTTGTTTTATTAATTATTTATCTTTGCGGTTAGTTTAATTGCAAAATAACTATCCAGATGGCGCAACGGTTTTTTCCTTCAATCTTTTACGGCATTTTTCGTAGGATCTCATCGCAGTAGGTTGTATTTTTAAGCTCAGGATTTTTGTTTAACAAGTAAGTTTTTCCTAATATTTTCTATATAAAATTTTTTTTTTTATTCCTCTCCTTGACAGATTCATTATTGTTCTCTTTTCTCAATTTCTTCTTACGATTTTATTAGGTTCTACATCCACATGTTGCATTAGGCTTAACTTTTCAACTTGTGTGTGTGTGTTTTTCTATTATGTCGAAAATTTCTGCTGTACGGGGAAGGTTGGATCCACAAAGCATTGCTTAACCCTAATTCAGCGACAGCTTTAGAAATCATAATAGGTCTCCAGTTTAGTCCAACGACTTTTTTGTATCTATATTTGTTGTGTCTGCTTAATTCCAATTTCTTACTTCTTTAGCACTACAGGTTCTAGTACTTCTTCACTTTTATTTTATTATACTCTCTATATATAATTTTAAGTCAAATGCACAAAATAATTCGAAATTAAGGACATAATTACATGTTATTAATTCGAACGAGTAGGAATCGCCCATTTCAGCATGCCAATTTCTTCAAAAACAGATCTCTAAACGGTGGGGATCCCAAATATTTACTTTTCCATATACTAGTAACTACATTCAAGGCTAAAATAAAACATCTCTCTCTCTCTCTACAAAAAACTCTTATTTTCCTTATTCCGTTTTGGATGGTTGACATCGGACGTCGTATGGGTGAAAGGTATGTCTTTCGTGACATACTTCGGGGTGGGGAGAAAATTACTAGTGAAAGATGTGTAAACTTATCTAATTTCATGATAGAACATATACTTCCGCTTCGAGCTCTTTAATTTTCAACATAGAGGGAAACACATTAAACATACAGAGTACAAAATAAGGAGGTACACTGGTGTCCAAAAGTTAAGCATAAATCTTAAAATGCGAAAAACATGGAGTAAATAATCGTAAAATTATTCCAAATTTCTTGCGGATATTAATTGGGTGAAGAAGAAACATTGGGTTTATGCAAAACTTTTCAGTCGACTACGTCCTGCGCGAAACACCGGTGCATGTTGGAAGCGGAGAAACCGATTCACGCAGCATAGGAAGTTCAGACAAGCTTCGTGCAACTGCTGTGCGAATGAACGTTGTTAACCATCAAACAAGGTGAATGATGGCACAAAGACGCCAATTGAACATGTTTACGAAAGGAAGAATCGTTGCAATGCTGGAATCCTCACGATTACAAACCGAAGTGTCTCGAATTCTGAATACGGACCAGTCTGTGATCTCTAGACTGTGGCAGAGGTTTCAAAGAACGGGGAGATGTTACCCGACAACTAGTATCAGGTCAGACCAGCAGTTTGCATTCCCTTCGCATCTGCGCATAAACGCGTTCGTTTGAACTGGAGTTTGAAACATCAACATTGGAGTGTGGGCCAATGAGATGTTCAGTGACGAGTCCCAGTTTAGTCTGAGTAGTGATTCTCGACGGGTAATGATATGGAGAGAACGTGGAACACGTTTTGAACCAAGAAACATAATGGAAAGACATCATTTTCCATCAAGGGGAGTAATGGTATGGACAGGCATCATGATGGACGGCCGCACAGACCTCCATTTCTCTGAAATGGGGTCTGTGACTGCTCAAAGATACAGAGACGAAGTTCTTGAGCCTTGTGTTCGCTTGTTTCGAGGTGCTGTCGGTCCTGACTTTATATTCATGGATGATAATGCGCCGTGTCACCGAGCGGTGCTGATTGATGACTTTCTTGAAACGGAAAACATCCAGCACATGTCGTGACCTGCGAACTCCCCTGATTTAAATCCTATCGAGCATGTATGGGATATGCTCGGGAGACAAATTGCAGCCCTTTCGCACTCACCAAGTTCCATTTCACAACTGAAGAGAGCTCTCCAAGAAACTTGGAGCCGTTTGAGCCCACAACTCATTTATCATCTCATAGCAAATATGGTAAATCGCTGTGCAGCGTGCCTGGCTGTCAGAGGTGACCACACGCCTTATTAAACTGTAGTATCAGTATTTTATTTAATGTTTTCTTTAAAGTGTGAATCCTTGCTATGCTCAGTTTTCTTTCAAACTGCTACTTTGGATAATAAAATTAATTATCATTCTTTTTATTTGCTTCCTTATTTTATAACCATTTTACACTCGCATATCATGTTTCCCGCCATTCTGATTTACAGTTCCTTCTTTATTCACATAATTATCAATTATGCTTAACTTTTGGACACCAGTGTAAAATACAATAAATGAAATACCACATCTACACCCAATAATATTTCAGACAATATATAAAAAAAATTTGTAACAAAAAAAATATTTTTTTTCAAATTCAATCTAAATTCCGCCCCGGGCAGAGGTCCGGCCCTAGAGCCACCCCTGATATGTTATTAAAAAAGGAAAAGCATAAACGTCTCTTGAAATAATTGTCTGCACTTTTGACTGGACTGAAAGGATCTGTCCTTGTCAGACCATTTATTAGGGGTTTTTACTAGTCTTGATTAGTTACGATATGCGAGTGAAAGGGATCCCCATAAAATGATTCTTTCATTGCTGATTCATTAGAAAAGAATAATTAATTGGAAGAAAGAACCATAAAAATATCTATATATTTTTAATATTTTAGAATAAATAACGGGAAATGATCGAAACTTTAAAGTTTATTGAGCAGATTTACATTTCAAATCACTATTATTTTTTAAAATTATTATTCTAGATTCTACTTTTTTTCTGAATTTGATTCGCATATTTTGATTAAGTATTTTAATGATCAAGTGTATCATTATAAATTAGTTACATTTACTCTAAGCATAAATTATTTTTCTCAGTAATGCATCGTTAAAAAGGAATTTAAGTAATAGAAGATTCCTTCTATAAATATCACACTTGGGGTTAGAGTTACAAACTGATAATTATTGATGTATACAGGGTGCGGCGAAAAAAAACTCGGGCAAATTTCTTGCCTTCTACAATAGTTAGCGAATTTCCTTTTAATTGATGTTTTCATGGTTTTTTTTATCTAACACTTTAATAACAAAATATTTTTAAATATATTTCTTAGTTTTAACTTTGATTTATGTGTTTTTGATAATGTCGAGCAAAAGGTCTACTATTTTAGAGTTGTTTCAGCAAGGAAAACGACAGTTCGTTTGCTGAATGTACCTCTGCAAACAGTATCTGATGCAATCTACCGTTTCAAAGACCTTGGCAATGATGGTCGACATCCAGGAAGTGGGCGAAAACGCACCGTTAGCACTTCAAGGAATCGTAAGGCCATCGAAAAACGAGTCCAGAGAAATCCGAGAGTTTCCATGAGACAGATCGCTCGTGATATGAGAATAAGTGACAGATCGGTGAGGCGAATAGCAAAAACGGACCTTGGACTGAAGCCTTATAAGTTGCAAAAAAAGTTCAGCTTCTCACTGAAAAAAACTCGTACGGCATCGAAGATGCCGAAAACTTTTGAGATGGGCCGCAAGTCAGCGCTGGGAGAGATTACTTTTCATTGATGCGAAGCTCTTTACGGTCCAACGAGTTCATAACTTCCAAAACGATAGAATCTGGTGTGTGGATGCTCCAAGCACCTCGGCAATTGTTGAATATCGCGAATATCCAAAGTCGGTCATGGTCTGGGGTAGAATTATCGCAAGTGGCAAAACACCTTTAGATTTTGTGGAAGAGGGCGTTAAAATCAATCAAAAAGTGTACCAGAGGGACATTCTTGAAGCTGTTGTATTTCCGTGGGCCTAAAAGCATTTTGGAAATGCAAATTGGACGCTTCAACAAGATGCATTAGCTCACAAGGCCAAAAAGGTACCAGAGAAGTGAAAGGCGAATTTTTAGGTATGATATCATCTGAAGAATGGCTACCCTACACGCCGGATCTCAATTCCATGGATTACAGTGTGTGACGAATCTGTACAGAACCTTTCCGCTAATATTCTTAGGCGTCTTTTTGGGGATTATAAATTCGCGTATATTGCCAATCAACTCCAAAAGGTGAACGAGATATGCAAAGTAGATAGGGTATTTAAGTCGAGCGTTGTAAGCTAGCAAGTATGAAGGAATAAATACAAGTTATTATTATACAAAATGGTTCTTAGTGATTCTTTGCCTCAAATTAATCTTGGTGTCCATGGTGAGTCTTCACAAGTGTATGGTCTATTTTGGAGCCCAGGGCCTGCACTAAATCACACAAAACTTTGGTCTCTCTAAAGCAATCGTTCCTGCGGAAATGGAATAGATTAAAGGTAAAAGACTTGAGGCCCACTGTTGAAAATATATGAAAGCATTGCTGCAAACGGCGGACACTTTGAAACCAATAAAATTTATTTATTAGTACGAGTGTACTCTTATTATTATTTGTTATATTTTGATAATTTCTTAATTTTTTATAGTTATATAAAAAATTGTTTGTCCAGGGTTGTTTGTGTGTGTGTGTTTTTTTTTTTTTTTTGCCGCCGCACCCTGTATAAAGTGTGATTTTTTTCAATACTTTTAAGTACAGCAAGCATATATTTGAAAGTTAGCAAGCATTTTCAAAAACTTGGGTATTTCAGAATTTTCATTAGCATTACAGTTTATCTAGCTGTACCTTGTTAGAAAATAATTGCAAGCCTGGTCACAAAAACAATTTTTGTTTTATTGATTTTAACATTTTATAAATGCAAGCATATATAGAGATTTCATAATTTTTTTCAGAGTAATTTAACTGAAAATGAGGGGAAATTAAAAGAGCTGCCTGTGGAAATCAAAACACACACACACACATTTTCTAATCAATAACTTGAGAGACATTTTCAACTTCTTTAAGGATTTAAATTAAATTGGCATTTTTCTTTAAAAAAAATATCAGCATTTTCTAAAACATTTGATAATCCAAAAACTTTTAATCAAACTGGCTTGACATTTATTATTTGGTGAATAATAAATGTGTGTTACCTCTGTATTAATTATATATGTTTTTTTTTACTTCAATAATGTTACAGATATTTTAGCAATAAATTTAAAATATCAGTCCTGTCCTCTTTCAAAAATAAGCGCAAAAAAATAAATAATAATAATAAAAGTCAATGCTAGCAATTTGAAATTAAATGATATAACCAAATTCAAATTTTTTAAATTTAAAATGCATTTGGGAAAATGTCAGAGAAAAAAAAAATCTAAATTACTTTCTAAAGCTCAGCATACTTTGGTATCACATTGGGTTTTTTAACATATGTGGTGCAACAAACCTTAAATTTATCTTTATTGTTTGTCCACAATTTCAATTGATGCCAATATAATATGGCATTTCAAAAAGTATTTAAATACTGTGAGCAAAAATAAAGTTGCATTACTTGCCATTGAAACCCAATATTGCAAGTATATTTCAGCTCATCACAATCATTAATTTCCTTTACAACATTGCTGGAAGTTATAGATTAATCATACAAAACAAAACAAACAACTTAATAAAGGATATGTTTTCAATAAATATACTGAAACAAATTACTTTAATTAGTCTTGATACTAAATAAAAAGTTGCAATGATTAATGCACACAACATTTTAACATGAGAGAGAGAGAGAGAGAGAGAGGTTTTGATGTTCATTTCTGAACTATCAATTTTTACAGATGCAAAATTTTCCTAAGTCAAATCATAACTTTCTTCAGAGAAAAATATAACTGTCCAAAGAAATACCTCAATGACGATTAAATCTTTTTATAAATCTTATGTATGCATAACATATGTAGTTACTAAGATGTTCATTTTTGGAGTTATACTCTCAATCAAAATGTGATTAAATTTTTACATGTTTTGACTCATTTTTTTTCCTAGTTGGTCATTCATTGTTACATTACAAAACCACACAAAGGCTATTGGGGGTGAGCCTCATAATTTTGAACCCACAGTTAAGCAACAAGGACAACACACATGCTTGCCAAACTTTTATTCCAACATAAAAACTGAGTCTCGACAGATTTTATATGTATCAGCTCATCTACATGGTGGAGCTTCAAAGGTATCAGAACTCAAATCCATAACTCAACAGAAGCAACGCTGGTCACATTTTCACAATTGTTGACCACTTGGTTATTACAACCACTTTTGGGGGGAGGGGGAATTCAGAGACATTTAAATTATATAATAACCATTATAATGCTCTTGAGATAATGATTACTTATCAATTTTCTTAAAGATAACTTTATATTAGTTAACTTGGACATTTCAAAATGAACAGGCCCTGAGCCCCTATTCAAAAGTGGCCCTACTTGATATTTTTAAAAGTAAACAGTAGCATGCATTGTCAAATACTCATTCCAACGGTAATTTGAAACAAATAAATGTGCCTGACTCACAATCTCAAAAAGCTAGGTACAAACCGGCTTGACCATTGGCCGCATTTCAACTAAATGAGTTGAATGATTATTTATGGTATTAGCCCTAGACATGACAACAGTTATCACATAATAATACAGACTTACCATTTTTGCCAGTTAACATGTAGTTTGAAATTCCCAGTTTTTCTGAGAATATGTACAGGAATAATGTTTGACTATTGACATTATCTGGATCATGATCTTATTAAGAACAAAACAAGGCCCCCACCGAGGGTGAAGCCCGATGCCCAGTTGGCCCATGCCTTAAGACGTTTTTGGATATGAGTCTAGTTAACTACTAGGAATGTACAGATTGAAATGTATGATGTGCTTGAAATTTAAAGACTATTGTCAAAAAACATTCTTGGTGTACAATGTTTAAATTAATACATTATTTATTTAAAGCTTTTATAAGCTACATAATAGAATTTTAAACTCAATACAATACACAACCCATTTTAGTACTTAAAACATTTATAATTTTACTTCTTAATTTTTCTAAAATATGAATAGTGGTGGGTATACAATTGACAAAGAGCTGAATAATCCAAGAGTATTGAACAAAAAAATATATAATTTTAATTGTATTCATATATTCCCAACAAAAAATATTTAAATAAAACAATGCATCAAATTATTTGTGATTTTCAAAATATCGTAATCTTAATATATTAATTTAATAAGTAACATAACAGACAAGTGATTTCAAGTTGACATAAAGATGAAAATGTCATTAAGAAATTAGATTGTTTTAGTTATTAAGAAATTGTGATTTTTAACAGCCAACAAAAAAAACCCCAATAAAATGTCAACAAACATTCTTTGTATTTAAACTTATAAAACCTTGAGCACTGAAGTGTATGAGCAGATGTTCCGATCAGGTGGTCAGTCTGACGCAAAACCCACAGTGTTTAGTTTCCAAACAAGCTTAGTACTCAGTTATCAGCCCACTGAAAGGATGAAAGGCTGAGTCAACTTTGCCCAGCCCAGGGTTTTGAACCATGGACCTGTGGTGTGGAAACACAATACGCTACTACTCAGGCAGTGGGCATCCTTGAATTGTCAAAATTAAAACTTTTATTTGGATCTCTAACATAGAATTATCTTTCTTATTTGATGGATTTATATTTAAATACTGTAAAATAATTTTAGTTTTTAAATCCTCAATTCATAATTAATGCATATGAAAAATGAAAATTCCAAACTGATTTTTTTTTCTCCCCCAAATTAAATTTAATGGTCATTTCCTACATTTCACTTCTAAATAGGAAAAGAAAACACATATCTCGTTCAAATAAAAATTCACTACAAATAGCAATACTCATTCTTTTTGGCTTTCATGAATCTTAATTAACTCATCTGTAACTTGAAACATTGGACCATGACCTGGTACAATATTATCAGCTAGATGTAGAATTTTATTTCGATTTTGAATCTGTAATGAAGGATTTTCACTTCCAGCTGTGATTTTCCATAACTCGGGATTTTCAATATCTTCTTTTCTTTCAAATAAATCACCTAGAATTGTCAGAATTATTTTGTTACATAAACTTAAATAGCATATTTATTGACAGTTACATTTCTTTAAAAAAATTATACTTTAAAAAATCATACTTGTGTATCACAATGTTGCATTTTATTTAAATTAAATCTACATTTAATCAAAAAAATATTCAACTAATTTTGGGGGGAAATGCATAAGACTTAACACATAATGCATTAGAATATTTTTTGACGATAAGTATAAGATATGTATATATATATAAGAATGAGAACAGAGTTAAGATAGAAAATTTACATACCAACAATGGCTATTGTACCTAGGCATGTATTCTTCACAATTACAGACACATCGGATAGAGTGTGACCTGGAGTAGCTATAATTTCAATATTTTCTGATATTTTATAAGGCTGTTCCTGAATAAAATATGCATGTATAAATCAAAGAGCATAAACTAGACAATAAGAATTTGAAACATTTTCAAAGGTAATTTTTTCAAACATTTTCATATTTAAAGGTTATAATTTTTTTTAAAATTTTATGTATGTTTTATAAATTATTCACTTTATTCAAAGAAAATGAAACAAGCTTCTTAAAACACACACATGATTCCAAATATACTTTCTTTTCCTTGACTTGTAAATGAAAATGGCTGTAAAAAATTTAAGACACTTTTTATTAAAAAGAATGTGATTATTTTGTATATTATATATATATTTAAAGTACTATTTACACTTTCACTTCTATCATTATACCTATTAACACCCTTTTTTAAGCTTCTCTTATATGTAAAGGGGAATCTTTGAACTCAAATTTTTACCCACTGTAAAAGGTCAGATTAATTCAAAATTTTGCTCACTTGTCCAGGACTGATGATAGTTCAATAATTTTGTTCCACTGTCCAGATCAGGATCATCAGGACTAACCCCTTTCCCCTTTTTAGATCCCATCCTGCATCTAGCAACTAATTCCAGATACCATTTCCAGATTTGGCGACTAAAAGATTAAGTTACAATTTAATTCGATTAACTATAAAAGGGTGTTTTTTAGTTTTTTCAAACTGTAATTTATTTTTCAATATCTTCACCTAATTGATTCTATTCAAATCTTTATTTATTCTTTCCCAATTCTTCACTTGTTCCCAAACATTAATCATCATTTCACAAAATATATACATTTGAGAACCTCCATTTTACAAACTCCTATTTTGCAAATTTCTCTATTTTGTGATTTTTTTTCCTGGAACCAAGAATAAAGTATATTTAAAAGTTAATCCTTATTTAATGAATATTCGACAAAACAAACTGTTTTGGGGAATCAGCGACTTCATTAAATAAAAGTCCGACAGTATATTTATATTGTCAGCAGGAGCATAGCTACCATCCTATCAATGATATGGGGCCCCAACATGTGTAACTACAATCAAACTAACAGGGCTCTCATAATCTAAAAAAGGGCCCCAGAAGAATTTTGATACAGGGCCCCCTCAGAGCTAGCTACGCCAGTGATTGTCAGTGTATATATTACATATTGCTCAAGAACCCCCCCCCCTTCTTTAATGTCACTAATATTTGTTTTTAGTTATTTTTCTCTTTGGGGGAATTTTAATCAGAAACCAACATAAAGTTTTAAGACACTTTGATTTTGTCAAAAAAATTTATCAATCCTTTCATTTAAATAGATCTATAATCTGTATATAATACGGAATTCAATGTCCTTCTAATGAAAAAATAAGATTATTTTCTCTCTTGATTAAAAATGATATTGACACATAGCTATAAATGCTATGTTGTTTGATGAAGGCACTGTATAGAAAATCTTAATAATCTAACCACTTTTTTCCCTCATTAAAAACTATTTATAAACAGAATTCAAATAATATATAAGTTTCAGGAGGCATACAAAAAAAATTATTAATTTGAGAACTTACTTCAAAAGAATGCAGAAGGTATTCATCTTTATGTGATATTGACTGTCCAACAATATGCTGGGCATTTTCAAATAAATTCAAATTCCCAATATGATCAGAATGACCATGGGTGCCTACAACATGGGTTATTTCAGTAGTTTTTATATTTCGACCTTCCAACTCTATAAAAAAAATAATAGTTAACTTGTATATTATTCAGAATTTCATAAATAAATTCATATTTAAAGGAACTCTTTATTTGATTATATTAATATTTCAAAATTTCCTTTCTCAAAAAACTTTAGAATAATTATAATATTGGAATGAAATTCTTAAAAAAGTAATACAAAGGAGAAATATAAAATGTTAACTTGAAGGAACATTTATGAGAGCTTAGTTAAATAAATGAAAAAATTCAATTGCTGTATCCTATTTCAATTCACGTTTTTATTTATTGGCAAATAATTGCCATCAAATTGGTGAAATCCAATACAAAAAAGTGAATTTGGTATCATTCCCCCCTCCCTCTTCGTTATCAAAAGTATCAAAACTAGAGTTTTATCCAGAAAAAAATCATATGAATTTAACATTTATTTGCTATTATTAATTCTCAAAATCAATTTTTTTCCATTTTTATAATTTCTATAGGAATTACTTTTGAAAAATATTTAAACATGTGAAAATTTAGCACAGAATTAAACAGGAAATTCAATCAAGTAAAATGATTAAATGATTGAGCAAAGGCAGTAAATTGCTTAAAATAAAACACTGGTACATACTTTAAGAAAATATTGAAAAAAATGAAGAAATTTCAAAAGAATGTAGATAAAGTTACTACAAAAAATTTATGCAAAATTATCAAAATATCTTATTGGTGACACACATTATTCTATCATGACTGGGAATTTGAAAAACATGTTTTCAATTTATATTTGCAACATATGTTATCAATTAAATAATAATAATAAAAATAAATAAATAAAAAGGTACTTTTAGAAAAAAGTTTTCCCTAAAATTTAAATTTAAAATTATATTTATAACATTACTTATTGTTATTGCAATAAGAAATTCTGTAACTAGTTAAAAAAAATGACAATTCGAGAGATAAACAATAGTAATTTCACTTTTTATGCTGATTCTACAGCAAAATGTAATACAATATACTTCAAACATTATATTCATATAAATATCGAGTAACAAGAGTTGGAAGTTAATTTTACTTTCTTATTAGATCGTTTCTAACATATAGCCCAAACTAAAAACTATTCTATATTATACATAGCTTCTAACACGCACCTAACAAATCTTACATTATTTGAACTCACAAAAAGATGGAAAACTAGTATTCAAAATTTAGAGGCATAAATTATATAGAATAGAATACATCATTCACCATTGAGTATTTTAAATCACAAATATTGCTTTTAATTTTTTTAAAAAAAAACACCTACTTTTATAATTATTACAATGGTAAAATTGTTTGTATAAATATTAGTACAATTTTTGAAGATCAATGTCTATTACAATGATCAGTATCTTTAGTTACTGTTATACATCAAATTAATAAAAAGAATAATAAGAGTTCAAACACTTTGCAACTATGTGGTATTAAAATATGATTTTTTTTTCATCACTTACACAACAATTAATTCACATTGAAGAATGATAAACTATTTAACCTTTTTCCAAAAATGAACGATCCCAAGCAGTGAGAGTATCTACGACAATAAAAACATTATTTTCTTTGATTAAAGTACATGTACAATTAGCTTTCATTACATTCGCTTCTGAGTCCATTATGGAATAACCATCTTTAATAACATCTACTATAACAGACATTTTAAGAGTTATTTTTTTATATTATTCGATAATTCCACGTTTCGAACCATTCACCATTTCACATTGTACTTAAATTCATGCCTTGTGTCGCCATCTATCGAAAATACTTTAAAGGTAAAAAAAGAATTTGCTATATATGTTACGGTGGAGCACCGAAATCTGGAGAATGTCAACTTTCCCCGGTGAATGTCAACATTCACACTGTCGCTTGGTGTATATGTCCGAAATATTTTCTAAATATCCTTATTTCTGACATAACCGGTAAATGTCGACATTCACCATGCACTAATAGTGAATGCTGAACATGTCAGACATTTATATTTTCTTCTCCGTAATTCAGTCGCGATAAATTTTTCGCCTCTCTTTCTGAGAGGAATGACTAAGAATTTCACACACACAGTACATTCAAAATGTTCGCATAAATTTAAATACAACATTACAACTTTATATGTAATATTTTTGCATTTAGTTTGCAACCCTGTAAGCATACGTGTTCTTCCTCCGTGGCCTGTTCTGATGTGAGTTTCATATAACACACGGAACAATTCGTCATTGCTAACATAATACTGTATATTCGTTTCTCCTGGTTTTAATGGTACAATTAACTTCTCTTCACCATTAATTTTTAAAGCGTCAAAACGTTTTAATCGTCTGTAATCCAAAGTTGTTGTGTGTTACACTTAATTTTAGCAGAAATTACTTTAGAAAGTATTTTAGAGTATTTTTCTTTAGAAAAATAAAAAATAATTGTCTTCTCGTTTAGCTATCAAAAACTTTTAAGAAAAATAACTGCTGTATTCATTCAGTATAAATTAGGGTATCGGGGAAAAATTAAAAAAAAAAACGTTGTTGCATAAGACTGACAAAGTTGACTGACTCCCAGCAGAACAAATCAATCAAAGCATATCTGTGATTTATACTTTTCAAAGTAAAAAAGATTTCACGACGTATTTGGTGTGTGTCGGCATTCTCCAATTTTGGACATCCACAGTAACATCTATACATAACCCTTCATCTACTGACGGTTCTTATAAGCACCACCCATTTTAAATAATCATTTTTACGAATATTCTGCAGCAGGAAAATTATTGATTTCCCTCTTCAACGATAGATAACATCATGGGATATTCGGTGAGTATTTTAGCGGGGAAGAGGCGAATAGTTTTAAACCTATTTGCATTTTCAGCTGCCATATCGATCGGATTGTCAAGATTGTCATTTTTGTTCTGCAAAAGTAGTTAAACTCAAAAGGTAAGTGTCTTTTTTTTGAAGCGATAACTTCTTTACGCGCGTTCTGCTGGAGAGTGAAATTGAATGAATGTCACGCTCGGAAATATAACGCTCATTCAGCTTTTTTCGCCTGTATTCGGAAAACTTGCTCCGACAAGATTGTCCACCCCTAGAAAGAAATCACGTGACAAAAGAATGACGTTCTCCCCGCGTTTTTTGAGTACTCAGTCTTCCTTCTTGTATGATTATTTAATTAGTTCATCTTCCCACGTGTATTTATTATTCAAGATATATCAGTAGGAATAACTATACAGAAAGGTACGATATTTATTTTTTTGTATAACTTTATTCTTATGTCATTATTGAATTTCTTTCTTTTTAGTTTTGAGGGCACGATATAATAAATTGATGCATTTATGCCAACATCCCTAATTATGCATAAATTTAAGATATTTCGTTTTATATGAGAAATTAGTGGAGGTGGTGCCAGCTCAGGTGTCATTCACGTCACTTGACCATGGTTCAAAATTATGTGGTCCGTCGCCAAAAGCCCTCGTGTTGCTGAACAGGGTGACGTTAATATTCACTCACTCACTCACCAAAACAGCTGATAATTGATTCAGAGAGGTCATCGGATTAAAAAAAAATAATTTCTTACAAACTTTTCGATTCAAACCGTGTACTTTTATGTCTAATGCTGACGCAAGTTTCAGAGAGAATATTGAGCTCTTTTTAGTGGAAAATATCATTGACTTTACGCCTTCTTTTGCCTGAAATATTTCGAACTTTGATCGTCCAAATTTTCTTCAGTTGACTGATCCTACATTTTGCAAACCAGGCCGTATCAACGAACTGATAGGATGCCAATGGGTATTCCAGATTCTAAAAAAATGACGAATTTAAGATTAATTCATCAATGAATAGATAATAGTTTAAAAAACTAAAAATACACGCTTTCATTGTAGATCGAACTAAAAAATAAAAAATCAGTTATAGTTTAAAAAAAACTAAAAAACATACTTTTATTGTTAATCGAACTAAAAAGTAAAAATATCATTCTTCATCTAGATATATATTATAAATGCGAAAGTTTGTGAGGATGTTTGGCAGTCTTTCACGCAAAAACAACTGAATGGATTTTAATGAAACTTTACAGTAATATAGTATACATCAGAATAACACACGGGCTATAATTTATAGCATAGGCTATAATTTATAAAGATATTGCGTGAAGTGTCCAAAATATAACGATATTTGTCAAGTAAGTAGGAAAAAATTCTGCCTTCTGCAAGCAATTCTGGCGTGCGCTGCAAAAAAGCCCACGGCAGCATATATCTATCTTTTGTTTGTGAAGAAACCCTTTTTTGTTTTGGCTACGCAAGACACTCGCTTCTAATTAATTCCTGTTATCAGCATAATCCCTAATTTTTTTTTATTTCAGAATAAAACTAAGCTTTGAAGGGAGAGGTTGTTATAAATCTCTTTATTTTAATGTTTTTTTTATGATTTTATTATACACATTTGGTAGTAAGAAGTTGATCTTTTCTCAAAATAAATGCTTTTATCGGTTCTGGTATACTTAAAGTAAATAAACTTTCTCTTTGACACTACATCATTTGGACAAATTTTCAAAATTTGTTTGTGATTAGTAGTTAATTATAACGCTATAATTTTAATTGAATAGGCAGATATTGCATTTGTAAGTATAAAAATAATTCTAACAACTGTACTGTATTTTTTGGACCGAGTGAATATTTACATCGCACTGTTCAGCTACACGAGGGCTTTTGGCAACGGACCACGTTTCCCAAAGTAGAGTATTTTGTTTATGTATATCCCTAAATTTTCAATGTAGTAATCAAAAAAAAATATTGCATGAAAAAAACTGCAGTAAATCATAATGCGGTGGATAAAGTAATAACTTGCATTGCCCCCCCAACACGGTGGGTCTTACAAAGCTCTAATAAAGCTCGAGCTATGAAAGTAGCTAGACATTTGCCAACTTGACTCTATCGTTAAAATTTCGCTATGTTTTTCATTGAATCGCCAATATAATTTAAGAAACGGCGTTGCTTGCGAATATTACAATTTTAAAATAAAATAAATACAACAGAAAGTAATATTAATGTATTACACTTTCAGATATAAATTATTTACACTACTTTAAGCATTCATTACACAAAACTCTTAACAACGTGTATTATTTAAAGTCACTTAGATGAGAAACACAAATAAAATTTTATTATTACACAATAAAAAATTATTTAAATGCGATATTTTGACAAAAAATGAACATAGAATTATTTTTTTTTTTTTCAAAATATTCTCCTTGTATGAAAAATGCTTCTATAATAATAACATTTTACCTTTTGATAGCTAAGACTTCTCCAGATGGCCTGAACTAGGATTATTGAAAAATTCACATTTTTTTCAGAGTTACTACCAAATGAAATAATAATCGGTGTTGTTTACCTAAAATGTTTTCATTTTGATGTATTAAAATATGGATAAATACACTTCTAAGTTATATATTTCAAACATCCTAGTTCAGGCTCTGCACAGAGATCTAAACTATATATGGGCAAAATATTATTATTGTAGAAGCAATTTTCATGAAAGGTGAATATTTTTAAAATAAATAATTCTATATTCATTTTTTTGCCAAAAAATCGTATTTAAATAAATTTTTTTATAATAATATTCTTAAAACCATTTTATACGTGTATTCTAACTAAGTGATACTAAATGTTAAAAAAATTATTCGTTGTACGCTTTTGCAAAATCACGTTTCCGAACGTAGTCGGATGCGTTAAGCGTTTTTTCTAACTTTCATATAAAAAAAAACAGTTAAGCGCTTTAAACACCACTATATTTTTTTGGTCTCTCAAATACTACAATAATAATTCTTTTAAACTGACATTCATTTGTTTTGGTGCATCCAGTGCGTTGATGTGATACGAAACAAAATAGTCTGTCCGCGAAACGGTCAGACTGTTTGGAGCTTTTAGAAGAAATAGACCTAGTACCTAAAATGCTTGCATTCCTCGACAAACAAGCACAGTTGTCTACAGAAGATGCTAACGAGACACGTTTGGTGACGTCGATTCGTTGGGTAGTTGAAGCAGTAAACGGCCAGCTCAAGAACTGGAGAGCTTTAACGCTAGAAAGACTGAAATTTAGTATATACCTATCTTGACCAAAAGCAGTCACAATGTCTGCTTAACAATAAAAAAATTTACTTCCCTTGGGAAAAAAAAATGCATTCTAGAAAAATTTAAGAAATTGTGTCATTATATACGTAATTGTTTTTCTAATTGAAACTAAAAAGCAGTCAAAATGACTTTGTAAGAGGCCTGCGCCTCTTTCTCACGTACCTAGATGTGTAGGGGGAAGGGAAGAAACACTCGACACCATTCAAATCTAATCTATTTATTTTAACACTAAGATCAGACAAAATTTCAACTAATAACCTTGAAAGAATGTCTCAATAAAAATCGTGAAGTGGAGCAACGACAGTAACACGTAAGAGATTAGTCGACTAACAAACTGAACCCTTCTCTTAATTCAGAATCTAACTTTTTATTTGATTTAGTCTAATCTTAATTCAATCTTAGTGAACAATTGTCACTTTTTTTAAAGTTTCCTTCTATTAATAATCAAAGCTCTATAATTCAAATATTATACCTTTATTAACAATCTCACCTCTGTCTAGAGTATATCTCCACTCCTTCTCCTACTAAAGCTAGAAAACCTCGCCTATTTATAGTGAGTTAATTTACATATCACGATTCTCTTCTTACGAAGGACTGGTTGTGAATAACGCGAATTGATACTTCAAAGATTTTCTAAGAGGATTAGTTCGGAGGTCGTGTAAAGATCCGTCACAACTTCCTCGGGCAATCTAGGGTTAAACAATATTATTCCAAATGACCACAAAAATACCATATATTGGAGATTTTATTAAAATCGTCTGTGTAATTCTTAATGCTTTCCACCCAGCAAGACTTAACGATATTGAGGACGGCAATGTAATTGCCCAACCAATGCTAGATTTAGTGAAGAAGCCTTATTACTTACAACAAACAGCTGAAAAAAATGGCTGGGCAAGAAAAAGGGCGATATGGACTTTGTTAAGTGCCTCTGATCTTCCACGATTAACATGAAAGAAGCTACGGGGATATATCAGCTTAAGCAAAGCCGACCCTACACTCTCGAACACCTTAATCAATCGGAGCTGTACTCTCTTTGCGTAAATTGAGAAGATTCCTCAGTTTTGGACTCCAGTTGAGATCACGGCACACAAGTTCAAAAGTATATAACATATAGATAAGAACAAGTATAGGTCATAATCCAAACATTGAATGGTATTGTTAGTACAAAAAAGTCGGTGCTAGAGCTGTTGTGCGCATGTTGCTCCCAGGCCTTTGGTATTTGGTATACTGGCACCATAATCACACTCAGACTGTGACGGGCTTTCATCGCGATTTCCATTAATGTCCTCTTGGGGTTCTTTGGGGCCAGAATGGCAATTCTTTCCGACCACCTCCAGAAGAAGAACGTGAGAATGCAAATTTCGAATCTTATAAATAGTAGAAGTTTAGCGTTCGCGGTGTGGCTATGTGAAGTTGCTATATGAGGTCTATGTTTACGATAAACACGATTAAGTTAACGTTAGAGGAAATTACTAATTCAAGGATTAACCTACCCGTACCTGTGTATTCAAACTAAAGGGGGATTCCATTCCACAAAGAGTAAAGCCACGTCAGTTAGGACCAAGAGAATAGCGGTTATCTTGGATTTAGCGGTAAGCTTCTTCAATTCTTTTTTTTTCTCTATTTAATAAAAGATCTTTTTGAGAAAAACCTATTTTTATTTTGACTGAGTATCAGTGTTAAAAAAAAATTACATAACATGAATTTGCCGATGGGCGAAAAAAGGCCGATCTTTACCCACCTCCTTTGAACCTTGGTCCAATTACGGCAGTGCTTCTCAAAGTTTCAATATTCGCGACCCAATATTCAATCATAATTTTCATCGTGCCCCCCACAAAAACAATGTATTGAATTCAATAATACTAAACTTTGATGCTAAAAATACGATACGATTTTAACCTCTTAAGTTCCACCGGCATATATAAACGTCTTGCTCAGCCAAAGCATTAATTTCCCCTGACGTATATATGCGTCTTACCGAAGTACGATCTTTTCTGTGCACAGCTATCCATAAAATTATTCCGAAGGTTTGGAAAGCAATAAAAGGATCTTGACAATGTTTACGAAGGATTTAGTTTTTTCAGATTTTTTGCTTCGTTATCCCCCTCCCCCAATATACGTGCGAAAACGTGTGGAAAACGATTGGCATCGGGACGCTAATAGTGTAACTTTTATTTGTGACTATTAAAGGATTTATTATAAACCGTACAAATTATCAAAAAAAAAGGTAAGTGTTTTATATATACTTTTTGCATATAATTATATAAATGTCAATCCCATGGTAATTTAAACGTTCTTAACTTAGTATTGTTAAATGAATTATAAAATACATTGTGTAGCACCGATACATTTATAAGTGTAATATATCAGTGTAAATGTGTATTTTATTTTTTATAATGTCAGAATGTATTTTGTTTGTTTACTTTCAGTAAATTAATTTTTTTTTCAAATAATCTTCTGTGTATTCGACTTTTTAATGCGCTCGCTCCCCCCTCGTATAGTTGTCACGCCCCACAGTTTGAGAAACACTGAATTGTGGTGTCAGAATGAGATGGCACCTCCTCTCCTAACTTCCACACCAAACAAATAGAAGGACTTTGAACCACAATAGATATAGTGTCCATCAGTCCCTCTACACGGCGGGTCTTCAGTGACACTTGAACTTAAGACTCACCGACCACGAGTTCGTGACCATGACCGTTTGGCTATCGCAGCCATCCATGAAGTCCAAGAGGACATAAAGAACATTCGTGGAAAATAAGAAATAAGGAGTATAATATGCGTTGTAATCTTTTTAATAAATGAAGGATATATGCATCATATATCCTCCGTTATTAGCTTCCAAGTTGTGTGAAATTTTTGCAAACATAAAATATGATTTAAATCATGAATTATACTGTTCTTATGCAATATTCCAATTTTGTAATACCTGCTAACAAAATAATGATTTGAAACCAGAGGTGTAGCTACCACCATATCAATGATATGGGGCTTCCAAGCTACAGGAGCCTCAACATGTGTAGCTACGGTACCACTTCCATATCTAAAAAAAGAGACCCGATGGAATTTGATACAGGGCCCCCTCAGAGATAGCTACGCCAGTGCTTGAAACACATTATTTTAATTTCTAATAAATATATTTCTCAAAGTAATCACTTGTGGAATATGATGAAGATAGACTGACGTTACAATCTCACCTTCAGAGAACTTTTGTAACATGCGACAGTTAACAAACAAATATTTAGAGCTTTCTTGAAGAAAATGAAATTTTTCGATCTATCTTTATATATATAATTTTTTTGTGCGTGTGTATATGACTGAACTCCTAAGCAGCTGGACAGATTTTGATGACATTTTTTGTGGGGGTTCAAGTGGATTCGAGAATGGTTTAGATTCCTGATTCGGTCCGACATAGCAATTAGTTAAAAAGATATTAATTAAAAACCTTAAAACGAATAATTATTTTACTCCTGTGTGTAGTTTATTCCGCTAATGCGCGGCAAAAAAAAGAAATAAGAGGGGAAAATTTTGTTTTTCGCACGGCCAATCATATGTTGCGTCTCCGAGGGTTGGCAAACCATCGCATTTGTTTGTTTATACCCCTCAAGGATTAACCAAAAATATGGCGCATTAATTGGCATTACGAAAAGTTATTTATTGTGCATTAAAAAATATACCTGTTATGAAAATAGCTCCAGTTTTATATCTTTTTTTAATCTTTTAATTAAAACAAGTTTAAGTTTCTATTCAAAATAGCTTCTACTCTATTCAACTCAGTTCATAGTATATATACACTTACTCCCACGCAATCGATCAGTCGAATTGTGGTAACTGTGCATGTGATGACGTCAGGTATTGTAATAACATTTTTTTATAAATATTTACATCAAAACGGTCCAGATTAGTACAACTTATTCAAAAAAGTTAGAAATTTTCGGTTTTAAGACATGGGTACAGGGCAACGTCTGTCGGGCCGGTAGTATTAAATAAGAAGGGGAAAACATGCATTCCGTTTTAAGGGGATAATTGCCTTTGTTGCTCCATATCTCAAAAAACCTGTAGCCATATTTCAACGAGAAATATTCGAATATGTTTATTTACTTTTGAGCATTTGAGTTAGAAGAATTTTTCAGGTTCGAATTACGTTTTTCATTTTTGTTTTCCTCTTCTTCTGAGTAAGAAGTACATTACTTTCGTCTATACTAGTTTATTTTCGAGGACTTCGGTAAGCAAATTATTTTATTTTGTTATTATTTTTTTTTCCGGAGGTTTCAAACTAAATAATTTCGGTTTGGTAGAGAGTAACCCCATAAGTTTCATAAATTACATAATGGAAAATCAAAACCTTAATTCTTTTTTAAATCACCAACGAATGATAGGGAATTAACATTGAGAGAAAGCCAAAAGACTATTATACATATTAATGTACTCTTATAGAGAATAAATAAAGGCCTTTACAAGTTCCAAATTTCAACATCAAAAGCTTCTAAACATTGAAACTATCAATTGAACAAATTCAAAGTGTTGCTAATAATGCTTAAGTCTTATGCAAAGGAATCCCTTCAAAATTCCTGATATACAAAATATCTACTAACATAACCATGGAAGAAATGTATTAGGAATTACAAGATGACATCGACTTTTTCAGAAAAGACGATGAATTTCTCAATTAACCGTTTCATACCTCTGAACTAAATAAACTGATGGACAAAACTTAAGCAACAATGTAAATTTTAAGCAGATAGCCATGAAATTTCAGAAAAGGGGTTATTGCGATTTTAGTACGATGAACACGTAATTCTGTAGGAAAGTGATGCGTATGCAAATGTCATGAACAAATCTCATAGGCGACGTGATTATACGCAAAACGCGAGCGGTAAGCGGTAAGACTACAATAAAAAGAAGAATGTTGGCGCAATTAAAGACATTCGCTGTAAGTGCAAGTAAGATCTTTCACAAAATATGGTTAGAAAAAATCACCCATACGTAGAGGAATAATCAGAAGGAGGGGCGTAGTTCGACCAGTGTAGCTAAAGAGTTCGGAATCAACACAAATGTTGCTTGCCTTCCAAACCACAGATACAACTGTTAGAAAGGTTGGTGGTGGTCGCCCTAGGAAAACAACTGTAGCGGATGCCTGATATGTCTTCCTGTGGGTGAAAAGAGTCATATACCAGTCAGCAAGCGCCATTGCTCAGCAACTGTGAATAGCAATAGGGAGACAAATGAAGCGGCTTACTGTGACCAGACGCCTTCACAAAGGTGGCCTATTCGCGCGCTGTATCCCTTTGAAAGTTGGTAATTGGCGGCACCATATAGAGTAGTGTTAGGAGCAGAGAAACTGGACATCTCATCATTGAAGTCGTGTCCTCTGTGGTCGTTTCTCTCTCTCTCTGTGGCACAAGCTATTCTGAATACCAGTTGATTTGGAGAGAGAGAGATCGGGAGACGGTTTCATCTCAGTAACATCATGGAAAGAAATCGTTACGGTGGTCCTGGGTTTGTTGTCGTCTGGAGATGCATTATGCTGAACGGGTGGACTGAGCTCTACTTTTCGACAGAGGTTCTGTAACCGGAGATCGCTATTGTAAGGAGGTGATGCTTTCCCATACGGACCTGTTCTAGCCGGACATCCTTTTCATAGATGACAATGCATGGCTACACCGGACTTCTGCGCCTATTATTATGTATGACTCCTTCGAAACATTGGAAACGAGAGTTGAATACTCAATTTATGCTGATGATATTTTTATTTATTGCTCTCTTATGCCCCTAGATATTATCAGTAAAAAATTACAGAAAACTCAAGAAAAAATTACTCAATGGTTCAACTATTGGAAACTTTCCTTACGAAACCCGAGAGCAGCAGTTATTAAATCGTGTCTTAAACCATTGCTTAAAATGCGATTATATCTCGGGGGTCCTCAACATTATAGCTGTGGTGTGCCAAACCAATTTACCAATATAATTCAAGGTTCCACACAGTAGGAAATATTTGAAACAATTCGATTTCCATGACAATGCATACAAAGTTAGAGAATAGAGGTAAAAAAATATAGATTAAGGTTCCCTTGTGTTAATTTTGTGTGTGTGTATCATTTAAAGATATTCATTATTATAAAAATAAATAACATAAAAAAATAACTATTCCTTCAACGCAAATAAAAACAATTAAAACTGTACATAAATTATGTAACTTTTAACAATATTTATTTAAGTAAGAAATAAACAGCATAAAACATAAGTATTCCCCTTCAATATAGTTAAATTAAAATACATATTTTATTATGAACATTGTCTCTGCAGCACTCTGCTTCATATCACAATATGAAAGGTTTAATTTGTGTCTTTCAATTTGACACCATCCTAAACATTGAGTTTTTAAAACAACTTTTCAGACCCAAAGTATTTTTTATGAGCCAAAAGCGAAAAGTAGAGTTCATACAATTTTCTTATAACAATAAGATCTCTCCGGGAATGACATCTTATAATTTAAAATAGCTCTCGATTTATCTTTCAGATTGCTTATTCCTAAATTTTGCTTTTCGTAATTCTGTAGAAAAGTTTGTGAGGACAGCAATAATTCATTATTTTTTCTGCCACTAGATGGTTGCACCCCTCAAGCTGTTTCAGAATCAGTGAAATACGCTTGGCTTGGTTTTAGAGAATCCAAATTAATTCTATTCGAATAAATAAGAAATGTTAAACTTATTTCATTTAAATTCACTTAATTATTGTTAATTTTTAAAATGAGTCTCGTAATTTGTGTTTCAGTTTTTGTATTTTTCCTTTTTTTTACCTCTATTGATAGTATATATTATTAACAGTAAACAAAACTGTATTTTTTTGTAAAAACGTGGTATTTTTGTAAAACTACTACCACTTGCTACACTGATTGCGTCGAATAGACATGCATAATAAAAGTTCCAGTAGATGCTAATAGGCTTATGAAATTTTTTGAAACTTAACCTTTTACACGCCAATGT
>BMAU01001775.1:0-55308 GCA_019973935.1 Trichonephila clavipes
AAGTCTAAGTAGCTTCTACCGATAAGATGTATTTGCTAGACAAAATTGAATGTTTAGCGTACGGAAATGTTTCATTGAAAATGTAAATGTAATATACATTTCAAAATCTTCTTATCTCTTTTTTGTCCATTATATTTATAACAATATATATATTGTAATAATTTAGTTAATAAAATAAAAAATAGTTTATATATACTATGCGTGTCTGTGTTATTTGTTTCATGTCAGTTTGATTTTACACACACAAAACTAATATTGAGTGAATAATTCTTTTTTACAAAATATATTATGCAATTAAGAAAATAAAAATACCATTATATAAAGTAATTACATTAAATTCTCTTTAAGAATAGGTTCTGACTTCTGCTTAAAATTGGTTGAAATACAACAAATCATTTTTTAAAATACAAAAATAAGATTTTTAATAATTTGTTTTAGAGGAGTTATTGTTTAAACAAAAGCACCACCTATTGGAGGCATCAAGAAAGCTTGTAATACCAATATGTTATAATATTTTGGAAACAAAATTCTGACATAACTAATTATTTGTAACATATTCTTTTAAAAATACGTAAGAATTTTAATAATTTATTTTAGAGATTGTGGCCTAAACAAAGCACATTCCTCTGTTGAAGGAGTATTCGAAAACATTTTTAAAGTTAGTTTGAAATCAATTGATTCTTTAATCCAGCTACTAACAAACAATTTTTCGATAGGTGTTTAGTCCAGATACCAACAATATACAGTTTGAAATCAATTGATTTTTTAATCCAGCTACTAGCAAAAAATTTTTCGATAGGTGTTTAGTCCAGATACCAACAATATATACTACTCTCGGCGTCACAAGAGACGAATCATTAATGTAATTTGTTGATTTGTTTTTTGTTTTCCAGCGCGTCTGGAAACACACAATGTGTACCCAGACATCGGCGCCCTTGGGGCTTGAGCTGCAATGTGTCGGAACGGATGGGAGCGGTTGAGTGACAACAGTTCAAAAGAGCCGAGTCCGATAGGGGCGGAAAAGGGAAAACATCTGTGGACATATAGGGGAAGTGAGAGGGTGAGAAAAGGAAGAAGGAAGACTTGGCATTTTGGTGGGTGCTGTGTGGAAGCCCCTGGCAGCAATAAAAGATTGTGTTTTGGAGGGTGTTGGTGGAGCCCCTCGCAGTGATACGAATATTTTTAGGGAGAGCGGATGTGAAGCTCCTCCCGTGAAGAGACTGGTTTTTTGAGGGAGCCCTAGTGAGGTGCCTTCCACGAAACGAACTAGGAAAACTGCGAAGTCTGCGGAATTCGTATTTGGACCTGCGAACTCTCCCGACTCGGTGGGGAATCTGTGATGAAAGCTACCCATCCTATTTCTAATTCTTTGTACTGTTATAAATTCTGATTACGTGTTAAAAATAAATAGTTGTAACTCAGAGCTGTGCGAAGTCATTACAACGTGCATCGTTTCCCTACACGGCGGGTCTTGCAAAGCTCTAATAAAGCTCGAGCTATGAAAGTAGCTAGACATTTGCCGATTTGACTCTATCATTATCATTTCACTATGTTTTTCGTTGAATCTCCATTATAGCCATTATAATTTAATAAACGGCGTTTCTTGCGAATATTACAATTTTAACATAAAATAAGTCCAACAGAAAGTAATATTAATATATGACACTTTCAAATATAAATTATTTACACTATTTTAAGCGTTCATTACGCAAAACTTTTAACAATCTGTTACTTTTGCTGAGCAGAGATCAGCTTAGGGCAGTGCTTCTCAAACTGTGGGGCGCGCCCCCCTGGGGGGCGCGATAACCCTTCAAGGGGGGCGCGGGCATCTTGAAAATATAAAAGGCTTAAAAAATTATTTTTTGGAATGAAGTAAAACAAAATGCTTCCTGACAAAATAAAAAAAAACACATTTACACTGATATAAATTATATATATCATCTGGTTTTCCACTTTCAAAAGATTCCACTTCAAACGCTCATTAGCTATCTTTGATCCTAAAACCAAATAAAAAAAAGATATTTTGTTTGCTTTGCTGTAATCCCGCGATGAGAGATTTTTTTATTACGTTTGTAAACTCTAGAATAGTAATTTTGATTATCATCTCTTTGACCTTCAAACTTACTAGTATGCTTAACTCCGTCTACTTTTCTTTTGGGAAAGTTGTAAATAATATTTTTCTGTTGCTTTTTCCCCCATGTAAATGAGTTTTATGATGTATGGATAAGCATATTGAGCACTTTGAAGGATTAATTGGCCAAGATGTATTTTATGAGTAATCTGAAATTAAATTATAAAAAACGTTTTAAACAATTATTTTTTTATAACTGACATCGATGTTTTTGTATCGAATACGTTTTTTCATGGAGCGGGTTGCATGAGGCGCTGAATCACTCCAAATTCTGGTAAAACTGTTTATTCGTTAACAGTTTCTTTTGACAGTATCCTCCGATATGACAGTCTTAATGTAAACTAAAATGAATTTGTCACATTTATGCTCTTTTTGAGAGTGGCAAAACGATTTTTACAATCAAGGTACTTGTTTTGATCGAGTTCCCTTCACGACCACTTTTGTTCACAAATATTTTCTATGAATATGCTATACTTTCCCCTAAGATTAACTTTGTGGTTTTAATTGCTGTGTTGTACAACTTATTATGGTTTATAAAGGTAAATGAGCAGAATATAAAAAAATGGGCATCTGTGATCTCTCTATTGAAGGAAGATGAAACTGATCAAGCAATTGAAGAACGTGATGAAATAATGCATATTAATCGTGATAGCGAAAGTAAATATGACAAAAGTGATAGACATGAGACGTTTGAGTTGAATTGTAATTTTCAAATGCTGCCTAAAGAACTCTATCAAGAAAACTAAGAAGCCATAAATGTAACACTTCGCCTTGTCAAAAAGACACAAGCAAGAAAAGGTTACACATGCTATTTGTAGATCATCAAAGAATAGAAAAATTACAATAACGTGAGCAAAATATGACAGTTTTGATTGCAAATAACGTTCTTGTATTGTTAGTGAAAAGTGTCTGTGATTTATGTTCTTTATTAAGGTCACGCACATTTGAACGGTTTCTTTAGTTTTATTGGATTTTTCTCAAATCATCAAAGAAAAATTAAAAAGTCCTTTAAAGTAGGTAAGTATATTTTCTCTTAGTTAAATTATTCACTGCAATTGCGATTTTTATCGAGCACAGAAAAATAATTATAAAAAAAAAAGGATTTGGGGTGACTTGGTGAAGTGATCGCGCGACCATTAACGTTAGTGTGGAGTGGGCGCCTGCTTCCGGGTTAAAATATTTTGAAGGTTTCTCGCTTTACATATTAAAAATAACACAATTATTCTTCATTGGAATTTTTCATTCGTTTTCCTTATTTAATATTAATTCTAAATGCTAATTCTGTGAGGCTTAAAATTACAGCTCGTTTTAAACTATTTATTATAATAGGAGCATTCATTTAAAAAATCATTTTATATTTCTGTATGCATTGTTGTGCACTTGGTTTTACTCTTCTTACAATTAAGCTATTATATCAAGAATAATGTCTTATTTTTTAAAAAAATAATCGCAGAACGGGTATTTCAGCCAGTGTACTAATAAATGTATCAGTACTGCACAATGTATTTTATAACTAATTTATTAATACTAATTTAAGAGCAAGTTTAATTATTATTAGTGACTTCCATGGGCTTGTCTTGCAGAGCAAAAGTTTTCAAATGAAGGCTTAATATTAGAAATTGACACTCTGAGTTCTTCTATATTTAGCTGAGATCTATATTTTGGCTTCAAAGAAGCCACCGCAGAAAATCCGGTTTCACAAAGGTACGATGTTGAAAACGGTAAAAGTATACGAAATGCTTTTGTTTTCAGTTCAGAAAATTCATCATCTACTTCTGCCCAAAATTCAAAGAGCGATTTATTACAAAATTGTCTTTTAATTTCGCCACTAGATGTGAAATCTAATAAACTTTCTTCTTCGGTAGTGGAGAGCCCTTCTGGGGTATTTTGAAATGGATCTCTCACCCATTCGTAACTTGCTATCAAGTTATCCTCAGCAAAAAATTTTTTTTTTAAATTTTTTGCTAACGTAGCTAAATTATATTCAATAGTTTTATAAACAACTTCCACATGTTGTTCTTCAGTTTTGTAAGTTTTTACAAATTTATCCGCATTTTCAAACATTTCTAGGTTTTTTTGCTTTAAATTTCGGCTCCATAATTCTAATTTTCTACAAAAAGCATTAATTTTATCACTCGTGTCAAACATATGTACATTTGATCCTTGAAGTTGAAGATTCAATATATTTAATTTCTCAAATAAATCGACTAAGTAGCTCAAATTCATCAGAAATAAACCATCTCGAAATTTCTCAGCTTCCGGTAGATTTTCCTCTTCTAGAAAAATGGTAATTTCATTTCTTAATTCATAAACACGTTGTAAAAATTTCCTGCGTGATAACCATCTTGCTTCCCAATAAAATAGCAACGATGAATGCACTGCGCCCCATGTCTTTGCAAAGTCCAGAAAAGATTCTGATTTTAGGGGGTCTCATTTTTTATGTAATTTACTGCAGTCACAACTGTCATCAGCACACTATTCAGGCCAGGACTAATTTCTTTTTGGAAGTCAGAGCTTTTCTGTGGATCATACAATGTGTCCAGATGCACAGTGGAGATTTTTTGTTCTGAATGCTTGTATACTTTTTAAATCTTCCTGACATTGTACGAGCACCATCGGTGCATATTCCGACACAATTTTTCCACTCTATATTTGCCTCGTTTATAAAATTATTTAAAATATCAAATAAAGCTATTGCTGTTGCTTTAAGTTTTATTGGTTTACAAAAAAGTAGTTCTTCTACCGCTGACATACCATCCCAAAATCGAACATACGCAATGAAATGAGCATCTTTATTGCTATCTGTTGCCTCATCAAGCTGAATTGAAAATTTATCACGCAACTTACCGAAAAGCTGTTGCTCTACATCTTCAGCGATATCATCAATTCGACGGGAAACACTATCATTTGATAGGGGTATGGACTGCAACTCTTTGGCAAAATTGTCTCCAAACATAGTTTCTACAATCTCAATTGCTGCAGGCAAAATAAGCTCTTGGGCAATAGTGTGAGGCTTTTTACATCTGGCTATTTTATATGATACTTTGTAAGAAGTAAGTAAAGCTTTTTCATTCACTGACAAAGTTTTTTAAAAAATGTTTTTAGTTTTCCATATGATTTTAATTTTGATTCAAAGAACTCTCGAGGTTTGTTAATGTACTCACCATGAAGCGTTTCGAAATGTCTTTTAAGTTTATTAGGTTTCATACTGTCTGCTGCCAATATTTTTGAGCAAATAACACACAGGGGCTTTTCTTCTCCATTTACTTCAGTAATGGTAAATCCAAAATTCAAGTATTTTTGAGAATATTTCCTTGATTTAATTTTCGGAACTATGCTCGTCTGTGCACTTGTTGATGCTTTATTATCGTCGAATGTTCGCTTTCGACTTAAAAACTTATCAAAGATTTTTTTTGTTCCAATTTTCTGCAGTAATACTTAATAGTGTGAATTACAACTAACGCGCAAATTATAAAATGTACATTCAAGATAGATTTGGTAGCTATAGAAGCATCGAATGGACCAAGACTGATTGGAATTGTACGAGGTACAGCCTTATTACATGTTTTGCGCAGACGTCCGATAGTTTGGCCAGACTCACGCAGACGCTCGCGAGAATGCCAGATGTGATGGATATGAGAGAGCGCAACATAAAGTAGCATATTTTTCAATTTCTACTATAAGTTCACTCTCTCATATATATCTTGTTCAAATTTTCAATCGTTGATAAAATACTTTCTATTCATTCATTCAAGTTCAAATACATTTTTTAAAACTTGTAGTGGGTGACACTTCATGTTAATACAGTTCTTTCAAATTTTAATTCATTAATTAAATAAAAAAAATAAATAAATAGTAACAAAAATTATAGTTCAAAAGCATTTATAGAAAGGAAAACTTTTCGTGCTGTCCCCTGTAACGCAATGGATAGCGCGCTGGGCTTCTAATCTGAAGGACGGTAGTTCGAATTCCATCCGAGATGGCCTAATTTCTAAGAATGTGTGTGATTTCTTCTTTACTTTACTATTTTCTTACACTAATTAAATTTAATTAATGAATAAATAGTAACGAAAAAAGAATATTCCAATATCCCATATATAGAAAAGAAAAGGAAAAATTGCAAGGAAAATCGCTTTCTCTTTTGTCGCTTAACATTGTGATTCTGTCATGTATTACATATTTGTATTAATTGAAACTATTTAATAGAAAGTAACTAAAATAAGTTTTTCTTTGTTGGCCTAAGTAGGAATTGACTTAAAATTTATTTTTTATATTACTTGTTCTAATGACATTTGTACTTTTAGAAATGCATGATGGACGAAATAAATTTTTAATTAAATGTCATTTTGCAATCTGTCCCAATTTAAAAAATGAGAAAGGAAAAATAACATAACATTATAATTATTACTTAAAAGTAATTTGCTTAAAATATATATTATATAAAAGTAACGTATACAAAATTTAGTACTCAAAGTGCATTATTATTGCATTCAATACATTATTATTGGGGGGCGGCGATGAAAATTATGATTGAAAATTGGGTCGCCAGTAGTTAAAGTTTGAGAAGCACTGTCTTACTTAATTAATTTATTTATTTTGCAAAAAAGTAGTATACAAACTGTAATACTTATGCTATTAATTTGTATGGTTTATAATTAAGATCGCGTATAGTAGCTTTAGCGTCAAAGTGCATTATAATTACATTCAGTATATTATTAATGTATAAGGGGGGCGCGATAAAAATTGTGATTGAAAAGGGGGGCGCCAGTATTGAAAGTTTGAGAAGCACTGGCTTAGGGAGATATTTTCAAAAATCGACCCTCAAGAGTGTTACGGTGAATTATAAACAAAAAAAAAATCCTTTTTATCAGCTATTAGATCTACATACTTAAAATTTAACAAAGGTGTTTTTTTTCCCTTTCTTTTTTTGTTTAGCTGAGATATGCAAAAAGCCTTTTTTGTTTAATTTGCAATTCACGTAAAATTAACTCATTAAAGACTTCTTTATCCTTCAATCTGTGTTGTTTAATTTTTCAGTTCACCCATGCGAAGAACGGGTATACCAGCTAGTAATAAAATAAATATTACTCATATAACTCTAGCTGGTGTGCACCTATAATAACTTAATTTTGTTAGCATCTGCAAAAGTTAATCCTATTATAGATGATTTGGTAAAAAAAAAAAAGAGTAATTCGAAAGCCACATTATAAGTAAATACTAACGGTTTCATAATTATTTAAAATTAAATGTTTCAAGTTACTCATTTTTATTTTGTACCTAACTTAATTGATTTGAATCTGTAAAAAGTTTATTAACAATAAAACCTAAATTTGCCCTTCATCTTATTTTTAAATTTCTTGCATTAAAAAATGTGCTATTTGCGTGAAAATTCCTTAGTAAGCCTATAAGTAACATTTTTTTTTACGTTTCCATATTTGTTAGATGGAAATGTTGGAAGCTGCACTCAAAATTATTTTTTATCAAATTGTGGCTCTCTTTCCAAAAAGATTAGTTACCCGTGTTCTTGGGGTTCTGTGAGTAGAAAAAGGAATAACCCCACTATCAGTGCTAAAAATAGAGTCCCCCCTCTCCCCGCATTCAACAGCTGTGTTTCCGGCCATTTTAAAATTTAAACAAAAACTAACAGTCAGCTGATCTCAAGGTCACTTGACCGTTGCCTTTTCGAAAGGATATCATGGGGGAGTGGTTTCGTGACGTAAGTTTAGGGTTACCTTATTTTTACCCCCCTCCCCCAATTTTCATCTAAAAAACGCAGAATTAGTGTTTCTAAAGTGATTAAAGTAATTATTCGTGTAGCAAAATATTCTTTTTCATAAAATATAGTATTATTAATGTGTATTTAAGCAGTTTATGCGGTAGTTTTATTCTAAAATAACGTTTCAAAACTTTTATGCGTAGATTGCATACACCTTGCGCCATCTGCAGACTTTGTAATAAAGCTTGTCAAATATGGCGTACGAAAATTCTGGAAGCAAGGATATATGTATTTTTAGTAATTTTAAAATTTTCTAGACTATTTCTGGTATATCTACATTTCAAGGCGGATTTATATAAGTAATTTACGTTCTTTGCAAAAGTTTTACGCCTGAATAATGTGATTTCATTGTGCAAAAGTACCCTAACCATTTCAGTACATTTGGCAGTCCCCCTTAAAATGCTGATTCCATATAATACGGTGCTGTACTTTGTGACAGTTCTACTGTAAAGATGTAATTTCTTAAAATGGTTTCTCCACAGATTTCAAATTTATTAATTTACTGTAAGGTTCACCTAAAATTCCAAATTTCTTGGTTTATGTTTCTTTCCTTAAAAAATATTGCGGAATTCCCTTTTATGCGAGTACACTGGTGACTAGATTTTAACATTGGTAAAGCGGGACAAAATTGACCGGGGTTGTGGAGTATTCTTAATTAAAAAATGGATCTATATGGAGCAGCAAAACGTTTTACAGAACGCAAAAAAAAAGTATTGCAATGTATGTTTTTAAAGTTTCAAAAAAAGAACTTTTACAAATATAATACATTTTATAATTATGTATAGTTACAATACAAAGAATAAAATAATATTATAGAACAGTATTATATGTATTTTATTCATTGTCATTTTATGCCTTTGAGTGAATTCTTTTGATTTATTGTTGTTTAAAAAAAATGTCATGGAATTTTTCACAAGGACGTATTAAATTATACTTCATACATAAACGGTTTCTGAATTCTCAACACTTAATTGTGAGACTTTTATTCAAATTTATTTACTAAATAAAAAACGCGCTGAATCGCAATATTAGTTCCTAGTATTGCGTGTTCCTCAATTTTTAGTGCATTATTGTACGGACCGTGATTTATTTCGTAACAAGGAAATATTCCTGACCATTTCTTCTCTATTGCGTTTTTAGCTGACGCTTAAGATTTATCCTTTTCCTTATTGATACATTTTTTTAATCATGATACCTCATTTAAAAAAAAAATTGTTTTCCGGAACCGACGTACGACTGGAATTTACTCCATAAGTACGGTTGTCTTTGATTATATAGTACAGGGATGGCGAACTAATGGCACGCATGCCATTGATGGCACGCGAAACAATTACTTGGGCACGTCTCCGATCAAAACGGTTAGCATTTTAATTCAAAATTGCTAAGTTCACTATGAAGTATAACGAATAAACACGAGTGATCAGTCGCGTTTTTACAGACATATGCCAACATTTCAAAGAATTGAATGTAAAGCCTCAAGACAAAAATAAAAAAAATATTATCTTCAAGAGGGATCTCAATGCTTTTGACGCTAAATTGCGTATTTTCAGAAACGATATTATTACAAGAAACTACTAGTACTTCGCGAACTTGAAAAAATCAGACGAAGGAAAAAGTTACTCAAGAAATTATTTCCATAAATATTATGTACCCTGATGTGATTTCAGTTCATAAACTGAACTTGTCCCAATTCGATTGGAAGAAATTGAAGAATTTGAAATGCAACTGTGCTTGATTTCCAATCTAGTTCAATAAAAATTCAAAATTTATTAAAACAAGAAAAATGTTGGAATTGATTGAAACAGAAAATTAACAAGCAATATAAGTAAAAATGTCAATGACGAAATTGTGGAGACATGTAATTCGATTCCAGATACATTTAATGTTTGAAGAAGCTGGCTCATGCTTTTTCAGCCATATTTTCATCTACTTATATATATATGCCCGAAAATCATTATTTTTAGAGATGAATAATATTTAAGAATCACTTAGAAAACCATTTGGCAAATGACTCTAATTCAGCATGCATTCTGCTAAAAGTAATCCTAATGTAAGTTATTTGTCATCTGATCGGCAACAACAGAAGTCACATTAATGTTACTTTAATTTGTATTACACGTATATTCCAAACATTTACTGCTATACAGTGTAAAATGTAAAGGGTGTTTTTTTAGAGGTATAGAATTTTAAATTGCAATAAAACAACGATGTATTGTTCGATTGACATGAACTTTTTTTTATTCGAAAGATAATCTTGTGGAATTACATTTTAAATATGATTTCTGGCATATGACTGCCACGGATGTAGTCCAATCTGGTCTTCATCGTTTTTGAAGAAGTACGAACCAATGATTCCACCAGCCCATAAAGCGTACCAAACAGTCAGTTTTTCTGGATGTAACGGTGTTTCGACATACACTTGTGGATTAGCTTCCCTCCAAATGCGGCAGTTTTGTTTGTTGACGTAGCCATTCAACCAGAAGTGCGCTTCGTCGATAAACAAAATTGGCTTATAAAAATCGACCATTATTTTCGAAATAAAATTGCACAATTTGAAAGCGTTGTTCAGGCGTGAGTCTATTCATGATGAATTGCCAAACCAAACTGAGAATAAATCACTTGACAGCTGTTAAATCGGTCGCCATCTTGGAAAGTAATGCCAACTTAAACTTCTATACCTGAAAAAAAAACACTCTTTATTTTTAATAGTAAATGAATAGTTTTGAGTGATTAGTATTTAATTTTATTATTTTCATTATTATTTCCCCCAAAATCACAAGTCAAAATTATTTGACGGCACGTCTCTACCCTATTAAACTCTTTTTTAGAAAAAATGACTCTTTGATCGAAAAAGGTTCGCCACCCGATAGAGTAGGTGAATAGGGTAAATAAATGCATCTTATATATGATACTGAAACCATGCATGTCTTTTCTTTATTCTATTCACATTTTTCATATTGATTCTGTAAAATAATATATATATATATATGTATATATATATATAATACTATACACTGCTGTTTGTAAAAAATGCGACACCATGAAGGAATCATCAGAATTAAATGAACTTTGCAGCAAATATCAATTATAGGATGTTACGTAAAACAGTAAACTTTCAGAGTCACCACGCATGCATGGCGTGCGTAGCACCCTCTGAACTGATGCTGAAAGCGTATAAATCATGGACTTTAGAAATATTTAATGATTATTATGCATAAAAATTTGAAATATTTATAAGGTTGAAAATATTTAATGATTATTTGTTAGTGGTGAACGTTTAGTAAGACCTAAGTATGTCTCCACGACGAAATAAGGATCAGTTCCAACAACTTACGGAGTTTGAACGGGGAGAATTATCGGCCATCGAGAAGGAGGATTTTCCTATCGCGCAATAGGAGCTCGTGTGCAGAGAAACAGTTTAACAGTGATGCAAGTTTGGAAGCAGTGAGCCGAAGAGCACCGAAAAACTAGCAGTAGACGACGGAAGGTAACATCAGCGCGTGACAATCGACACCTACTCTGCATGGCGGTGAATGATCGTACAGCTTCCTCCGGGCAGTTTGCTGCTCGTTGGTCTAATGCTGCAAGTGTACTAATGTCAGCTTCGTCAATTCGTCGATGTCTACTGCACCTTGGAATGCGTGTAATGGTTCCTTTATACAGGCTCAACCTTATGGCAAACCATTGCAGGCTGCGCCCGCAATGGGCTTATGAGCACAGAGTCTTGCAAGCTGATTGGTTCCAAGTTTTCTTTTCAGGTGAATCACGCTTCAATTTGCGGGACTATGATGGACGCATTTGTGTTAGATTCTATGCCGTTGAACGCTGCCATCTAGAGTGTGTAATCGAACAACATAGTGGCCTAACACCCAGAGTTATGGTTTGGGGTGCGATTTCGTATCATGGACGATCCAATTTGCTACGAATTGAGGCAACAGGTACGTACTCGAAGTGCGCCGCCCGAAGTCGTTCCCTTCCCTTAAAGCATCCCTGTAGCTATCTTTCAGCAGGATAATACACGCCCACATGTTGCAAAGTCTGTTCGAAACTTCTGTTCAGCCCCACACATGCAACATCTTCTTTGACCTACATATTCGCTGGATACGTTGCCTATTGATTACGTGTGGGATTTGGTTTGTCGGCGTCTCGCTCGTGATCCTCATCCTGCAGCTTCAAAAGACGAACTTTTGTTATGCATATAAGAAATATGGAATTCTCTTCCACAAGCAGATATTCGAAATCTATTTGACTCCATGCCCCGTCGTATAGCAACACTTATTGCAGCGCATTTTGGCTACACCAAAAACTGATTTCGGACAGTTATTATTGCTTCTTGCTTTGAAAATTTCGTCATTTATTTGTTTAATACATGTCGTTTGGACATTAAATTTCATTTAATTCTGATGATTCCTTTATGGCAGTGTTTCTCAAACTTTCAATTCTGGCGACCCAATTTTCAATCATAATTTTTGTCGCCCCCCTGCACAACAATAATGTATTAACCACTATAAAAATGCACTTTGACGCTAAAGCTACAATGCGATCTCAATTATAAACTGTATAAGTATTAAATTGTGTATATGTTACTTTTAAGTAATATATATTTTAAGAAAATTACTTAAAACATATATTACTTATTTATTATTATGTTATTTTCCTTTCTCTAATTTTTAAATTGGAACAGATTACAAAATGATATATTTTATTAAGATTTATTTCCTTCAGCATCAATTTCTCAAAGTACAAATATCATTAGAAAAAGTCTAGTCTATGTTTCTCTCTATCATATCCATCACATCTGGCATCATCGGGTACGTTTGCGTGAGTCTGGGTAACCTATCGAACGTCTGCGCAAAACATGTAAAAATGCTTTTCCTCGTACAATTCCAGTCAGTTTTGGTCGACTCGATACTTCTATAGCTACCGAATCTAGCTTGAATGTACGTTTTTTAATTTGCACTTTAATTGTAATTCATGGTAATTAAGTATTTACGGCAGTAGGTTAAAACAAAATCATAAATATATTTTTAAGTCGTAAGCAAACATTCGACGATAATAAAGGATTAACAAGTACACAGACGAGCATGGTTCCGAAAATTAAATCAAGGAAATATTCTCAAAAATACTTAAATTTTGGATTTACCACTACTGAAGTAAATGATGGGGGGAAATGCTCCAGCTCGTTATGTGTTAAAACTTACATATCCGAAGAACAACTTGTGAAAGTTGTTTTTAAAACCATGTAAAATCTTTTAGCCATGTTGGCAAAGAATTTTAAAAAGTATTTTCTTGATGAGGACAACTTGGTAGCAAGTTACGAGTGGATTAGAGATATATTTCAAGATACTCCAGAAGGGCTCTAAACTTCCAAAAAAGAATTCTTCATAGATTTCACATCCAGTGAAAAATTAAAAGGCAATTTTGTAATAAGTCACTCTTTGAATTTTGGGTAGAGGTGGATGATGAATTTTCTGCACTGAAAACAAAAGCACTTCGTATACTATTACCATTTTCAACATCCTATCTTTGTTAAACCGGATTTTCTGCGGTGGCTGCTTTGAAGACAAAATATAGATTTAAGCTAAATATAGAAAATTAACTCAGAGAGTCAATTGCTGATATTATATATATATATATAAACCATCCTTTGAAAAACTTTTCTCTACAAGACAAGCCCATGGAAGTCACTAATAATTATTAAACATGTTCTTAATTTAGTATTCAGAAATTATTTATAAAATACCTTCTTCAGTACTGATACATTAAACGTATACTGGCTGAAACACCGGCTCTTCGCACGAGTTCATTTTTTAAAAAAATAAAACATTATTCTTGATAAAATAGTTGAACTGTAAGGAGAGTAAAACTGCGTGCACAACATTGTATTCAAAAATGTAAAATGTTTTTTATAGATAAATGCTATAATTGAAAATAACTGTTTAAAAGAACTGTAATTTTAAACCTCACAGAATTAGCATTTAGAATTAATGTTAAATAATGAAAAAGAATATAAAATTCCGATGAATAATATAAGTGTGTTACTTTTTAATATTTAAAGCAGAAATACTTCAAAAAGTTTTAACCCGGGAGCAAGCGAGCACTCGATGCTAACGCTAATGGTTGTGCGGGGGACTCAGTCACCCCAATCATTTGTTTATAATTATTTTTACTGCACACGATACAAATCAGAATTCCAGTGAATAATTTAACTAAGAGAAAGTATACTTACCGGCTTTCAAGGAGTATTTAATTTTTCTTCGATGATTTGAGAAAAAATCCAATAAAACTGAACTAAAATGATTCATAAGTGCAAGACCTTTGGACGCAAATCAGAGACACTTTTCACTAATATTACAGAAATGTTATTTGCTGGCAAAGCTGTCATATTTTGTTCAAGAAACGGAACTAATGTAAAACTAACCATACCAGTAAATTTGAAGGCCAATCAAATGATCAGCAAATGTATTATGCTGCCTGGCTGAAAAGTGAATCATGTCTACTATTTCTTTCTACAACTAATGCACAGTATTTCAATAATAATTACAGTGATGAATTGTTTATTTTCTTAGAATTTTTCTCAGGGTCTGGATTTTTTTTTCTTTTAACGAGTAATATTTTATGTTAAAACGTAATAAAAAAATCCCTCATTGAGGAAATACACCAAATAAAACAAAATGTTTTTTTTCTTCTTTAATTTGGTTTTGGGATCAAAGATAGCTATTTGATGAAGGAAAAACGCCAGATGATAAACATAAATTATATTAGTGTTGTTTTGTATTTTTTTTTATTATGGAAGAAAGTATTTTGTTTTACTTCTTTCCGGTTATTTTTTTAATCTTTAAATTTTCGATATGCTCGCGCCCCACACATTGAGAAGCACTGCTTTATGGTGTTGCATTTCTTATAAACATCATTTCATATACAGACTTTTAATGCCTTATTTTTGAAATAACATTTATAGATATGCACAGATAAGATTAAGGATAATTTTGTTTCTTTTTTGGAATCCGATGTTAATTTTTGTTGTTGTTGTTTGTTTTTTTTAGTCTGGGTCAGAACATTATTCTAAAAGGGACAATATTGATCTCTAAAAAAAAAACTTCAAAAGTTTAAAAAAGAATTTTTTTTGAACATGTGATGTGTCTGTGAAATATTTTTTAATTGAATCACAAAGTAATATATATTGACTAAAAATTGGATGTCTCGGCAGTTTCATAACAATATAATCAAAATAATCTAACTTTATAATAGTTTAGCAAAAAAAAGATTAAAAAAACATTACATTTCTATTTTAAACTTTTTGAGAACATATGCACTTCATTTCCAATTTTTCCCCGATTAATTTGAAAACATTTTTTCTAGATTCTCTATGTAAATATTTGTCTTTAATTAAATAGTTTACATAATTAATTTTTCAACTATTTTATTTAAAGGCATATGAAAAAATCAGGCAAGATTTAATGAAAATCTTATTTTCATTCTTTTGTTATCCTAATTTGAGTGATAATAATAATTATTATTACATGAAACGTATATATAATTAACATTTCTTAATTCAAATAACTTTCTCATGTTTAGGTAATGTGTCCTTCCTTATAAACATAAACCCTAAATTCGAATTAAAGAAGCTTTTCTGAAATAAGTATTTAAAGATATGATACAAATAATCCTCAAATTCTCATATAATTATCCACACAATATGTACTATTTTGATTCCCCAAGCAAATTGAGTTTAATAATATAATATAAAAATACTTAATATTAATTAACCAACTATTTAAAATTCTAATCGTTATGTCTAGTCATTGCTTAATAATTAATTTTACTACTAAATGTCCATACTTAATAATTGATGTGAGACGCTAAACAGCTTCCTTGCAAATTGCATAACATTCTCATTAAAAAAACCGCAGATATATCTCAAAAAAATAAGGAAAAGGCAAAACACTATTTTGCAAAGTAAGGCAAACACTAACAAGACATATTCTACAATAACGATATATTTTCCGTACTATTGTCAAAGGAGGTTTGATGGTCAGTGGGTAAAAAGCTGTAACAACATTAAATCAAGATGCAATTGCTAGGTATACGTAGAAGTAATTTTTCATTTTTTTTCTATATACTTTTTTTTCTTGTTCTTATATCATTTTAGGTACATCATCATTGTTCTGAGTTACTGATTGAAATGTAAATCTAATTATTTTTAACGATTAAGCTCAATTTTTCTGTGATTTGTTGCTTGTAGTACACACGCGTTGTTTTCGTTTTATGTATTGTACATGAAACATGTGTTTCATTCCTTGTTAATATTTATTACATTATAAAAAAAGTTGATTGACCACAATTGTATGCGATATACTTATATTAGTAAAGAATAAGAATTTCTTGTTTCAGAAATACTCTCTTATATAAACAAAATATGAAGGCTAAATCACAGAATGCCTTTCAAGAAAGGTTTTTTTTTTGTATTAAATGAAGAGCAATATTGTAACTTATTAAATTTAAGAAAAAAACTTAACGTATTAACTTTTCTTCCTTTTTATTACTTTATGGTTTTCATTTTATTTGAGGATACTGAGACGCCTTTTAGAAGCTGTTCATTTGTCTTTAAAAACGGAAATTTTACAAGTATATATATAAATATAATGCAAATTAATTATTATTTATTCAGCATATTTCTATAAATTCCAGAAATAAATGATTCTGAAATAATTCTCCAAAGTTAGCAGTTAAATACAGACTGAATTCATTTACACCTTTAGTATTTTTGCTAGTTAATTAAAACGAAACAAACACATGCATCGAAAAGTTTCAATTCATTAAAGTTACGAGATCAAATACGATGCTAATAATTCTGAAAGATTGGATGGGCAATAAGTAGAATATGTTATTAATACGCCTGGCTGACATTAAAAATCCGACATAAGGTAATAAAATTAAGAAAACCTTGTATTTTAAATTATTTATAGTGATAAGGCGGTAATTACGTAATCTAAAACAGCTAGAGAAGCACCTATAACGAAAAAATTTCCCTTCTTTTTATTATGCATTAACGTACTGTTTATTATTTTTCAAATATTTAATTGAAAAGGTCAGAAACTATGCATTCTGTATAGTGTCGCCTATATATTCCTGTTAGAGACATTAGCTATATGTATCATTGTAATCTTTGACATACAGCTGGATTCCGGAGAATTACCGCTTATTTGAGAAAATGAAATTTAAGATTCAGTAGTTAAATAATACATTGCTACCAATTCAACAAAGAATTTTAAGAAACAACAGTCAAAACTTTCAAACGCAGCTATTATTGTCTCTCTGTATTGTTTAAAACTGAGCATTGTTTCGCTTCCAACAACTATTAAAGTTCAGAATGTAAATTACATTTGACTTGCACGCTTGATTTTTCACCCAAACCTTATTCATATTACATTTAGACTTTTTCTTTCATACTTCTACTCTTCGATCAACATTAATACCCAGTTTTATCTTTAAATTCCTTTTTTTCAATCAACGGCTATATTCCATTTAATTAAATTTTCATTGTTTCATCACCCATAATATTCGAAATTTGTTTCTTAAATATCTGTTCAATTAATGCTAATATCTGTTTTTGATTTAAAATTTCTATCATTTTAACAAAATTATTTTTTAATATTACTTCTAAATTTTCGAAAATAATAGTCCCCCCTCCAAAAATGAATCAAGAAACTTTGGACAAAATCATCCTGCTTGTCTGGGTGTGTTTTTCCATCAGATTTTTATTTTTCAGTTACTGGGATATAGTATTCTTGCCACCACTTCTTTTACTGATCGATGCATTTCAAAATAACAACAACATTCAAGGACAGTTATCGGGAGACTTGGATCCAAAAGCAATAGGTTGTCGCACACAGGAGGACAGAAAATTCAAGAAGCAAGGGAAACATACAGCACAAGTTTAGATATAATAATACAGATCATGATCCAGGAAGAGTTGCTAAGAATAGGAAATAAATCAGCACAATGTTCAAAATAGACCACAGATAGCAAAAAAAAAAAAAAAAAAAAAAAAAAAAAAATAGAAAGTTAGATAAAACCAAATTGTATCCATACATTCAAAATTATACTTCCTGGAATCACCAAAATTCACAGAAGGAGCAGCCCAAAAAAGGTTTCTCAAGAAATCAGAGAACAGATGCAAAGACAAAAAGAAAACCAGTTATCAAATGCCTGTGGCTCAAAATTATGTTGAAATTCCAACCTCCTTTGTGAAGTGAAAACTAAAAGCATCGAATAATCAAAAATCACAAGAAAAAATTACGTCTCCCGAAGCCTAGAAAGCCGCATACAAGCAAGATTTGTAAAAAAATACTTTTTAAAACACAAAGACTTACTTGTGTATATATCTTGTTCGTGTTTTGTATTTTGTGTTTTTATTTTATGTTTTTTTTATGTATGTATGTATTTTATGTTTTTTTTGTATATATGTATTTTATGTTTTTTTATGTATGTATGTATTTTATGTTTTTTTGTATATATGTATTTTATGTTTTCTTATATTTTTGTATTTTATGTTTTTGTGTTTTATGTGTTTTTGATATGTTTCTTTTTTATGTTTTTTGTATTTTTGTATTTTATGCTTTTTGTGTTCTTGTGTGTTTTTATATGTTTGCATTTTGTGTCTTAGTGATTTTTTTATATAATGTTACATACATGTGGAATCGGCTGTGGAGTCGTCATCCAATTGAATCTCTCAACGAAACAAAGCACGCAGTCTTCGCGCGCAGGTGCAGCTGATCCAATGTGAAACAAAAACTTTGACCATTGAGAAAAAAGCGGAGAAAGAGACTGAGGTGCGCGAGCAGGCGTTCCTGTCGTCATATCATGGAAATCTAATTGTAGAATAGCTACATTTTTTTAATTAATTTTTGTTAAGTTTAAATAAATCTGAAGAAAGACAAATGCCTTGGACCCCTTGTTGTCTCCCACAAATTATGGGGGCTCGGCCGGGATTTTGATCAAAGTTTGGAACGCGTGAACAAAGAAGCGTCCGTGGAGGAGACACGCCACCATTTTTTGGAAACTTCGCTCAACCTGTGTAGAGGTTGAATTTTTCATTCGAACTCAGCGTGAATATTCCGCCTGTGTAGAGGCCGGAACTATTGATTTATCACCTACGAAGAGGTGTAATTTTAACAATTTCAAGAACTATTTTTCGTCTAACGATATAACCTGCGAAGAGGTTGGGGATCTGTGTTCATCTGCGTAGAAGAGAATCAATGTTTTTCTTCAATTATTGGATACATCGTACGTGTGAGCAACAAGGGAGCTAGAAAAAAAAGGTAGGATATTTCCATATTTTTTCTAAAATGTATAAAAATGCTCTTAAAGAGGATCTCATAAGAGTTGTTGAGGATCTAGACGGTACTGTGGAGAGTACGAACACCATAGCTAAACTAAAGACTAAAATTGAGAAGAGTAGTACATTTGAGAGTGATGCAGATTTCGTTAAAACTTTAATTAAAAACTGTATAGATGAGAGGGTATCGCGAAACGAAAGAGAGGCAACATTAGAAAAACAGAAAATTGAGCTCACAAAACTACAGTTAGCACGGTTAGAAAAAGAAGTCGAACTTCAAACGGCTAAAAATAAAGCATTAAGTTTAAATCCTGCAGCTAAAGACGAAGAGAAACAGTTCGAAACAAACATAGAAAATATGATGAAAAGCATTAAAACTTTATCTCTTCCTGTTCCCACCAAATCTGAAAATTTTATTCTGTTCTTCCAATCATTACAACGCGCACTTTTAACCAAGAAAATAAATGACGAATATATAAATTTGAAATTTTAATAAATCTTCTGGGCGAAAGAGCTCATGTCTTATTGTATATTAAAAAGGAGAAATTAAATGACTATGAAAAACTGAAATCTATAGTACTCAGAGAATTCCAAGTAACCCCTCGTGAGTGTTTAAACTCATTCGAAAATGCTGTAAAATCATCAGGCGAGACATGCATCCAATTTGCTGCAAGATTGACGGCAAACTTCCAATATTATTGTTCGTTAAGAAAAGTTAATTCCTTTGAATCTCTATGTGATCTTTTAATTTCTGATAAAAAATTTGAAACTTTAAATAAGGAAACCGCAATTCATATTGGCATTCGAGAAGCGGAAGATTGGTTTAGGCCTATTGATTTAGCTAAAGAGTGCGATATTTATATTGCATCTAGAAGCGGATCACGTAAGGAAACTCCTATTGCTTGTGGATATAACGAAGACCCCTTTAAAAAAAGACCACGAAACTATAAACCAACGATTAAAGATAGCTATCCCCAAAATCTCGAAAGACAAAATAAAAATTGCTACATAAGCGGTGATTCATCTCATTACGCAAGAGATTGTGAGAAGCGTTTTAAGCCTAAAGAACCTAACGGCCACATCCATAATAGAAAAAACGCGAACAGTTTGAAAGTCAAGAGCGAAAAACAAAAAAGCGATGAGTTCGCACAACAGCTCCAATACGTAAACATTTTTGTAGAAAATCAGCCCGTAACAGCCTTGATTGATTCAGGTTGCCAGATCCCAGTTCTAAATTCGTCACTAATTAAATTGAACAAACCTTCCGAAGGAAGAATAATATTAAGCTCATGTTTTAACGAAAAGCGTATGGTAGAAGTTGCAACAATAAATATTTATCTTACTCAGCACTCTCCCAATTTAAGTGTTCGAACGGCAATATCACCGACTTGGCCGAAGAATTTATTATACATCCCAGTGTATATACTGAAATAAAGAAAATAAGCCACGCAAAGAGCGATGTTTTATTGAATGAAAGTGAATCCTCTTTAGGTGCTTATTCTATTTTTACTGTTGCAAATGTGATAGAAAACTCTAGTTATGATTTGTCACAGGTTAAAAACTTTAATATTAGAAATGTGATTTGAGTTCTCTAATTAAGAATTATAAACCTAATAAAATTAAGAGTACTAAGTTAAAAATGAGTATTATATTGAAAGATGATATTTTCCTGTGTGTCAGAGAGCCAGACGTTTATCTTGTTCTGAGAAATTCCAGGTAAACGATCAAATTGATGATTGGTTACAACAGGTTGTTCAAGAGAAAGTTGTTCTGATTATTGTTCACCTATAGTATTGTGTAAGAAAAAGGATGGTAATTTAAGAATCTGCATTGATTACCGCAAAATTAATTCTAAAAATAGAAGAAGTTCTAGATCAGTTGCAGTCGGGAAATTTCTTCTCAACTATTGACTTAAAAAACGGATTCTTTCACGTTGAGATGGAAGAAAGCAGTAAAAAATTTACTTCATTCGTCACACATAATGGGCAGTATGAGTTTAATAAAGTTCCATTTGGTCTTTGTAATAGTCCGAGTGTTTTTCAAAGATTTATCAATCACGTTTTCAGAGACCTTCTTAAAGAGGGAATTGTCATAATCTACATGGATTATATTATTATCCCTTCTTCGGATGAACTTGACGGGTTAAACCGTTTAACCAGGGTGTTAAAAATTGCATCGGGATATGGATTAGAATTAAATTTAAAAAATGTAACTTCCTCAAGTCAAAGATTGAATTTTTAGGACACATAATTGAAAAGGGTACAATTAAACCTTCTTTGGACAAAACCAAAGCAGTTCAGAATTTTCCAGAACCTAAAAACGTGAAAAAGATCCAAAGTTTCCTTGGACTGTCGGGTTACTTTCGGAAGTTTATCCAAATTTATTCCATAATAGTCAAACCTCTCAGTGATTTACTACGGGATAATGCTGTGTTTCATTTCGGACCCGAACAGCAATTAGCATTTCAAACTTTACGGCAAAAACTCTCTGAAAATCCGGTGCTTCATATTTTCAAACAAGGTGCAAAACTTGAATTGCATACTGATGCTAGTAAATTTGGTTATGGTGCGATTCTGTTACAACAATCAGACGACAATAAACTTCACCCTGTACACTATTTTAGCAAGAAAACCACTCCCCAGGAGGAAAAATATTCAAGTTATGAACTTGAAGTTTTGGCTGTAATCGAATCTCTTAAGAAATTTAGGAACTATCTCGTTGGCAACAAATTTATAATTGTAACTGATTGTTCGGCATTCCAAAAAACTATGAGTAAAAAACAATTAACTCCTAAAATTGCTAGATGGGCCTTATTTTTAGAAGACTTTAATTATAAAATTATTCATCGTCCAGGCAAACAAATGGGACATGTAGATTGTTTAAGCCGTTATCCTGTAATGACCATAACATATGATGAAATAACCACTAAACTTGCAAATAGTCAGCGAAATGACGAGTACATTAATTCATTGAAAACCCTTTTAGAAAATAAGCAAATTAATGATTTTGTTGTTAAAAATGATGTCCTATATAAAATTGAAACTGATAATGATGTTTTGGTAGTACCTCAACAGAGTAAACAGAAATTGTTAAAAATATTCATTCTAAAGGACATCTTGGTATTAATAAAACTGAAAGCATGGTAAAACAAAGTTTTTATTTTCCTAATGTTAGAAAATGTGTTGAAAATGTTATTAATAATTGTATTGAATGTATTCTTGTGAACAAAAAACGAGGGAAAGGTGAAGGGTTGTTAAATCCTATTCCTAAGGAAAATATCCCTCTTAGCCCTTACCATATTGACTTCTTAGGTCCTTTGCCATCTACAAATAAAAACTATAACCACATTCTTTCAATAATAGATGCATTCACTAAATTCGTATGGTTATATCCCGTAAAGTCCACTTCTTCCCGTGATGCTCTAGAGAAACTTAAGCTACAAGAAATTACATTTGGCAATCCTCACCGTATCATAACAAATAAAGGTACTGCATTTACTTCAAAAGAATTTCGAGAGTACTGTGAGAATGAGAACATCCAACATCTAAGCATAACAACTGGAATACCCCGAGGGAACGGACAGATTGAATGGATTCATAGTTCTCTGATCCCAATTTTGTCCAAGCTATCCATTGACGACGCATCAAAATGGTACAAGTTTGTTCCAGCCGTACAGAGAACACTCAATTCAACGATCTCACGAAGCACTCAGATGACGCCGTTTCAACTCTTGACCGGAGTAAAGATGAGGACCAAACAAGATCTTGAAATTCTAAAACTATTGGAAGAGGAAATCGTGGAGACATTCACCGAAAATCGTGAAAAATTTCGGGAGGAAGCTAAGCGAAACATTCTGAAGATGCAAGAGAAAAACTGTCGGAATTTTAATAAGAAACGGAAAAAGGCGTACCAGTATGAGATCGGAGATATCGTCGCCATCCAACGGACACAGTTTGGAACTGGCTTGAAACTGAGGCCTAAGTTCTTTGGTCCCTATGAAGTCGTAAAAGAAAACCTAAAGATCGATATGATGTTAGAAAAATTGGACTGCATGAAGGACCCAATACTACATCCACAGCAGCAGACCACATGAAGATGTGGGGAGAAACTGTCTAGTTCAGCAAAATTATGCTATGTTAAATCTTTGTGTATTTGTTGTATAGTCCTTGTCTGTTCCGCCTTTTTTGTATGTTTCAGATTCTCCTCTGGTCTCCATGGAAAAAAAAGAAATAAGTACCGCTGCGGACAGCGTACGGTCAGGTTGGCCGTTGTGGAATCGGTTGTGGAGTCGTCATCCAATTGAATCTCTCAACGAAACAAAGCACGCAGTCTTCACGCGCAGGCGCAGCTGATCCAATGTGAAACAAAAACTTTGACCATTGAGAAAAAAGCGGAGAAAGAGACTGAGGTGCGCGAGTAGGCGTTCCCGTCGTCATATCATGGAAATCTAATTGTAGAATAGCTACCTTTTTTTTAATTAATTTTTGTTAAGTTTAAATAAATCTGAAGAAAGACAAAAATCTTGGACCCCTTGTTGTCTCCCACATACATATTTATATATGTATATATTCTTCATTGTGTAATTATTTGTGTTAAGTGTATGTAATAATACATACCCCTAAAAAAATGCGTTTCGTTATTTTTTTTATAATTTACGCACACTTAAGAATTTAACAGTCTTAAATATTACCTTATATTTAGAATTAGTTTTATATCTAATCTTTCAACACCATAAATACTCTTTTTACTTCATTTCTTTGATTAAAATTAAACAATTAATTCATTTATAATCATGAATTGGATTAATAATTTGAAACTGATGCTTATAAATACAAAAATGTATATCACGTAAACGTGAAGATATTAAGAAGAGGAAAGATATATGTACATTATAACTGTCGAATATAAGATAATAAACATTTTGATTTTTTTTAAAATGGGAAAATGACAAAATATATTTTATGTTAAAATTTTATTTTAATTCATTTTCATTTTATTTGGTTAAAAATATGTACCGTACTCACAATATGAGACTTGATGCTTTTAAATCTGTAAGATGTCTACAGTTCTATGACTATGAGAGATTTAGCTACTGTAGTTGGTGTGGGCAACACAAGTGTTTCAAGAATTTAAAAAAAAAAAGCATTTCAAGATTCCGGAATATCATCTCCAAAAAAAGGAAAATTTGAGCTCAAACGGGGGAACTACTCCAAAAACTGATAAATTCTAATAAGGATAGCAAAAGAAGCCCCAAAAAGATAAGCAAAGACCTTCGACGGGTTAATTGGACTATGGTGCTGAAGTGACTCTCTAAACTATATGGAAAAGGCTTCTGTAGGGCTCTATAATTATTTTCAGAATTATTACATAACACTTTTTAGCTTAAGTTTTCGATTTGAAAGTAAAGTGCTGGATCGTCCATATTAAAACCATAAAATTTAATGAGCTGGGATAGAAATTGTTATGTTTGAAATATCTTTCCTGAGAAAAAAAGTAGTTGTTTAATTTAAGAATCGAAGATGTTATGGAAAATAAATAGTAAATGATAAGGAGGAGATTTTGTTTTAGATCTAATTTAATTATCCTTGTATACATACGAGGGTGGTCCCAGAAATATCTCACCCAATAACAACAAAAAAAAAATAGAAGTATTGTTGAAAAAATATATATTTATTTTTCATCATAATCTTCTTTCAGCTCTATGCACTTTTCCTTGCCATTTTTAATAAGTTCGATACCCTTTTTACAATAAGAATTGTCTTGCTTCTCAAAGTAACCATTAACTGTCGACATTACTTTTCCATCGTTGGGAAATCTTTGATCACTCAACCATTTTTTTTCAAGTCTGGGAATAGAAAATAATTCGAGTAAGCTAAATCTGGTCAATAAGGTGCATTAGGTAACAATTCAAAATTTAAGGTATCGGAACACGCTGAAAAAATGACCAAATTCTATCAAGACAGATATTTTTATTTTTTTTATTTTATTTTATAGATCTGTCTTTTGGCTTAACGAAACATACTTTGTTTTGTGTTTCTACACTACATAGAGGAAAAGCTAAAATCAATTTTGTATAGTTAGAAAAACCGGAAGTGATTTTTGATCTACCAGAAGTGGGCATTTAAATTGCTCAAAAGCTATCACGGCGAGTCTGACAACACAAAATGTTACAAACGTTTTTCTAAAAAAACTTTTTGAACATGATATTTATGTTATTTTCTAGAGAATGTACTAAAATATTTCTTATTGTATGAATACTTCTTAAGTAATAGCTTGTTATGTAAAAAATGGTGTCATAAAGAATGTAACATTTGCTATAATACTTACTCAATCAGCTCTAAATTATTCAAATTTTCATAAAATATTACAATTTTAGTACATTTTCTATATAAATGCATCTAATTTTTTTCAGTAGTACTTTTACTAGTATATGTTTATTACTTTTTTTCTCTAACTGCTTTTTGAAATTATTGAAAAAATATTGCTGAAATTTCTTTTATAATTGTAATTTTTGCAAAATTTAGGTAATTCTTTTTAAATAGTTAAATAGTAGTATTTATTTGTATTGAATCGTAAAACATCATTTATAATGTTTAAATATGCTATTTTGATAAAAAGTATTCTTAAAATCTTTTGTATCTTGTATTTTTGTTTTCAGAAAAGGAGAACATTTTGAAAAAGGGTTATTCTAAGTGAATTTTTTGCCGAAATATTGTATTTAAATATTTTTTTTTGTCAAAATGCCCAAATAATTTTATGCATATATTCTAATCTAAGTGACACAAAATATCATGAAAATTATCCATTTATGCGCTTTTGAAAATCACGGTTCCGAACGTAGTCGGATACCTTAAGTTGTCTCTAACTACATGCTTTTGATAACCATCAATAGAATCACGATAATTTTTACATTTATACATACACACACACACGCACACACACACACATATATATATATATATATTTAAATATATATTTATATATATATATATACATATATATATATATATATGTATGTAAAATATTGGCCGAGTGTAGTATTTTTATAAGTGTTAGTAGGTTTTCATTAAACACATCTTCAGTGGACGTTCATCTTCTTTATTTTGAAGCACACATCAAAAGCTTAGGACAAAATTCCTGTTTATTTTCACGTTGATGAGGCACACAAACTTGCAACGATATTAAAGCAAAGTGGACAGGAGAAAAACAATAGCAACATCGTGGAGGGCACAACACAAATAGACAAAAGGCAGGTATGTACATTTTTACATGATAACGGCAAAAAGGAAGAGAGCGGGATTACACAAGAAGTTTGGTTTTTTATACCAACAGTGCAAGCCCGTGATGATTACGTAATCGTAATTCTGATTGGATAAAATGGGCGGGACAGAGATTTCTGATATAATAATATTAATCGATTACGATTATGATCAGGGTGTTAATTTCGAACCAAACAATTAAAAGATTATTTCAATATTATTAAAAGAGTTAATCAAAATGACGCTAGAGGGAATTATTACATTTCCCCCCTCCGCAAGACGCCTGTGTGCATCAGGGCCCTTGACACAGACCCGTATCTTACAGAGATATAAAATTTAAAATAAAATTATTATTAGTTTAAAAACTTCTTGCACTTGCCGGTAATGACATACATAGCATGATCTCCAACACAGGAATTAGATGATAGAAAAATATAAAAACAACAATATATACTGTTAAATTGTAAAATATGGGTATCCATAAATAACATTCAAAACATAAGATTCAAAATGCAATAAAAATCAAAAGTATTACTCCGAAATGTTCACATTTTCTTGAGTAGCTGACGTAATAATGTTTACACCACTAAACATGATATCATAAAAATGCAATATATCAAAAATAAAATAAGGAACACTTAAAATGAAATGAAAATAATTGTATTCAAAATAATCGTAGCCTAAAATATCATCAATGATAAACATCATGGAAACATCTAAATTTGTTTCAAAAATAAAAAAAATTGACTTCTTCGTCTAAAAGTAAACTTAATAATTTGAGACTATTAAGAAAGAGGGTATAATTTAGACTCTTCCCTGTTTCCATCCAAGAGCATACACTTCTCCAAAACTAAAACAGTATATTGTAACGTCATGTATAGCTATTCTTCAGTAAATGATTCTTTACAGCTTCACATAGAAATAAAAAAATATTGTTTATTTGATAAACAATTCTGAATGAAGTAATATTGCCAAGCCGGTGTAGTCAGTTCATATTCCGTTCTCAACGCCACCGACGTTCATCGTCTTTTTTCTCCAATTTCCGGACTCAGCCCTTTTCTCCATACAAGGCGGGCTCCGCTCTCTCTCTCCCCGACTCTCTTTCCTTCTCCTTTGCCGTCTCCTCTCCCTTCTCCTTCCGTCCGTTCTCTCCCGACTTTTTCTCTCTCCTCAAAAAAGAACCCTTTTAAACACCAGGGGTGTGTTCGCAACACGCCCCTCATTCCTTCTTATTGGCAGGTCACAAAAGTCTCTCTTGACCTCCCTCGTCCTATTTGCGTATAACACGCCAAAACACACCCGAGCCGTCTGGCCCAAGGCGCCATAGTTCCTTGTCCAACATCTGGACACACTTGTACATCACGCCACCTGTTCCTAGTCTCCCCTTCACACAACACTAGAAAAGACGATATGATTATTTTAAGATAGGCTTCGCCTGTTGTCAATGGGGGGGGGGGCGCCGGCTCTACTTTACTATTATGGTGACCCGTCTGTCTGTCTTCACTCCCTGAGTTCAGACAATAAACAATGGCCCCATGGCCACGTGCACTGGTCATTCCGCAGCTGGTGGATCATAAAAATGCAGGGACAATCGATGACCTCGTACTTGTCCTTGAACAGCTGGTGAAACCATAAAATTATTAAATTAAGACGATTCCAGTATACTAAATTAGGCCTCGTTGGCGTATATTACGTTCACGTTTGGCAGTTGGAGAGGTGCCGAGCAGAGGAGGGAGCATACCTGAGAAGTGTATTTGGAGGGAGAACACAGTAGACCGACAGTGAGAGAGAGGGAGAGGAGCTAAGCCTCGTGCAGGTGTGCTTTTTACCCATTTTATAAAATTATTATTTAACGACCCATTTTATTAAATTAAGACGATAAATGGTACTGCGATCTCTTTTTCCGGGTAAATCTATCTCGAAATTAAATTGTGAACCGATGTTAGACCTATTGTCTGTCTCTAACTTATCCTTATAAATCTCCCTTGGTTCTGAGAGGCAATCGCATTGCTAACCCGTCTTCCAAGCCTTTCCGCACATCTGCTTTACACATGTTTTCTTTTCCCACTTTTAACTGCCCTGCTATCTTAGCTATTGTATGATTTTGAAAACTTTCCCGATTCATTGTTAAATGCTTTTCACAACCCATTAACGTCCCAATGGTATATTTTTCCTCGCAGATATTCTCACAAATCAATCCTTCAGGGTTCGCCCCTCCCTTATCTCTTTTCAGTTCAAAAGAGCCACTCCATTATTATCCGGATTTATTACCCGCTGTGCACCCTTCGCCACAGCTTTGACCCTTCCTTCACATAACTCAGCTTTCATTTTCACTTCACAATCACTATTTCTATACACGTTGAATTATTTCCCTTCCACAATCTTAAATAGATTATTCTTTTCTGTTCCTCTCCCACTTACTTCAGACAGGGGGGAAACGTTCGTCCATCTCACTGGGGGGGGTCACAATTCTCCTTTTCAAAATCACAAGACGTAGCGTTCTCCACGCTTTTATTAACTACCGGGTTAATTAAATGCCTACACTTATTAACCGGTTCAATAACTTCTGTGGTACGATTTTCTGACAAAATACAAACATTTGCGAGATTGTTAATCCTATTCCCTGCCTTCAATTTATTTTCAATTAACTTATTACTGAGTTGTGAGCTCTCCAACTTTTTAACTCAAATTCCCTAGATAATCTACGTTCCTCGAATTTCTTAAATTCCCGTTTTTCACGTTCTTCACGTTCATTCCGTTTTTCCTCTAAAATGCCCTCCAACAAACATTTAACTGACTCTTCGTCATAGTAATTAATTTGACAGATTCTCTTCTTAAATTCTATCTTGGGTTAAGTAATATCAATTTCTACCCTTAATTCCTTCGCAACTTCTAACAATACGTCTTTTCTTTGTCTTAACAGAAACGCCATGATACACTAATACACACAAAATCAAATCTAAACTTAATCGTTACAAAAATTTCACAAAGACTCAAGGTAACCTAACAATACACTAGATCTAGACTTAACTATATTTTACCCATATGCGCACATCTAAACAACGCAATATGCTACACATCAGTGTTCTCCAATTCAACAAGTATAACTACCGTATACTAAATTTCACAAATCTATATACCCTTCACAATATTGTGCCAACAAAACAAGTATCTACTGTATACAAAATTTTACAAATCTGTGCACAACAAAACAAGTATAACTACTGTATACTAAGAGAGTTTCACGAATCTATAACCACAACAATACCCTTCACAATACTGTGCCAACAAAACAAGTATAACTACTGTATACTAAATTTCACAAATCTAAAACCACAACAATAATATTGCACATTTATACACTTCATAAAAACTTAAAATCCTTCTAGTCTCTTATTGTTTACTAAAACTTTACCTAGTCTTTATATTCCTTATTTAAAACATTTTACATACAAAATCAATACTCAGTTGCTGCCCCGAAAATAATCTCAATGAAAAGACTCACCTTCAAATTTATAGAAGAAACACAGGAACACTCAGGAATTCTGGCACTTGCAAAATACAGGCGGGCACACTTCATCACTAGACACTTGCATCCAGCACTTCTCACAGCTGGGGACTCCAGGAATTAGGCGTCATTAAACTCGCTTCATCACAATCGCACACGGCTGGCATTTTTTTCTCTTCACTTAAAACTAAGGATTCGGGCATCTATTTACTTAAATGCCGGATCAACACCGCTGCCACCAATTTCATTTATATATATTAGCTGTAACGTCGTGTATAGCTATCCTTCAGTAAATGATTCCTTACAGCTTCACATAGAAATAAAAAAAAATTGTTTATTTGATAAACAATTCTTAATGAAGCAATATTGCCAAGCCGGTGTAGTCAGTTCATATTCCATTCGCAACGCCACCGGCGTTCATCGTCTTTTTTTCTCCAATTTCCGGACTCAGCCCTTTTCTCCATACAAGGCGGGCTCCACTCTCTCTCTCCCCGACTCTCTTTCGTTCTCCTTTGCCGTCTCCTGTCCCTTCTCCTTTCGTCCATTCCCTCCTGACTTTTTCTCTCTCCTCAAAAAAGAACCCTTTTAAACACCAGGGGTGTGTTCGCAACACGCCCCTCATTCCTTCTTATTGGCAGGTCACAAAAGTCTCTCTTGACCTCCCTCGTCCTATTTGCGTATAACACGCCAAGACACACCCGAGCCGTCTGGCCCAAGGCGCCATAGTTCCTTGTCCAACATCTGGTCACACTTGTCCATCATGCCACCTGTTCCTAGTCTCCCCTTCACACAACACTAGAAAAGACGACATGATTATTTTAAGATAGGCTTCGCCTATTGTCAATGGGGCACCGGCTCTACTTTACTATTATGGGGACCCGTCTGTCTGTCTTCACGCCCTGAGTTCAGACAATAAACAATGGCCCCATGGCCACGTGCACTGGTCATTCCACAGCTAGTGGATCATAAAAATGCAGGGACAATCGATGACGTCGTACTTGTCCTTGAACAGCTGGTGAAACCATAAAACCTATCGTGATTTGAAAGATGGGAATTCACAACCATCGACGATGTCACAATATCGGGATGAAATTGTAGGATTGATGGAAATAGGAAATTGATGAAAATTGTAGACTCAAATGTCATTCTCGTTTTCCGATCTCGGCTTAGAATTTCGTTGCCAATAATCTGTTCTATTGTTTCAAAGCAGGAATTTCCAATAGGATCAAGGTGGAAAGTTACAAAGGATGTATAGTATTTCAATTAGGAATTGCAATTCCAGTATACCGATTACCGGTATTCCCAAATTTAAATACCATTTTTTCGGTATTTACTAGAACTTTGTTAGATTGTCTCCTCTATATGTTCAAGGTGACATAGAGAAATAGCATAAGTGTTTTTATGCCTCCCTAACGGGCAAAATTAATTACGCTGTGAATACAAAATTGCATCGTACAATCAAGAGAAGTAATAAAATGTGTAAATCATCCATGGAGGCGGGCCAAAACTATCCTATTACAGCTCAGAGCGATACTGCACATGCACAGGATTTGTAGTCTAGTATTCATATCTGTGAAAACAAGGTTGTAGTTGTGAAGAAAGTGCGTATTATGGCTCAAAATGTTTTTCAGATTTATTATACATATATTCATAAATAATAATCCATAAGAATCAATAAGAATAACTTTAAAGAACATAAGAAAATCATTTAATAATACTTCGGTTTAGTTTCATTATTTATATGATGAAAATCACAGACTGAATAGCGATATTTGCACTTTTTTGTGATTTAAATAAATAAGATGATCCTTTACTTTTTTTGTGTTTCTGTACATACTGTTATAATTTATACTTTTAACATTGTTTTTGTGATGTTTACACTCTCTAATAAATCTGGCAAATAAAACAAAAAAAAAACATTTGCGTTTCTTTTCCTTTTCTAAAATTTCTACTACTTATATTAAGACCTAAAAAATACAGAACACCGGTATTGAAATTTTAGTCCCATATTGCAATCCCAAATTTCAATGGTCGATTAAAGGTTAATGACTATTTTTTCTGTTTTAAAATTTAATTCCAATTTTATTAATTGTGGATTATAGTAATTAAAAGACCGTTTTAATATTTGCATTGCTATAGTATAGATTTGTACAAGGATATTGGATTGCTATAGTAGAGATTTGTAAGCCACGCATCTGAAAGTAATTTTATGACGCTTTTGTATATTCACCCTCGACTTTTATAGGCCATTTTAAATTGAAATAATTTTAGATCCTCTGAATATGTAATGCAACTATCTGTTGAAAAAGGTAAGTTAATGTCGATGACATTCAAATCTACACCGATCCCTTATAACAATTTCAAAAATATATCAATGCTCGTTATAAGGATTTGGAAAATTTAAAAATGCCGCCTTTGAATTTTTAATGCATTTGAAAAAATATAATATTCACAATCATGTTTCGCTTAAAGAAAAACTGATTGAATAAAAGAAAAATGTGGAAGAGAGGAAATCAATTTTTCAAAGAAGTTTTTATTCCAAGTTTTGGAATTGCAAAGATGTTTAGAAATAAAGTCAAGCCAATCCACTTTAGCTTTCATCTACTTACTTGGTTGAAATAGATCTAGTCACAATAATAATTTATATAAAGAAAAATTACAAATCGATTGAATATTACAGATTTCAGGAACTTAAGATATATATTTATTAATTATAATTTTACATCTACTATAAAAAGTATTATGGTAAAGCAAAAAACACAAACATCACATTGATTTTCTTAAAAAAATTATTAAAATTACTTACAATTTATTCAAACTGAAAAACTGTTTAGTAAAATGTATGTGTGAATTTGCTATGTTATAGCAATGCTTCTCAAACTCTTTAAATATTTGCGACCAAATATTCAATCATAATTTTCATCCCCCCCAACATGTAATAACAATGTATTGAATTCAACAATACTATACTTTGACGCTAAAGCAACAATACAACTTTAACCTCTTAGGTGCCACAAAAGTAAATAAACGTCTCACTCAGATAGTGCATTAATTGTCCCGGGCGTATATATACCTCTGTCCAAAGTACGATCTTTTCTGTGCATTATTACCCATGAAATTATTCCGAAGGCTTTGAAATGCAATAAAATGACCTCGACAGTGGTGTTTGCGAAGGATTTAGTTATTTCAGAGGATTAGCTTATTTATTCCTTTTCTGGCGCCCTTTTTAATACACCACATCCAGCGCCTACGTGGAAAAGGGGGGCATTGGAGAACGAATCGTGCAAATTTTAATCGGCGGTTAAGGGATTAATTATAAACGGTACAAAATAACAAGTTAAGTAGTATTTTTTGTATTTAATTTTATATAAGATAAGCTTATGAGTTCGCTAGTAATTACTAAACTTGTTTTTTGGATTATTAAATAAATTACAAAACACACACAGATTGTGCAGTACATTTATAAGTGTATAATACTAGTGCAAAAGTGTATTTTAATTTTAATTATGTATTTCCTGAACTTACTGTCAGTAAATTAATATGTTTTTTAACAAAAATAATCTCTTCTTTTCGACTTTTTTAATATGCTCGCGCCCCCCTCGGATTGTTATCAAGCCTCCCTAAGGGGCCGCGACCCACAGATTGAGAAACACTGTGTTATAGTAATTACCAGATATTTCAGGCCAAGTATGAAAAAAAATTGTGTCGAGTACAACTACAATATCATTTAAACTCTAACTCAGTGGCGCAACAGCCCATGAGGGTCAGGGCCTAATGTGCGCACATAGGGCGCTGAAGTGCATGAGCAGATGTCTCGATCAGGTGGTCAGTCTTAAGTGAGACCTCCAGTGTTAAAGCCCCAAGCAAGCTTATTGCTCATTTATCGACCTATTGCAGTAGGGATGAAAGGTTGAGTCGACAGTGACCAGAACGGGAGTTTAAACCAGACCTGTGGTGTGGAAGTGTGGAAAGTTGTCACTCCCCCAACGAGCCCTACAGCGTTATTTAAAATTGAGCTATTAAGCAATTTCAATCTGTGTTTCTAAAATTTTGTTTATATTTCAAAGTTATAATGGAAAATAGTGTTAAAAAATAAAACATGAATCTTATAAACTACTTTTCCTAAAATGTTCTGGTGGACGCAGTAGCCTAGTGGTCAAAGTATCGGATTGTGGCTGGCATGTCATGAGTTTTACCACTAAAGACCCGCCATATAGGGGAGCGATGTAAGTTACATCTGTCGAGAGTTCAAACATCCTCCTGTTGGTGTGGTAGTTAGCCCGCGGTCACTCGCGCCTGTTTTTGCTACCGTCGTTAGTCGCGGGGTGTAGAGAGCACCCACAAACTTTTAACACGTGTATTTAATAATAAAAATAAAATTATGTAATTATGATACATATTTATAAAGCACAAGATATTTTTTGTACTATGCAGAAAAAATTATTAAATTTTTTGTATACAAATGGGACTAACATTAATTTAAACTAAAAATACAAAATTTTCATTTTAAAACACATAATTTTATATTTTTTCATAAACCAGTAAAACGTATACACCAGTCATAAATATGCTTCATAATTAATGAGCTAATAATTGTAGATAGTAGAAAATAATATTTTTATCATTTTCGAAACATTCAGAGCAGACTGTATACATATTCTCAACCTCTCGCGGGAGGTCTTAACCGCCCAGATAAATTTTTGAAGGTCATTACATTCCAATCGTTCCAGAAAGAAGAATTGCATCACGCCTGAAGGTTCAATGACCTAAAATGTGCAGCTACAAAAAAAATTGTGGTTCTACGCATTCTTTTTAGAATCCAGGGAGGATTTTCTTGTTGCTGGGGTGTACAGAACACCCCGCGCGAGTGATAGCAGGTTAAGAGAGGGGATGCCAGCTCAGGTGTCATCCTCCTCACTTCTAAATGATTAAAAATTACGAGGTCCGTCGCCAAAAGCCCTCGTGTAGCTGAACACACATTGCGACGTTAACATTCACTCCCTCTCTCCCCTAATGTTCTGTTTACATTCTTAGCTAAATTGTTACCTTTAAGGATTTTGTGTGCGTCATGATTAAATTGTATTCTGAATTTTACGGTAAAATATAGGGGGAGGGAGCGTCTATGAAGAAAATTATTTTTTTTTAAAAAAAAGGGTTATTCTGGAAAAAATGTAGGAACATCTGCTCTAGAGTAAAAATAATACCAACAAAATGACTTCAAAATCTAAACTTGAATGCATCATACACACAATTTCTAGTAATTCTTTACTATAAAAAAGTAGAAAAAGTAATATAAGTCAATTAAAACTTTATCTGATAGCCATATATTATTAGATATTTTATACAATCTTCATCTAATTTCAAAAAATATATCAACTTCGATTTATCTACTTATATATATATATATATATATATATATATATACATATTTTATAAATTTATCTCTATTCTTCATTCATATAATGTAAAACAAACAAACCTGTTCCACTTATATATATTTACAGCAGTTTCTTCATGCCAAACGTATAAAACATGGAAAAAATTGTTAAAATGTATTCTTGATGTGTATTAGGTAAAAGCAGATGCCTTTAAACTGTGTTCCATTGAGCCCCGGATTTATCCGAGGCATACATAGGGGTTTGATGAGTCGCAACAAAAAAAAATTATAAAAATGTAGACAAAATGGATTCACACACGTTTTCTAAGAAATTTGTATAACGACAAGTATCTAAAGCTCATCCCAACCTTAAAAACAGAAAATTTTGTTTATACATAACTTCATAAATTTTTAAATCTTTTCTACCTTTTATTATCATACAATAAAAGGAATATTCAAACGCTTTGTTTATAAGTACTACTAACTAGATTGGGAATATTCTATCGTTTACTATCCCAAATTTTATATTTGTTAGTAGAATGTTTTGTAAAGCTAAATAGTTTTCAAATGGAAAGGATACTTTTTTTTTTTTCATTTGTGGAATAAACACCTATAATGAAGGACAGGCTACACTTTGTCGACATATCAACAGATTCGATGTGAAATTCTAAATTTAAGCTAGAACAGATCTTAAATTTGGGGCTGCAAATTCATGCAAACAACACAGAATTTCCTACATCACTATAACAAATGTCATTCAAAACAGAATATTTAAGTGAAAGATATATTTCTCATTGTGAGTTGCTACTGAAACAAAATACAAAAAAATAATAATTAAAAGCAGAATAAGAAACGAGATTTAACATAATATCAACAGACCTAGACTTCGACGGTTAGTGTAAAAAATACTAACACATATCCCAGTTACTTAATGCAATACATAGGTTCATAATTAATGCTGTTAATGAATAAATTAGATCATAATTTTTAATAGCAAATGCAATACTTTTTTCTTAATTTTCTCTTCAAAAACATTTGATGTATTTTAAATATTTTATTTTAAGATATATTCTTCTCTCTTTGTGTGCTTTGAATAAGGTTCCCAGAACTTTTATTTTTTAAGTTCCATGAGTCGAAGAAGTTAGAAGAACATTGGACTAAAGGGGAAATACTTTATCTAAATATATTTCGGTAATGAATGAGACAGAATTAATTACTAGTAAAGAAGGTATGTGAGAAAAAAGAAATATCTCAATAAGCTTCTATAAAATGTAAACAAATATTAAAATTTTCTAAAACTCAATCTAGATCGTTAGATATACTACATTTTTAAATGAATTTTAATTACATTAGGTCTATTTTCATTTCTTGTTTTTATTAACCACACACAGTCATTATCTAGTCTTCAAAAGAACACTGCATGTATAAATTTCTGGCTTCTTCGTAAAAAGAGGGTGAGAGTCATACAGTGAATACACCAAAAAATTAAGAATTGCAGTATGAAAGTATAAGTATAATACACCGGAGTATAGATATACATCAGAATAGATTGTATGCAGTAAACATTTTTTGAAGAGCATTTAAAGACATGATAATTGAATTTCGAATTTTCTTTATTAAATAAATGTACGAATCAATTTCGTCATTAAACTTGTTGACGCCTGCGTAATGATGACTGCGAGTATGACGTATGCGTGAAGATGCCTGCGTGCGCACCTGCCAACCGGACTATATATGGTCGGAGAAGCTGAAAGATTGGAGTATTTTGCTGATGTGGGTAATAACTTATTTACATCGAAACCCACAATAACTTCTGTTACCTTTTTGGTTTTATTAAAAATTTAGTCGGAAAGACTTGGTCCGTCATATTATTTAAACTCGTGACACTCACGAACATTTTTTGGTCCGTTTAGCCGGAGTCACGAACTAAAGCGCGATGGATATTTTAAAATTAAACAAAGCTAAAACTTCCTTAAAAGGAAGTATTACTAGAATTGCAACCTTCATGGACAACGTGTCCGAACATGTTGACATCACCGAGCTGGAGGTCAAACTCAAGAAAATTGACCAACTCAGAGGAAAATTGAAGAATTGAAGGAGCTACTTTTGGATTAGAAACCGCAAACCCAACAGAAGAAGCGGAATTCGAAGAAGATTTATACAAATGTGAAACACGTCTGGACGATTTGGAGGTAAGAGTTAAAAAATTGATCAACTCAATTAATGTATCATTGTCTGTGACTGCAGTTGAAAAAAACAAATACGAAAATGGAACTTTTGCTCAAACAAAAATTCCACCTATAATACTTCCCACCTTTTCGGGAAAATATGAACAATTTAGTAACTTTAAATCCCAATTTAACGATTTAATTGCAACAAGCGAACAACTGACTCAGTCACAGAAATTGTATTATTTGAATTCCTGTCTATCAAATGAAGTTAAAGAATTTGCCTCCACTTTCGATACATTTTCTTCATTGTATGAAGCACTCGAATCCCGATATGATAACAAAAGATTGATTGTCGATATTCATGTGCAACAAATATTAAATTTTAAGAAGATAGAACGTGAAAATCCGAAAGAAATTCGTGAAATGATTGATTGCATAAAAAAAAACTTACGGGCTCTAAAATTACTAAACTATGAGCAAAATAATTTATTTAATGTATTTTTATTAAATATTATGCTAAAGAAATTGGATAATGAATCACGAAAAAATTTCGAACTGAGTTTAAAAGCAAAAGATGTTCCCACATTTGATGAATTTATTGCATTTTTAGAACAACGCGAAACCATTCTTTTATCCGTAGATAAAAATTGTATTGTCGAAACAAAAACGATATTAAGAAAACCTAACTTATCCTTTAACACAAAAACCAACCTTTTAATGAATCGATCTGTTGAAAACAAGAGTTGCATAGTTTGTAAGGATAAAACTTTACATCCGATATTTCGATGCAAAAGGTTTCTAGAATTGAACCCCGAAAAACGATTAGATTTAGTCCGTCTGCATAAGTTATGTGAACTGTGTTTGCGAAAAAACCACAAAAGGATGCAATGTACTTCGACGTATGTGTGCCCATGTGGCAAAAAACATTCTCGCTCCCTCTGTACTGCGGCAATAGATGACCGAAAAAATGGGTTATTCCCTCTGCCGAACTTCCAGTACTAACTAACTCGGAGGATCGGGAATCGAATGTGGTGGATTCTTCCACACAGAACACAGTTTTGAGTAGCACTGCTTCTCAACATAGAAAGAACGTGTTAATATCGACTGGTAGCGTTTTCTTACGAAATAATGAAGGCCGAGAACTAAAATGTCCCGTCATTTTTGACTCAGCGTCTAACATTAATATTATATCCAGAAAAATGTGTGATTTTCTTGGTATTGCAATAGAAAAGATAAATTCCTCAGTTTCAGGACTCAATTCATTAAAACAAAACTTAAAGGGAAAAACTAATACTTTAATTTCTAATAAAAGTGGTACTTTTAGAGAAAACGTAGAATTTTTTGTGACTGAAAAAATTACCGCGTTGACACCAAGTGTTACGTTAGATGTTTCGGAAATAAAAATTCTGAATTTTTAGAATTATCAGATCCCTATTTTTACGAAGCTAAGGAAATTCACGCTTTACTGAATGCGGATATTTTCTTTAGAATAATTAAAGATAACGTATATAAAGTAAATAAAGAATTGTTGTTTAGGGAAACTGAATTTGGATGGATTGCTGGAGGACGACTGCAGGAAACCAATACTAATAACTTCTCATGTTACTTTCTTAAAGATAATGATTCGGTTGATGATACATTAAAGCTGTTTTTTGAGCTCGAATCCCTTGGCATAAAAGATGACCCTTGCTATCGGAAAGATGACCAAGCTATGAATATTTTTAAGGAAACTGTACAATATAATAATAATCGGTATGTGGTTGAATTACCTTTTCGTAAACATTGCAACGAATTGTCGAATAACATTTCTGTGGCAAAGCAACGTTTCCAGAGTTTATGGGGAAGGTTACGAAGAGATAAAACCCTTTACACTCAATACAAAGAAACGATTCAAGATTATTTGAATCAAGGAATCATAGAAAAGGTCAATGATACTGAAATTAATGTACACAAACCAATGTATTACTTACCACACCAAGCGATAAAAAGGAGGGTCGTGTTACTACTTCTACTCGTATTGTTTTTGATGCAGCTTCACACCAAGCAAACGAACTATCACTGAACGATTGCTTGTGGCCTGGACCTAATTTGAATCCTAATCTTTTAGATGTTTTAATTAATTTCAGGCTAAATCGAGTTGCAATATCATCGGATATTCGTCAGGCTTTTCTTCAAATTTGCTTGGCGGATAAACATAAAGATTTTGTACGGTTTTTATGGACAGATAGTAATCCACGTATTGGGGAAAAGCTCACTTTGCAAGTTTATAGATTTAACAGGGTGATATTTGGAGTTAATTCTAGTCCATTTCTACTAGCAGCAACAATCAAATATCACATTGAGAAATATAACGAAATTCATCCCATAACTGTACAACATTTAGATTCTTTCATGTATGTGGATGATTGGATTACGGGACAGGATACTCGAGAGGAAGCTCTTTTCATGTCTCGCTACGCTAAGAATATTATGAAAGAAGCAGGGATGGAGATGCGAAAATGGATCAGCAATGATACCGTTTTAATGGCTCAGTGGGAGGCTGAAGGTTTCGACACACATCCTATGGATGCATCCATCAGGTTAGGAACAAACAAAACAAAAGTGTTAGGCATGGCTTGGCAAACTCTAGATGACTGTCTGACGTTGGATACTAAAGGTTTGCTGGAATTCGTTTCGATAAACGAAAATACTAAAAGATTTATGTTACAAACAATAGGGAAGATATTTGATCCCCTGGGATTGCTCTCACCCTTTACTATAAGAATAAAATGTCTCATACAAGAACTTTGGATAAAAAAAATAACTTGGGATGAAATTTTACCCCCAAAGTTAAAGGAAAAGTGGTTAATTTGGTGTAAAGAACTGCCCCTATTAGATAATCTTAGAATTCCAAGGTTAGTTCTTGATTCAACGAATGATGAGGTAAGTGACCTCATTGAAATTCACATATTCTGCGATGCCTCTAAACTCGCTTATGGTGCAGCAGCTTACGTGAAAGTAAGAAAACAAAATGAAGTGCTCGTAAATCTCATCGCTTCAAAAACGAGGGTGGAACCCCTGAAAGCAGTTACTTTGCCTCGACTTGAGCTCCTGGGAGCTTTAGTAGCAGCTCGATTGAGTTCAAGGGTTCAAGAAATCGTCCGCAAGAAAAAGGAGTGCAAAGTGTTCCACTGGACAGACTCCAAAATAGTCCTATTCTGGATTAAAGGCTCTTCTAAAAGATGGAAACAATTCGTGGCTAACAGAGTGCAGGAGATCTCCGAGCTAACTGATCCTGATTCTTGGTTTCATTGCTCAGGACAAGACAATCCCTCAGATTTCTTGTCTAGGGGACTTAGTGTTGATACACTTATTTCCAACAACAAATGGTGGACTGGTCCAGCCTTCCTAAGAACTGACGAACTCCCCAAAACTGTCTCTGAGTGCCGGAACTGAATGAAGTAGATTATTTGCCTGAACTAAAATCAAAGGACTCTAAAGAACATACTGTATTGACTTTAAACTTTAATCAAACATTTTTTATCATTTACTTTCTCGTAGTAATAAGTTTCTAACTATCGTTCGAGTGTTAAGTTTTCTTTACAGGTTTCTATTTAACATTAGAAATCCAACTAACAAGAAAACGGGACCTCTTACTTCAGATGAGATGAAAGAAGCAGAAATTTATTTAATGAAACAAGTACAGCTTAGCTCATTCTATAAGGAAATTAGAGCTATGCAAAATGGTGATGACATTTGTAATAAAAGTAAGATTTTAAATTTATCCCCATTTTTAGATGATAAGGGAATCATTAGAGTAGGTGGAAGACTGAAACACTCTCGACTTCCTTATTCGAGTAAACATCCTATATTGCTTCCTGCGAAAAGTAAACTAACTATAATTATTGTTAAATACTACCATGAGAAATATTTTCATCTTGGGCCCCAACATTTACTTTATCAGGTTAGACTTAAATATTGGCCAATTCACGGGCGAAATATTTGCAGAAAAGTTGTGCATAACTGTGTAATTTGCTTTAAATTCAATCCTAAAATTTGTTCTCAAAAAATGGGCGATTTGCCAAAAGAAAGAATAACTTCCCATAAGGTCTTTAATTCAACTGGAATTGATTTGTGTGGACCCTTCTTTATCAAAAATAAATATCAGAGGAAAGGTCCTGAAAATAAAGTTTATGTTTGTATATTTATTTGCCTTGTAACAAAGGCCATTCACTTAGAGATAATCAGCGACTTAACTTCACAAGCTTTAATTGCTGCATTGAAAAGATTTATTTCAAGAAGGGGTAAGTGTCATAAAATATTTTCGGATAATGGTACTAACATGATAGGCGCTAATCGAGAAATAAAAGCTTTGTCTAAGTTAGTAAGAGATAGAGAAGAGTCTTTATTTGCGTTTTTCGCAGAAGAAGGCATTGAATGGTCATTTATTCCCCCTAGAAGCCCAAACTGGGGAGGTCTATGGGAGGCTAATATAAAATCTTTAAAATATCATTCTAAACGCGTTGCAGGAAACTCAAAATTTAGTTATGAAGAATTATTGACTTTAATAACGCAAATTGAAGCAATTTTGAACTCTCGACCTCTTACGCCACTTTCATCTGACGTAGATGATTTGGAGGTTTTAACCCCAGCTCACTTTTTAATCGGGAGACCGATCACAGCTATAGTGGAACCGTCTCTGTTGCAATGCGAATCAAATCGTTTAAATGTTTGGCAGAGAATAACTAAATCAGTTCAAACGATCTGGAAAAGGTGGAGCCTTTCATATTTAAATAGTCTGCAACAACGAAAGAAATGGATTGTTAATAAAGAAAATCTCAAATTGGGAGATATGGTTTTAATAAGAGAAGAAAATCTTCCTCCTTGTAAATGGTTATTGGGACGTGTTGTTAAAATATACATGGGGAAAGATAAGAAAGTTAGAGTTGTAGATATTAAAACTGGTAAAGGTATTTATAAAAGGTCTATCAATAGGTTGAGCATACTGCCTATTGAAAATGTGTATGGTTATTTATATTATTAAATTGGAATTTATTGTTAGAATTTTTAGTATTCTCGTGTATCAAATTATTTACTATGTATTATTATGTATTTTATTATTTGAGAACTTAAGCTAATTCTCTCTGCTGAAATTTGATATTCACTTAATATTTATTAGTATTAATTCATGTTTAAAATTTATTGAGTATTTTTTGTTAAGATACAAATTGTTAAGTTCTTGCATGTGGACATAGCAAGGCCGGGCGGGATGTTGACGCCTGCGTAATGATGACTGCGAGTATGACGTATGCGTGAAGATGCCTGCGTGCGCACCTGCCAACCGGACTATATATGGTCGGAGAAGCTGAAAGATTGGAGTATTTTGCTGATGTGGGTAATAACTTGTTTACATCGAAACCCACAATAACTTCTGTTACCTTTTTGGTTTTATTAAAAATTTAGTCGGAAAGACTTGGTCCGTCATATTATTTAAAATCGTGACACTCACGAACAAACTTTTTTGCTTAAAAAAATTAAGGCACACAAATTTAACAGAAAAGATGTTACACTTCAAGATGAATATTAAGTACTGCTCTACCGTTGTAGGGCCTGAGTTCAATTATCGGCCAAGACCTGGATGGTTGTAAATGTATAGTGCCTTTGCAGCAGGGTAGACAAATCATCTCGAGAAATTGAGAGAAGTGGGGGTGAACCATCTAACCCCAGTTTATTATTATTGTTATTTTATCAAAATTGGGGTTTGAACATTTATTATAATATATTAAAAGATGAATGAAAAATTCCGCCGATGAAGAAGAGGAAACAACTTATTGACACTTCAACAGATTTGACGTTAAAATCCAAAATTAAGCAAAAAGGGCTCCTTAGTTTCAGGTTATAAATTCATGCGGAATGCACAAGATTTTTTCCACAGATCTAAAAATTTTAATACCAACCAGAACAATGTGTTTCTCAACGTATGGGTGAAACAAAAAGGTGTCAAAACAAATTAGACACAAAATATGAAATGTGACTAAAAATCATTTGCATAGACTCAATTGCAAATAATTTGCGATTGAATGAAAAAAATGCAAACATATCCCAATTAATAAATATAATACATAGGTAGATGACAACCGAGGCATTTAGTATTAATGCTTGAATTGTATTAAAATAGTGTGATTTTTTTATAACAAATACAATACTTTTCACAATCTATAAAGTATTCATAACAAATTTATTAAATTTACATACTGTTCCAGGATATATTTTTCTAATAATGAAGTGCCCCCCACCCCAAATGCCCTGAAGTTCAAACTGCGTTCCACGGAACCCTGGGGTTCAACGAGTCACAATAAAAAAATTGAAAATAAACTTCTAAATGTGTAGGCAAAATGGATTCACGTTCTTTATGGAATTTGTATAATTACACAAGTATCTAAAGCGCGTCATATTCATTAAAATTGAAAATGTTATTTATATATAACAAACTTAATTTCCAACACCTTTAGAACTTTTATTATAATATAACAGAAGAATATTAAAACACACATTTTATCTTTCTATATATATACTTCCTATTAGATTGGAATATTCTATTGTTTTTACTACCTTGGATTCCACGAGATAATTTTATACTCGGCATCACAATGTCTAGCAAAACTAAATAGTTTTCTAATAAAAAATACACCTTTTTTCGTTTGTGTAAAAAAACACGTAAAATAATGGAGAGGAAAGAACACGTATCGGCATATATATTTCAACAAATTCGATGCTAAAATCAAAATTGAAACAATAACAGCTCCTAAAATTTATATTACAAACTATACACAGTACATCTCACACAGCTATAAATATTTTAATGCCATTCAAAAATTATGTTTAAGTGAAATATATTTTTCAATGTGAGTGGCTACAAAAAAAAATTAAATTCAGAATACGCAATGTGATTGCATTTAATCTCAATAGACTTAGACTTCGACAGTGTGAAAAAAGATAACTGATTCAGTGCATTATTATTATTAAATTATCTATGCTTGTATAGATGAAAAATAATAAAATCTCAATAATAATTCATTCCGTTTTAAATTTTCACTCAAATAAATGTTTGTAATGGGTCTAAATCTAATATAAAGATATTTAATTTTATATGCAGCCGGCAGGATTATGTTTTTCCGAAGGGGCCTGCAAGGTCATTTGGGCTGGTCATCCCTGTTCTAAACCAAGATCGGACATCGAGAATGACACTTGAGTGGACAGCTTCTTTATGTTCACATGACCTTTTTTGAACTTGGGAATCTCGCGTCTTTACTTATTCACAACGTTAACGATGGGGGAGAGCAATAAAAGAGTGGGCAGCTGGTGTCATATAAAGGGCGTCATAGACTTTAGAGGTCAAACTTGACCCCACCAATCGAGATGAACGCAGAAGCATCCTTATCTTTAGTTTTGAACAAAAATAGAAGAGGGAAAAGGGGGGTTAGTGTAAATAAAACATTATTGACATAATAGCTGAATTGTAAGGGATGCAAAGCCAAATGCTCGACAATGTTTACAAAAATGTAAAATGATTTTTTTAAAATGGTTGCTCAAATTATAATTAGTTTTAAGCGATTTGTGATTTTAAGCCTCACAGAATTAGCATTTATATTTGATGTTAAATAGTGAACAATAATATAAAATTCTAATGAAGAATAACTGTATTATTTTTAATATTCAAAAAGCGAAAAGTCTTCAACCTGTTTTAACCCTGGAGCAGGCGCGCACTCTATACTAATGGTCGAGCAGGCTTATTGAGTCACCCCATTCCTTTCCTAAAAATAATTTTTATAGCACACAATAAAAATCGTAATTCCAGTGAATAATTTAATTAAGAGCAAACATACTTAACTACTTTCAAGGACTTCTGAATTTTTCTTTGCTAATTTTAGGAAAAAATCGAAGAAAACTGAACTAAAATGTTTCAAATGTGCATGACCTTAAAAAAAGACACAAATCACAAATACTTTTCGCTAAAATTACAGAAATATTATTTGCAGGCAAAACTGTCATATTTTGTTCAAGTTATTGTATTTTTACTGTCCTTTTATGTTCGACAAATAACATGTTAAACTTTTGCTTGCTTGGTGTTTTTGACAAAGCAAAGTGTGTCTTCTGATACATATGGCTTCATATTTTAGTTGGTAGTATTTAAAAATGTTTCTTTCGTTTCATGTTCATCGTTTTTCTCAAATTTACTTTAATATGCATTAATTCAGCAGGTTCATTCCTTTTTTTAACTTCTTTCAATATAGATCAAAGATACCCATTTATATATATATATATATATTCTGATCATTTACCAAACATTTACCTGCTCATCATGCTCATTTACCAAACCACAATAAGTCGTAAAATAAGGCAATTAAAATCACTAAGTTATTCATAGGTGGAAATGTAGCATGAACACAGAAAATATTTTGAAAAAAGTGATCACACCGGGAACTCAGTCAAGAAAAGTACCTTAAGATTGTAAAAAAACGTTTATCACTCCCAAAAACAGGGAGATGTGAGACAAATTTATTTTATTTCACGTTAGTTGATAGTTTCAGGGCATTAGTAACAAACAGTTTTGTCAAAAGTACCGATTTCGTGCACTCTGTGCCCGGCGTGACAACTCCCGGATTAAAAGTGTATTTATTACAATAGGGAAGCTCTAAAAAATTGTGTAAAACGTTTTTCATTATGCTTTATATGTTTGGAAATACTTATAAAAATAAATATTGGCCTATTAAACCTTCAAAGTGCTCTCTATGCTTTTCCAAAAATCATAAAAATATTTTACAAGGAAAAATACGCACCAGTAATAGTTTATATACAACGTCCTTAAATGAAAAAACAAATGTACATAAGAACAGGGACGTAACTAACCGTTCAAGTAAGTTCGAAGGTCAAACCGCAGCAAATACATTCTGCCGCCTACAGCTGATGTATAATATTTCAATAATATAACAGTGATGGATTTTTAATCTTCCTAAAATTTATTTGATTATGGGTCTGGGTTTTGTTTTTTCTCTGAAAGAGAAGTATTGTAGCTTTAAAAAGAAAACGTAATAAAAAAATCTCTCATGATGGGATTACAGCAAATAAAATAAAATGTTTTTTATTTGGTTATAGTATAAAAAATAGCTGAAATGAGGTTTTGATGTAGAAGTTTTTATTTTTGATGGCGCAATATCGCAGATGATATATATTAATTATATCAGTGTAAATGTGTATTTTTTTCTTACATCGGAAAAAATATATTTTTTTTACTTCATTCCAGTAAATAATTGTTTTCTTTTATTTTCGATATGCTCTCGCCTCCCTAATAGGATTATCGCACCCCCCAGGGGGCGCGCTTCACAGTTTGAGAAACACTGGTCTATGGCCCTCTTAATGTTAAAAACTAGTCTAAGTCCCATTTCATTGGAAGTAAATTTTTTTCCCTTTCTTTTCACATACCCTCAAAACGGTAACGTGGTAGTTGCGGTCACATAACATTTCGGGGTTTGAGCGTACACATTTTCCCCCCATCATTCCCTCATCCCTTACAAATTCAAAGAAAACTACATTTCTCTTTCACAACCCTCCAAACGCGTCATAAATCACCATACATCAGTGGGATTCAGGGAGAATTTCATGTATCCTTCTGCAAAAAGACGGAGTTTTAGGTTTTCTTTCTTGTCTTTCCAAATGTACAATGCTGACATTTTAATTATTCGCAAGTTAACTAATTTAAAAGAAATATGTGCATATTCGAAAGAACATAAAAAATGAGGATTTTTCTCGTTTTGCCCTTTTTATGCAATAATTGAAAGTATTTTTATGTTCGTTTTAACGCACCATATGTAAGTTTTCAGATCTATAATAAATATTTAAAAATGTGTGGTTCGGGTGAATAACACTACTCAGATTTTTTTTATTCCAAAATTGTGTGCTCAGAAAGGCGACTCCCGCATAGTTTTGAATTGAAAACTTTTAAGGCACGTGTTTTTGAAGTCATAACTTCTTTAGGAAGCGTTTTGCTGAAGAGTGAACTTAAATGAAGCTTTGAGTTCGAGTGTGTTAGGGTCATTCGGCTCCATTCGGAGATGGTTCTGGGGTCGGCATCTCGCGTTTAGTTTTCAAAACATTGAATATTTTGGGTTTTTTTTTTCGTAAAAGTTTCTCATGCACACTTTTCCCTGTGAAATCTTATTTTTTTTTATTTAAATATTACTGTCATGCAGCTCACTCCCACTCTTCTCCAGTGAGTGAATAAGAGAAGAGCAAGCGATAAATAAATAATGGTTAGTCTTATATAGGTGATTGAGGATAAGAACTTACGAAATGGGAAAAGCTTTTGATGTGGAACATCCTTCCTCTCCTTCCTCTCGGTTGCTGGATATTTGTTGAGAGTGATTCGTGAAAAGGTAGACGGATGTGTGTAACAAGATGACGTAAGAGCGCGCGGGATACTTGATTTGACCATTGAGAGTGTGGCAGAATGCTTATTTGAAAAATGGACAAACAATGATTTCGGTCGACATATACATTTCTTTGAATCAAACAGTGAAAAAAATTAAAGATTTTCTTGCATTTTGTACTTTAATGTAAAAATGAAGGTGGTTCTTGCTCTTTTAAAAAATTATTTCCTCGCTTCAATTCCCCTGATTTTGAGTGGTGATTTTAACTTTAACTTCAGTTTGCCAAAAAGCTGAGCCGCTCATAGTTTTTATGAATGATGAACCTTAAGCTCGAAATGAACACAAATTAGAATGTTTCGACTCGCCAACAGTTGGTATTGTTATTGACGCTGTTTTTCAACGGTTTGTGATTACTTTGAAATTGACCTCAGGGACCGGAAGTAAAATTAGACAGTTTATTTAGACAAGTCAATTAGACAGTTAATCTAATTAGCCGTCAATTAGACAGTTCATTGTAAAAATATTGCAGCAAACTCTCTTTCAAAATATTGATAATTCTAGTAATCTCTCGGATCGTGGATATTGAAAATATATGTCCCTGATCCACAAATTTCAAACACCTAGAAATATTCTCTTATATCCCCTCTCCATGCAATTATTTTTCTGCTCTCAAATGTCGCTTCCTCCATCTTTAATGCTTATTTCACCTTTTCCCCCCGGAATCCCCCGTGAGTTAGTGGTCAGAGTCATTTGCTCACAATGCTTTGCATTAGGTTCGATCCTCAGATTCTACCAGTTTTCAATTTTTACTTTTATCGTTAATTTTCATTGAAATTTATTCTAACTGATCTCTTTTATTTAAATGTTCCTCTACTATTTTTATTCTTGATAGTATATTTTTAATAGCTTTTAAAAAAGCTATTTTCTTTTTTATTTCCACCTACTTTTTCATGATCCTAGCTGCATTCCCATTGGTTGCTTTAGCTCCGTCCACCCAAGAACGAAATTTTAACTTTATTTTCGGTGCTTTGTGCCGACTTTGAAAAGCTTTTTTTCTCAATTTTAAAGCATTTTAATATTTTAATATTTTAAATTTTTATTTTCCTCAAACCCCCAGTATTTTTATTTTATTTTTAAAGCAGTTAAACTTAACAGAGGGCAAAAGTCAATCATCTAGTCACTCAAATACCTACTGATATGAGGTTGTAGCTCGAAAGAGCTGGGTACTCAAGTCATCCACCCAACGATGATTTACTTTGAAATCAGAAGCATATGTGACATGTTTTTGTTATCATAAGTCTATTGTCTCCGCTCTTCCCCAAATTGAACAAGAATAATTATTTTTGATAAAATATTGCATTTTTTACTCCTTTTGTTAATTAGATACAATTTTCATTAAAGGTATACTTATTGGATTGAAAATTATTTTTAATCATACCTGATTCATATTTTTTCAGGAAAAAAATTAATATTGCGTATTTATATACCATGATAACATGTCAGATGTTACACATCATATGCGATTACTGTAAAACTCGTTTTTTTTTATTTAGTAAAGGGAGTATTTAAGCGCAAAAATGTGCCAAAAAAATTTTAATCGAAATTTTAATGAAGTTAATTGGCGAGAAGGTTGCCATCATTTTATTTTATATTAATGATGACAACAAAGAAATTACGAAAAAAAAATAAAAGCGCAAATTGTGAAAAGTACGAACCCTCTCCTTTTGTTTGCTTAGAGATTTTTAGAAAAGTAAATGGCACTCAAGGCATATAATAATAATCGTATATAAATAATAATAAGTAATGAATATAATTTATTATAATAATTATTATTAATAAACAATGGTATATCCTCTATCATGAGAATAAATAATTATTAAATCCCCTACCCCTTACAGGAAATGAATGAAATAAACAAATTCACCAATGAATGCGAAAGAAAAAAGAATTTTTAATGATCGTATGCGGTAATTTTACAAAAGAAAACGCAGTACATCCGAACAATTCGATGCTTTTGCCCAGAACAAATTATCAGTTTTCACTTCTATCTTGTGATCATAAGCATGCACAATTTTTTTTTTATTATTAACATTATTGTTCTTAAACATAGATTTGATATTCAACTAAAGAAGCATTGACATATTTATAAGTTTTCCTTTTTTTTTTTTCTTTTTTTAATTTTTTTTTTTTTTTACTTTTCGATAAGGGGAAGGTGGGTGGAAAAGAAAACATGTTTTGAGCTTTGAATCTATATATGCCTCTACCCCCCACTTGATATCAAGCGTTTTTTGGAGACGTTTGTTTATACTCCGTATTAGGTGTCTTGTTTGTACCACCTAATAAATACTCAGCGTGTTGAGTTTTCAACAAATTAATAATTTAAACTTTAACAATAGCTACTGGATATTTATTATGCGTGCCATTCACACCATCAGCAAGCTTAAGTCTAAAAAAGTTGTCACAAAAAATGACACGATTCACAAAAATATGGTTTCGTTACAGTTAAACAGATGTATAATCGTGGTAGAGGGGTGTACACAAAGTAAAAATATAAAACTGAAATATAAAAGATGAAGATCATTTTAAAAATTAACAGTAATTAAATGTAATATAAAATAAGTATAACATTTATTATTTAAGTTTAATATTTATTATAATAGAATTAATTTGACGCCATACCAATTCGTTTCGCTGATTCCGGAAACAGCTGACAGGTGCAGCCATCTAGTGAGGGAAAAACTCCACAAAAACTAAATCCTTTACATTATTTACTTTCAAGTAGTAACAAAGCTATGATGCATAGAAAATATGTCAGGGACAGCTAGACTTCATTGAACAGATTACACCCTCCATAATCTTATTTTATACACCCAACATTTTTAACGTTGATCATTTATCTAAACTTCTTTGATATTTCTAAATAAACATACACAGAATATATATGTTTTAACATCTTGCAGAATACACATTTACTTATATTATTTATGCACGCCACTCAAATCTATACATTTTTTTAAAATTCAACTTTTGGAAGTTTAAGTAAAGAACAAATCATTTCATTTTCATCATTGTACTTTTACAAATTACCAAAACTTTCTAAGCAGCACACAAGATTTTCAAATTTTAGTATACTATATACATGAAAAATCATACACACAATAAAATACTATATATACCAATTATATTTAATGATGATAAGTTATTATAGCATGATGCTTTAACAAACATATATAAAATAAAGTAATCAAAACATATTTAAGAAACAAAAACAGTAATTTTCAGCTATACTTTTAGCAACAATATTGCATTATATTTACATTAGAATCACTCTGCAATGAAACATTAATTTTGTGAACTATTATGCAGGGCGGATCCTAGGGTATCGGCCACCCTCGTGCAAACACCTAATGTGCCGCCCACTAGAGAACTTTTCATATTTTGACTAATTCTTACCGTTGACGTTAAAAAATGATCTAGTTATATAAGAATAAAAAGTAAAACACATTAATAATAACTCAAATAAAATTTGAAGTGCAGAACTTCATTTTTAATCAGGTAATAAGTTAGAATAACGACAAAATGCTTTAAAAAATAATAAACTAACAAAAATATAACATTTAAATAAAAATAAATATTTTATAATTATAATGCAAAACAACAGAATTTACTCAAAAAATACAATCTAATAAAAATAAATATTAAGGCACAAATCTCGTGAAACGATGAGTATATAAATCAGTCCTTCTACTAAGACTAAGTAAAAAACTCTTTCGTAAAATCCGATGTATAACGCGCACTTTTAACTCAAAAAATAAGATCGAAATTTACGTTTGCACGTTATACAGCCGAGTATAAAAATGAGAACTTTAAAAATACAAAAAGATGAGTACAGAAAATGATCAGACTTTTACATGTACTGTTCAAAATACTGTTTCTGTGAAAGAAATAACATTCTTTATGAACTTAAAGGGTTGTAATTCTGAAAATGTATTATTTTTACTAAAGCTTGGAATAATATTCGAATAAAGGACTTCAAAACACAAGATAATTGCGCACATGCATTTCAGGTTTCTTCGTAAAAAAAGGTGTGCGTGTTATACTACGAATATGCGTAGGGACACACGTTATACGCCAGATTGTACTGTAACTATAAAATAACTTTTCTGGCTTTCTCAGAAGCAAATTTGTTAATAGTTTCGGTTAAATCAGTTTATTCTGAGATTTCGGATTCAATTGAGATTATGGCCAAATCTGAAAGCCTTTCTTGTGTCATATTATATCTCAAGTAATATTTAATGATTTTTAATTTACTGAAACTTTTTTCATCGGAAGCTACAGAAACAGAGTAGGTTAAAAAAATTCTTAATGCTAGAGCGAAATTGGAAAAACAGGAGAATAAGATCATTTATCACTACAATTTCTAATATATCTCGGTTGGCAGTTTTTTACCATGTAAAATATTTTTGAATGAAGTTATTTCATTGAAGAGCTGTATACCGCCTGCGTCTTATTTTGGAATTTCTTTTTTTATTTTCTCTTATTGTTCCAGCAATAGATTTTTTTTTTCTAAAATTCTTCTGAAAGTTGATGTGTACCAATTGTCTCCTTTAAAGTCACGTTCTTCCCAAATGTTTATGTGTCTATACATATAAAACATTTAATTCTAACTGTGTCTCCCTCTTCGAAATCTGGATTGATTTCAGAGGAGGAATCATACTTGCTGTTATACTCTTCATCATTTGATTCTTCCTCATCATAATCACGAACAGAATTTCTTCATCCGAAAAAATACTATTGTACTATATATCTTTTTTAAATAATGTATCTATTAAATTACTTTAATATCAAATTTCCTCATCATAACTAGAATAATACGCCATAGTGTAAGGAAGATTTAAAACGTGCTCATGCATTCAGAACTGTAACGGTGATTCACGCTCAAGGTATGACACACTCGAAGAGGCGGTATCTAAAAATATATATCTACAATTCGCCTACAAGCTAAGACCTCTCAAAGGATATGACCTTAAAGTCAGCTACACGAGAAACTATCAATTTTCTCAAAAAGGTTTAGATGGAGCGTTGGAAAAAGGTAGACGGTGGGAATGATATATCCCCTGCGCGGAAGTGCTGGGTTAAAACTGAGAAAGATCTCTGACCTGATGCATTATATATTGATATAGTTAAAAATTAAATAAGGGAAAGTCAAGACCATTTCTTTTTAACTTTGATGCTTGCACAAAGCCACGGGTCTTCCTGAGAGACGTTTTTTCCGATTCCGAGTCATATAATTTATTTCTCTACAGCAGTGTGGAAAGAATTTCTGTGAAGTTATAAATTTTGGAATAAAAAATAACTAAATTGTTCCTTAATCGAATCTAAATATACAAACGTTTTAATGTTTTTTATTTGTTATTGCGAACTGTAAATTTTTTACATGAAGTATTTAGAAAATTAAAATATCAATCTTAAAATTTTAATTTTTTCAAACTCTGAAAAAATTACATTTAATCCTTTTTTTCAAATTTTTTAACTGAATTATGAAATTTCTGATTTAATGCAAACATATTTTGTTTAATCAATTGTTTGTTTAAACATATTAGTTTCATTTCTAGTACAAAACGTAGCTTAGCTTCCCCAAATTTCTTATTCAAAATTATTAAAATATCTCCACCAAAAGTAAGCTTTCAAAAATTCTAAAGTTTTTTTTTTAAAAAAAAACTAGGAACACAATCACAATACTCTGAATTTGTAGTTTCCTTTTAAAGTTCTAAATATAAGTTAATAAAACATTAATATTATTATTATACTTGTTTGCTTGTTTTTTTAAATATTTTAATACTTTGAGACTAAACAGAACAATAAAACATTTCTAGAATAATTTCGTATTTTTAAGATAACTCAAAACTTTTTGACAAAGGCCACAATTTCACAAAAGAAATCTAAATTTTTTTAACTAAATTTGCATTTTAATTACATTAAAAATACTCGAGGTTATACAACCTTACTACTTATTGAATACTTTTTCACATTTCCGTTTTCTTTGAAATCACTTACTACTTTATAAATTGTGTTTATCATATTTTTATTTCTGTAATGCATTTTGCTATCACTTTAATTAAATAGTTTTATATTACTAGGATCAGCTAAAAATATTACCTATATTTTTTCCAACATTTATTATTGTTCGGTAAAAATAAAACTTTCATTAAATGCTTTTTATAAGAAATTTCTGCCATAGTTCTGACATTCTTATTGTTGCCTTTTTTAAAGATTTTAAATAATGCTATAGATTGTTATAGATTAATTTTGATTAACTTTATTAGGATCACACAGAATGCTATGCAATATTTTAAAGAAATTATACGATTTTTATGTATTTTTATAATTAGTTACACTCATAATTAATTATTAGTTTGCATTAAATATTCTCTCAAATTATCTCGGCAAAAGATCTGAATCAAGAAGATATCGTGCAATTCACTATGAAAATAGTAATAAATACAAAAAGAAAAAATGATTTGTGTTTTTCAAATTCAATTTTACAAAATAATGGTTCTCTTAGCAGTTTTAGTGAATATTAGAAAAAAATTATGTTTTTATTTGACATGTTACCTCAATAAAAAGAACAAAAAATATGTGTGTGTATCTTTAAGTATACTTAACATACTTTATTTCTTTGAAAATTATTTCCACAGTTTGAAGCAATTTAAGTTAAATATTTAGAAATTATAGATTGTTTCATTTATTACTAAACAAAATTTTCGTAATATGTTAGGATTACAAACAAAATCATCAAAATAAATAAAACTGTGTTTTATTTCAATTTCGCGCTATTGTTATGATCCTTTTAAGTATGGTAAATAATAAATGAATGTTCCCAAAGGCTCACTAGTATTTTGTATTTTTAAATGAACTACTACCGTTTTTTTTTTTTTTTTTTTCATTAATGACTAAGAGAATTATTTTTATTCAGAGGTAAATATACTTTTTCATTTGAATAACGACGCCAATTGAAAATGTTTTAAGAAGATTACGGTACCTTCAAGCTGCGAAAACATACACTTAAATATGTTAATCAACCAGAAAGTTTTCTAAGAAACTGATGACATTTATTTATATTTATATAAATAAATAAATAAAATAAATATTGCACAAATGCAACAAAATATTTTCCTTTATAATACACAATAATTAAAAAATCTGGGCATTAAATCTTAAAAATCGAAAAGAGAATTTTGAAAGTGAAAATATAGTTACCTGTCTTGTTGTTTAACAGTTTTTGTTGTTCCGATTTTGTCTTGTCTAAAAGAAATTAGTTCTTAAGTCAAATTGATGA